>CM060180.1:83999671-84599671 GCA_030549775.1 Tamarix chinensis
GATAATTACAAAGGGTGTTTAGTGGCCTAATATAAGCGCGGGAGATAGCTTGGTAACCTAAACCGAGTAAGGATATAGCTAAGGCTGAATGTGTGACATGTGTCCTACATGACATGGATATTCTATATGATTTATGTGTCGTGGTCTTAAATGCCATTATCTTAACTGTTTCATGTGTAACGTGGCTTGGAATCAAGATGTGTGCTTGTGTCCTCATTATTATGTGATAGTACGAATATGTCATCGGTTTTGATGTGATGTGTTGAGGCCCTCTAGCCATGCATGACATGGGTGATATTCTTTCGAATAAGACACGTTAAAACACTAATTACTTACAAAGAAAGATGTTGAGCCGAACCCAGACTGGTCCACCGACTATAATAGTGGTAGGGTATCTTACCCTCGCGACCATTCCACCGGCTATAATAGTGGCAAGGCATGTGCCCTCGGGACCGTTCCACCGGCTATAATAGTGGGGGATTTCGTGCTCAACAAACCAAACGTAAAAGTGATAAGACATGGAAAGATACTAATAATTACAGTGGAATACCTTATGAGTCGGGGCCATACCGGTCCACCGACAAATAATAGTGGCAGGGTATATTACCCTCGCGACCGTTCCACCGGCTATAATAGTGGCAGTGCATGGCCCTCGCGACCGTTCCACCGGCTATAATAGTAGGGCTCCCGCACTCACATGGATCAATAAAGACTATGATGTGAATCGTTATAATTGTCTGAGATCTTATGAGAAAGTTATCTGATTCGTAACCAGCATTGTTCATCTGTGTTATTGTTTATTATCCGCATGCTATGTCTGCTTGTTCATGTATTTCTGTGCATGTGGGCCTTAGTGCGTCTGTTCCCTTACTCAGTACGTAGCGTACTGATCACCCGTTTCATGGGTGCTGCTCATTCCCACGAGTAGAAGTCCCGTCTGAGTTTTGCAGGTAAGGAACGATATCTGTGGCATTTTCGGGGGTTGAGAGTTGAATCTGGACCTAGCTTGGGGGCCGAGAGTGACGTGGCTGGAGAACATCCCCTATCTTGTTTCTTTGCATTATCGTACTTTGTTATTCCGTTATTTTAAGTCCTCTGACATTTGGAATTTTTAAATTGTACTTCGGAATGTAACTTTTGACTTTTGCACTCTGATTCCGTAAAACTTATGCTTTATGAATGATTTGTTTTGGTTCTATTCGTTTTAGCCTTAGCACTTAGTATCGGGTCGGTAGGCATGAATCGATCTGGTACTAAGTGTGGCGGTAATACCCCCGGATTTATAGTTTTATTTTCTTGCTTCCGCTAAACTCCTTTAAAAGTAAACGAAATTTTTCAGTAGTAAATTTGGGGGTGTTACACCTATGAAAAGGGGGAAAATGCTAAGTATTAGTTTCCCTTATAAATACTATCAACCCTCATTCTAGTTTAGGATTAGGGTTCTTATCCTTAATAGGGGTGTATACAAAACTAGGGTTTTTACTCTAAAATTAATATGCTAAGTATCACTAATCGATATATCTTTACTTTTAATACTTATCGTTACACTTATATTATTAGACCCGTTAGTTCCATTCTTATAATACTAATGTTCGCTAGTCATAGTAAAATAGTGATAATAATAATAATAAGACTAATAATAGTGACACTTATGTTTCAAGTAATAGAACCCTAGCGTTTTTAAGATTAAGTCTAATAATGGTGTTAGTGTTAAAATACTAATACAATGGTTATTATATCAATAAGTTAAAACTCCTAGAGGTAGTAATGATAAAAGTCATATTTTGAATAAATAGTATAAGGGCTCCCATATTTTGTCACCCTAATAGAAATAGAATAATGGTAATAGTAATACTAGTAATGACAATAATGATAAAGGTGTTAGGTATAGTAAAACAATATTAACATAAGTACAATACTCACATAAGGTTGGATTAAGTAGTAATAACACTAATAGTGGTAATAACCATAATGATAGTAATAATAATAATAATACCAACACTAATGGTTAAGTATGATGAAAGCTAGGATTTTGGAGGGATGATGGCCTTGTAAGAAAATAGCACATTTATGATAGAGAAATTAATAATGACAATAATAATAGTAATGACAATAATAGTAATAATAATAATAATAACAAAAATAATAGTAATGTTAATAATAAAGATAATGACATTAACTCTAAGTTAAGTATAATAGGGGTTAGGGTTGGAAGGGGTGATAGTATGATAACATTAAGGATAATAAAGGATAATAATAGAAATGGTATTAATTAATAATAATAATGATAATAATAATAATAATAATAATAATGATGATGATGATGATAAGTATAATAATACTAATATTAGTTAAAAATTACTATAGGTGGCATAAAGAAAGGTTTTAGGGTTCAGGTGAGTGGAAGACCACCTGAGGACGGTGGTGGTCCGGCGGCGGCGCGTGGCGGCGACGGCGGCGACGACGGAGGAGGAGAAGAGAGGGAAAGATTAAGGTGGAGGTTAGATGGGAGGAGGAAAGGAGAAGTTTGAGGTGGGGGAAGAATCAGCAGGTGAAGGGGAGTGGAATGAGGGTGGCGGCGTGGCAAGGGGTGGCGGCGCGCGGTGGTTGGTGCGGCGGCCGGAGGAGGAAGAAGGTGGTGGAAGAAGGTGGAGGTTGGTGGAGAAGGAAGCAGGGGATAAGGAGGGTATGGGCAGGTAGGGGAGGACCTGCTGGTTACTTTGGGAGGTGGAAGGAGGGTAGATCGCGGCGGAGATGGTAGCTTTGGGCGGCGTAAGGGGCGGCGATGGCTGGAAGGAGGGTGCTCGGGGTGGCTATTTTGCACTGCCAGGGCGGCACGTGCAGGGCAAATCGAGGGCTGAGGAGGGCTTGGTTAGGTGGAGGGTGGTGAAAGGTGGGGTTATGGGCGACCCTAGACCGACGGCGTTGGGGGAAGGCGGCGGTCGACGCGTCTAATGGGGCGGCCGCGAGAGGGAGTAATCTAGGGTTTCGGGGTTCCAAATCCCGAATCTAGGTGATAAATGGGGGTATTTATAGGCAGGGTGGTTGGCAAGGCCAGGGGGAAGAAGACAAGGGGGGTGCAGGCGCCAGGCGGTGCAGGTCCTGCCATGGCAGGTTAGGTTGGGGAAGGAGAGAGGAAAAGGGAAAGAGATGGGCACGCGGAAAGGGGAGAGAGGGACTTGGTTGGGGTCGAAAAGAGAAAGAAAACAATAGGGAGAGGGGCATGGAAGGACAGCCGGCGGTGCAGAGGTGGCCGGCGTGCGCAGGGGTGCAGATCAGCGGCTGCGCGGGGGAAGAAGAAGGAAGGGGAAAGGAGGAGGACCGGCGGTCCAGGGGAAAAAGAAAAGAAGGGGGAATCGGCCGGTTCGGCAGCGTTTATAAAGTTTTAAAATGAAACGCGGCGTTTTAACAGTATGGGGGACAGAGCGCTGCGTTACGTTGCCCGTTTGTAGGGGTGTTGACAAACCAAGCCAGCTCGCGAGCTTTTTGGGCTCGGCTCGTTAACGGCCCGACTCAGCTCGGCTCGCTTGTTAAACAAGCTTAAAAATTAGGCTCGAGCTTGGCTCAATTATTAAACAAATCAAGCTTGAGCCTAATAAATTTCGGCTCGAGATCGTTTAGAATGCAAAAGCTTGTGAGCTCGGCTCGTTTACCACCAAAGCTCGAGAGTTGGCTCGTTAAAAGTTCGACTCGACTCGTTAAAAGCTCGGCTCGTTTATAAACAAACCAAGCTCAAGCTTTATTTTTAGGCTCGTTTAGTAAACGAGCCAAGCCCAAGCCTACCCCGGCTCGACTCGATTCGGTTCGTTAACAACCCTACCCGTTTGGCAACGACTACCTTCAGAGATCGGAACGCATCGTCTCTACGGAAGGAGGGCCGAAACGCTGCGTTTGGATGCACGGGGAGGCGTTGAACGACGCTAGGCTGGGGGAAGGGAAAAAGGCAGGGGAAGAGGCTGGGCGGCCTGTACGCGAGGCGAGGGAGAAGAGGAGGATCTGGGCCGGTGGGCTAGCCCAGTCGGGGGGGGGAAGAAAGAAAAAAAAGGAGGGAGAAAAGGGAAGAAAAGGGAAAATAAGAAAAGAAATAGAATGGAAAATAAATAAAATAACTTATGGGGAAATTGGGGTATTTTTGGGTTATTATACATTTATATTTATATATATTTATTTATTTTCTTTAAAAATTATTATAATAATAATAATTTAATTCCCTTTTTAGATTAATTTTGGCTATTTTGGAAAATTTTCCTCCACTTTAATTTGGATTAGTAAAATCTCCAAAATTTTCTAAATAATTTATTTATCACTTTCTCTTTATTTTCATCAATTGATTTCCTCTTTATCTAATAAAGTAACCTATTTTCTTAATTTTCTCTAATAAATCATTATTTTGCCAAGATTCCTAAATTAGAATTTTTGGGGTATTACAATTATATTCCTATATAAATTTATATAATACCCCCATTTTAAGGACTCAAAATTTTTATTGTAAGAGTTAATTACGAAAGCTAAAACAATAAAAATGAAGGGAGCTACTACCACACTTGATACACATCTTATTTCTTCTACCATTCTCATACCAAGTGCTAAGGATAAAAAAATTACTCCACTTAAATTGAAAACATGATCACAAGAAATAGAATAGAGATTACAAAGCATATTAATATAGTACTAATAATACAAAATTGGCTAGCAATTATAAAAACCCAAAAGAAAGAAATACAAAAGGGTAAAAGAGTACAAAAATATCCTTTTGAAAAGATATCAAATTAGGTAAAACGAGAAGAGAAGAGCTTACAAACCATGTTTACTCAGTGGGTGGTGGTGCAGTAGTTGCAAAACATCCCTTACCAGTCCTAGATTGCTTTGGAGTCATGAGTAATATGCAATAGTGGTTGGAAAATAAAAAACCTCAATTTTTTCAAATGGAGAATAAACCTTGGATATGAGTTGTCTGTAATTAATTCTTAAATTCCAAAATCTGCCAACACTTCAACAATTAGATTTTTTTCATTTCTTCATTTTTCTCCTTCCTTTTATTGTTATTCTTTAGAACCCACATCATCCTATTTGAGGCTTTGATAATTGAGATTTATATGTTATTATCCTAAGTAAAAATGTCATTTATTCCTCACTATTTTTATAAGATTTAATCTTTTCTTGAGTTTTTATCTTTTGGATAGATTTTGCAGGTAAAGATAAAAATGAACAAATCTAAATGAGAAAACAAAGGAAAGAGGAAATAAAGCAAATAACACATCAAGAAATATTGAATCAATGTAAAAAAAGACCAAATATGAAGAATATATATCAAAGGGAAGCTTGTGTTGAAATTTTATAGAGAGATAATAAAGGAACAAACAACAAGGTATCCCAATTTTTGATAATTTTACTAGTTTCAAGTTTAATATAGCGCTAAGATGACAATATGTCCTAAACTAAACCCAAACCATTTTCTTTATAGCAAGTTTGATATTTTGTTTATATATAAATTTGATAGATCTAGGTACATGTGAGCTTAAATGAGTTAGGATCAATCAATATAAGATTCAGACGTGAATTGCAAACTATTTTAATTTATTAGAAATGCTAACTCTTTAATTTAAATTTGTATATTTTTTTTCCGACTTTATCACAAAGCGTGGGACTATATATGAAAACAATATACATGTGTCTCATATTCTATAAAAAATGTCGTAAAACTTATAATTTTTTATGATCATAAAAATCCTAACTTTATAACTACAATAATTATAACTTATTTACAACTCGTTTATAAAATATGAATCCTAGATGTGTGATTATTATTTCTAAACCCACACTTTATTAGATCAATGTAAAAAAATTGTAACGATTTAAAATTTATTTAAAATTACTTATTTAATATTAAAACTTTTTAGCTCAGATAAAATTTAAAATAAATAGTTTTGAATATTGAATTAGTCTTAAGCGGAACTTTACTTGATTACAGAAAATAATATTACCCTCATCATCATAGCATCGCCCTTATAATTATTGCATTACCCTAAAAGGCGTTGCACGAGATTAAACAAAAGCCTGGTCAGATTGCCTACATGGCCATGTAAATTGTTAATGGACCCACGCTTTATCGTTCGACAAACGCCTAGTCAGCGTTCTCACTTTCGAGCAGGAGTCCATTTGGACCATTTCTGAAGATATATGGGAGAGCGGGAAGCCGTTTTGACTGAATAGGGCAGCCGGTCAGCCCCTCTACCTTTTCGGCTTTTCCCCCGTTTGGTCAGACCACACTGGCACGCCTAACTTATAGCTCTCATACTCCTCACTCTCAAAAAGCAAAGCCAAAAAATTAATTATTACTGAAAAATTGTGTGAATGAGCTAGCACAAAATCGGAGAGAGAGAGGAGAGAGTTTGTGTCTGTGCGGGCTTGCAGGGAAAAAAGTTTTGTTGCAGAGTCTGGAAGGTTGGAAAGGGAAAATCGGTGGAGAACTGGGGGTGGGGGAGTGGGAAGGAAGGCAGGGAATGTTCTTCAATGGAGATCTTTTTGGGTCTAGAATTTCTGATTCCTGCATACTCTGAAGAGATCAGTCGTTCTGTTTGGATTACTTTGAGCTAATTCACCTCAGTTTTTTTTCCTGAGCATTAGTGGGTTTCGGAAGCCTTAGGGTTTTGTTCTGGGAGTTCAATAATTGTTATAATCTTCATCCTAATGCCTCCTTTTAGGCCTTCAGTATTTGGATCTGAAGTTGAGATTGCAAAATGAGGGTCATGGAGCGATACATATTGGCTTCATTTTTGCTTCTTGTCTTCAGCTCTTTTACATCTGTGCTTGCTAATGTCGAAGGTAATACCCTTCTTCCTCTTCTTCTCAATTTCCCATCATTTAATCCTTCTGTTTATTTCCTATTATGGGTTTTATGAGTTTTTTGCTGGAGCATTATCTATCTGATGCAATTATCTTTCAGCATTTATATCTGTGCTGGTGCCCTTTTTCTATTTTTATCGACTGAAATCAATGTAGGTACTTCGCTAGTATTCTGTGTCTGTCTTAGTGCACTTGGTGGTCGGTTTAGTGCAATGCATTATATCAATTGATTACTGTTGGGGTTTAATTCATTGGGTTGTTGGAAGAATTACAGATCAAATCTAGGAGAAATGTTGCGATCCCAATTTTGACTTGTATTTTAATCTTTTGATTGTTGGCATAACGTGTGTAGTTAATTATACACCTTAGTGTGGTGCATCATGTCCATAAGTATCCATCCTGTGTCTTTGTGCAATAAAAATGTCTTCTATCTCACATGATAGCTATCTTAATTGCATATCCATTATGCGTTAGGTAGAACTTTACTGCGAGAGTGAATTTGATGTTGAAATTGTTTTTTTTTCTCTCACTGCATCTTTCATGGGGTGACTGGTAGCTTAGCTCCCTCTTAGATGCAGAGGTGGATCTGATTCCCTGTATTACCAAGTGTTCAGTCAGCCCCCCCTTAAAATTTTAGGGGAAAAAGGAATCTACATTCTGATATTCTGTGTTGGTATGGTTCCTTTGTTGATATGTTTGTTGTTGTTTGATGCGGCATTTCATAATTGTGTTTGATGCTTTGATTACTAATTTTGATATCTTGATTTTAGCAGGGGATGCTCTTCATAGCTTGAGGTCCGCCTTGACTGATCCAAACAATGTATTACAGAGTTGGGATCCCACCCTTGTGAACCCTTGCACATGGTTTCATGTGACTTGCAACCCTGATAATAGTGTTATAAGAGTGTAAGCTTCTCATATATTGCAGTGTAATTCCTCATTTTTTCATTCCACTAATTGCTTGCTTCTTTTGCAATGTTTATTTTGCTTGGTGTTTACCCTTGTCCATTTCTGTAGCGATCTTGGAAATGCTGCGCTGTCAGGTCAACTGGTTCCACAACTTGGTCTACTAAAGAATCTGCAGTACCTGTAAGTCATGTTATGTTATGATAATAACTAGTGACCTGCTTACGTGTCCTTTTTGTTTTAGTTTTTTCTGGGTTCTATGTTAGAACTGTCAGTGTTTTCATGGATCTTTTATCTTTTGGCGCTCTTATCTACCATATATCATTGAAGCTGCCCCATGTCATTTCAGACTTTGCCTAACCCTTTTAACAGCTAGGATAGTGATACACAGGCCCTGAGGTTGAGCCATCAAATGCCTCATTAATAACACTAACTTTTTTGGGTATAGTGAATCAAATGTAACTGCTGTTCAGAGCAGGTTCCTTGTCAAACTTAGAAAATCCTGTGAGTGACGAACAGATTTGTCTAGTGATGAAGAAAATAAGTTAGTCAAACTGTAAGGTCAATAATTAAAAAAGAAATAGTAGCTATTCTGTTTATCTGCCAGTTTGTTTCATCCCAAGCGGCTCCTAATATTTTTATTGAGATGTCTAAGGTAGCTGCCAATACCAAACTACATGTTTTGTAATTCATATAGGCGTTTCTTGTCATCAAATTAACATGTGAAAACATTGCTGAGCTGATGTTTCTCCTTGCAGTGAACTTTACAGCAATAACATAAGCGGACCAGTCCCCAGTGACCTGGGAAATCTAACTAATTTGGTGAGCTTGGACCTTTACTTGAACAGTTTCACTGGTCCAATCCCAGATTCGTTGGGTGAGCTATCAAAATTGCGATTCCTGTATGTATCTTGGCCTTGATTTTCTTCATTAATGTTTTATCAGTCATGTTGTGCTTTGCCCAATCATTCCCACCCCAAACTAAGAAGTGCTTATGACTGGATTATGCATACCTTGGGAGTAATGACAGTTATTTTTGTTAGTGATGAAGGCTTTATTGGTCCTGATTTCGTTTGCTTTTCTGAATTTACAAGAGAGTGAAAAAGGTAAGAGGCAGTGGTCTGTTGATGAATATAATGAGGGGGATGCCAAGAATGACCAGTTGACCATAGGCTTATGTGTTTAACTTATGTGGAGTCTTGACTTTAATGCTGTTCTCCATACTTATTTATTGTGGCATAGTGTTGGAGAAAGAGAAGCATTAGACTGAAAGAAGAATGTAGTAAGGACAATAGAAGGATCTGAATTTTTTTTTGTGCAAACTACTTTTATGGCATTGATTTAAATATGAGAATATTCACTGGATTGATTTTGCTGGTATTTATTCATGTTTTGGAAAACAAATTCCATTTACTTTACTAATGGCTTCCTTGAGAAATGATAGTACATATATTTTATAAATGATGGCTTTTGCCAAAAATAAGACATCCTCAAATAGCTCTGCTGTAGTAGTCACTGGCTTTCTGGTAAATATCATATTGCAATGATTTAGGAGCTTGGCTGGGTTGCTGGAATTTCAATATGATTTCTTAACCTTCTGCATGAGATTTTCCCTGTCATCATCTCCCCTTTCCCATCAAGTTACATACTGTCTGTTTGCTTTTCTATTTGATGGCCAATTTGGTTGCCTTGCCTAAGCTAATTTATGAGATAGAGTTTGACATGCACTATCAAGTATTTTTCCTGCAATGGGAAGTTGAAGAAGGCTACACAATGGAATGCTTATAACTATTTTCATCCATTTGATTATGTCAATTTTATAACCTAAATACACAACATGCAAGATAGGTTTATGATAATTGCTGGCAATTAAAATTTAGTCAAGTCATGTCTTTGAAAGATGAGTTTTTTTAGCTCCCAGTAATACAGCTCCCCAATTTGTTTGTCAGTTTCCTAAGATGCAGCCCCCAGGACCTAATGAGCAAGCTGAATATAATATTCAACTTGGTACACAGAAAATAATTATTTTATAGTAGAGAATGTGTTAGCAAATCTCCAAACCACCAAGACCCTTCTTTTAGCATGCTTTATGTCCTTCAACATATCCTACATATCTAAAGAAGAAGAGTGCAACATGACTGCCTGTATTCTCTCTTTAATATTTGGAGATTTTAGTTATTGTCTATTTTTGAGATTATATTTTGTAAATCTATTATATAACCTTTTTGGAATAAGGATGATTGAAAGCATATGTTTAGGCTCTTCGTTTATGGTATTAATTTGGATATGTAATGTAATTAGGTTGTGACTCATTGTTGGTTTTTGTTGTTTTTTGGGGCTTTAGGCATATGTTATTATCAATTTGATTTGGTGAATAAAACTTATTGGATACTTTTGTCGAGTGCTTGAGCTACAAATGAATCTATATGAAAAGATTGTGTCTCAGCATGACCCAAGTCCTATTCACTTTCTCAACCCAAAGTACATTCCACACCAAGTCCTATTCCTTCTAGGTTTATTTTTCGGTCTATTAAAGAAGTTTATTGTATTCGTTAGTCATAAGTACAAAAGTTCAGAGAGAGGAGCCATAGGAAATACAATGACTATGTAGATTAGACTTAAGCTGTTGCTAGGATTGGTTTTAAGGGAAACACAATTGTTGAGGATTATTGTGTTATTCTTGTATTGCTAGTTATTGGTTGGAATATTTTTACAAAGAGGGAGAAAGTTTCAATTCAAATTTTATTATTCATGAATGACTCAAGTGGAAATGATGAAACTCTCACTCTTACCTTACTTATTCAAGCTCCTTTGGTTTACTTCGCTTAGTACTTAGTTTGATACTCAAATTCAATATTGCTACACTAAAATTTTACAAGTCATATCAAAGCTTGACTTAGGATGGATAAAACTTTTGCTGGTATGTTTGAACTTCATTTGCTCAATGGGAAGAATAATTTTGTACTATGATAAAGTATGATTAAGGATACCCTTATTCAACAAGGATAACATACATCCTTGGAGAATAAGAAATTGACTAGATGTAACCAAGTGGGAAGAGATAAAGTTGTGTGTGACAAGCATTTTGTTGGTCCTTGCCTTTTGAAATCAATACAGGGTGGAGGATAATAGCCCAAAAGGTCTGTTTGAAAAGCTAGTGAACATGTATGCATCACGGACTTGCTGTCAAAGAAAGATATTTACTCATTCAAGTTGGTACAGCGAGATAACTTATAAGATCTTCTGACATCATCTCATTGGCAAGGTTTGATGAAACAGAGTAAATTATTATTATTATTATTATATCAATTTTCTTTGCCTCTCTACAAAGAAGTACAATCCAGCACAAACAAGCCTACTTGTTTGGAAGGAAACATTCTCTTTAGGTGAGATCATTATGGGTTTGCTCAAGGTTTGAAAGTTGACCGGTCAAGGCATTACTTCAACTAACGAAACTAGTCTAGTTGTATAAGGTGGAATAAGAAAGGAAAGAGAAAGATAAATCCCAACGTGTTTCTATTATGATGTGGTTGGACACACTCAATCCAAATGTCCCAAATACAAAGAAGTCATGGCAAAATTAAAGAAGACAAAAGGGGTCACAACCCGATGACAATACATGGTTTTGTGGGAGACATTCTTTTGGTGAAGATGAGAAAGCATTGAGGAACAATAGAATCTTAAATTTGTGTTCCTATTATATATAGAATGACTAGTTTAAGATCTATGATCAATGTGAAAGGAAGTTTGACACTTTGCGTCTTTGCTGGAAGCTAAAAGTAGATGGATTAGAGAAATTGAAGTCAAGTTAGATGATGCAAAGGGTCAGACAGTAGCAGAGGTGACTTATTTTTCAAAACTTTATCATAATCTTGCTTCTTTGGAGAGGCTGGATGATTAAGCTATGCTGTCTGTATGGATAATGTTTGAAGGTCACTAAATGAGGATGGTGATCTTAAGAGGATGAAAGACCAAAAGCAACCTGTTTATGTTTGAAGGTGGCTGTGTGAAAGAGATTCTTTGTATGAGAAATCATGCTTATTGATCAATGATGGAGGCATATTAGGGCTTGAGGAGTGGTTTGTTGCATACAAGCGCTATGCGCGTAAGCTATACATGGGTTTAGATCAAAGGAACATCTCTTGGTCCAACCCCAGTCATATTTGCTTTGTTGAGTCCAAAATATATTGCACAACTAGTCCTATTTGTTATGGCTGTTATGGGTTATACATGTTTATACATGGAAGGAAAAAAGTATGTAGGTCAAAAATGAAGTACATGTACATTGGGCATATCTAAAGGTCGTGTAGAAAAACAAACCCTAAAAGTGAGGGCCTACTGTCCAAAGGGGGCAGGCTACACCTATCGGAATAGGATATCACTAACCAACCTTATGTAGGCATTCCTAGTAAATATAGTGTTAGAAATCTGTTCATTAAAAGATTTATTTTTGGTATACTCCTAGAGATATTCTAGGATGTAAGTATAGTCCAGATTGGTTTTTTGAATTTGAATCCTATATAAATATAGTTCAAAAAAGGCTGTAATAAATTTGGAAAAAATTGGAAACGATTAATGAGCTTCCTTTTTTTCTATTGTAATGGTTCTCTATAAATGGAGAACCTTTGTACCCATTCAAAATCAAGTGAGATACAATTTTTTCCTAACTACTTCCAACTAGTAGAATGAGTGGACTTTAGGTGGGTGAGGTATTAGAGCGGTATCAACTTGTGATGAATCACTTCAGCCTAAAATTGTGTAATGCTTCAAGAGATGACCTTCCTCCTCTCTAATTCCAAGTACCATACCCTATCCCTAGACATCCCATCAAGCCTTGGATTATTAACCAATCAAAGTCAAAGAAATGAGGGGTGTGTGACCTTATCCATTTAAAATATTTGACAAATGGGAGTGTCAGTAACGTCACGGGGGTAATTGGTACTAGTGGAGCATCAAAACCATAGCAACGACATGAAGTGTGAGAGTTAGCTTAGGCAAGAACACCATCTATAGTAGTACCATGCACTCATGGTCACACCAACAGATCAGGGAGACTCAAAACATGGTATTCAAGGTGGCCAAGCATGTGGCCAAGCGTCTAGTCAGCCATCCAAACCTTTAGGAGCAACATGAAGCACAAAATGGTTAGGGGAACACTCTGTTTAACAAAACATACCCCTTAGAGGATGTGCAACAATCAAGTATCATCATCAAAGGTGGCATAAAAGACTAGAAGAGTAAGTACACCTCTTTTAAAGAAGATTCCACCTACCGACAACACTAATTGTGCTTTGATTTTTTTAGACCCATGAGACGCTTCACTATGAGCCAAAGACCCTTGGGAGATCTCAATCACAGCAAGCTAAAACCACCACTCCATTGACCTATATTTAGGGGTTGCTTTACAATCTCATAGGGTTCATCACATCAACATTTCAACCACAATCTCAACAAGAACACTATCAAAATAAGACAAAGCACAAAACCAACTAGAGAAACACCAAACACCCTGAGATTGTCCAGCATCACTAGAAAAACCTTATGGGTTTTATTTGTTTGCATATAAAACGGAGTTTAATATATGGAATATTGCACTATATACTCCCTATGTTTAGGCGAAATTACACGGTATGGACAGGTACTTTTTATGCAGCAAATGTCTCCGTATTAACATTTATTAGGGCACTGTACCTTCCGTCCATTTTTACATATGTGGCACCTGTTTTAAATGAGTTTTTGCCATGAAGTGAGGTTTATACCCCCTTTAACTCCCCTTTTATTGACGACTGCAACTACTACCATTTTCCTCCTATTTTAAACTTGAATTACCTAAAATACATCTAAGAATTGAAAACCAACATGTGTTGATTTATCCCTGTATTTCCAAAATGTGAAATTACCAAAATACCTCTTCTAGTAAAAACACCCCTAATGGCTGTGTGATCCTGTAACCCCTATTTCTCTTTCCCCAGATGCCCCTCTAAAAACATAAAACCATAAAAACACCCAGACAGTTATGTCTCTCCTAACGTCTATTATTCCCCATAATTGTGCCCTATACCCTTCTATTGCTTAAAACCTATAAACTCACATTTTTCCATCGCTCCCTAAGCTGCTCAAATTAATGTTCATTGTCTTTTTGGAACTACAAGCTATGTCAGTTTCAACAAATTAATGTGAATCCTATTTCTGAAGGTAAGAAATACAAGCTAGGAAGGATGCATTGAAGGAAGAAATGTGCATAATATTCATAAGCTACTTCAGCTGAATATTAAAGCACTACTAATATTCATAAATTTTTCTGGGTTTAAAATTCATAAAATCAGTAGCTGAATATTTACCAAAATATGCTTCAGCTGCCCATCACTTTATAAATCATTCTTCAACTGCTTAATTTTTTTATATATAAAATAGCAGCAAACTTTACGAACTAGTTAGTCACACATTCCTCATTTAACTAGAGTGTGCTTTACAATTTAAAGTATTAGTGAGCTTTAAAAGAATAAAAACAAGAACACATACTATAGTCTGTTATCAAAAAACCTTCAAACTAGTAGTATGAATCATCATCATTCAATATTCAAAAAACCTGTTATAAATACCACCATAAGCTAACCTATTATTTTTTTGAAGGCTTCCTCAACAGACTTCCTCAACAGACTTCCTCACTGTTCATTGTCTTTTTTGGCAAGGGAGCATTTCCAGTAACAGTTGATCCAGGAGCAGCAACACTTGTTGATCAAAAAGCACCAACAACACTTGTTGATCTTGAAGCAACAACACTAGAGTGAGAGAGAGAATCAGCAGCATTAGTGTCCACAGCTTTCTTCTTTTTTGGCTGTTGCACTCAGGAAATAAAATCATGGTCATGGTCGCGGTTGAGGTGTTGCAAAAGATATTTTATATGTTGTGACATGATATACCTATGCTGTTTCATTAGAGACAAATTAAAACAGTCGATGCATTGGATGCCATGAGCCAAATAGCGGTACAACACTTTGTACCATAATACTACACTCCCTACCACCTTTTCTGCTTCTCTCTATGGCTGGGTCCACCTCTTTAACCCGTTACAATATGGACACTTTTTGTTTTTGGCGGCAGTGGACAATGAATTGCTAGAGTGAGATTTCTTTTTGTGGGATTTGAAGCTGCGTTTTGGTTTGCTCTTAAAAGAGAATGAATGCTGCAGCTGATAAGTAAAGGGATTTAACTTTTTAAGGGGGCGTCTGGGTGTATGTAAAGCTTAGGTCATACCATCAAGGTCCTTTGATGAGTGCTTGAACAAAAAATTATCTCCTTGTTATTTTGGTACTTATTAGGTGACTAGCTGTGAGGGAAGTGAGGCGTTTGACTAGGAATTCCTGTATCCGTCCCCATTTATCTGGTGTTCTATGTCACCATTCTACAATTGGTGACAACGATTGGGCCCAACCTTTCACTTAGAATTGAGCAGATCTGGAGTGGCAAGTTGAACCAGAGGAAGTGCAGGCAACACACTATGGATTGAGTGAAGTGTTGGATCTCCGATTCACTTGAAGGGAATCCCTGAATTTCTGTTATCATGAGAGGAGTTTGGTCTTATTAATATTGAGGAAAAGGTAAAAGTTGTAGCAGGGGTACTGATAAGCCATTGTTGAGGTTTACTTATGCTATTCGTCTATGACTGGAGTTCCAGAGTAAGGGGTGTAAATCATGTATAACCCTTAGATGAGGATGCGCCGTGCTGATCACTGGGCGTTTAAGGGAAATTGTATAAGAGTTGCTCTAGCAGGGAATATATTTGGATTGTGTGAGGGCCTTGGTTTGCTGGCAGGTTGTGAGAGGTTGGGAGTCTGTAATAGGTTTGGGAATCTTCTAGAAAAGGGGAATGGCATTGTTATGAAGGTATGGAATTGGAAGCTTGAGGAGGGAGGAATTTGGTCCTCAAATGCCTAGCTTGTATCTTTTTTTTCTCTCTGATTTCCACTTCATACATCTCTCAAGATTTCTTTCATCTTGCTTTATTGATTCTTGGTTGTTTTCTTCTCTAATACCTATCACTCCCCTATCCCTGGCCCTCCATTTTTCACATTTCATACTTGCCAGACCTTCCCTGCTTCAGAATTTTTCCGAACGTAAAGAATTATATTTTCTTGTGGCATCCCTGTTCCTTAGGAACCTTTTGTCCATGATTTTGAATATATCGTTTGCTCCGTTCAATGGTGGTCTAATGGTTGCAAACAGAACTGGTTCAGTTGAACATTACTTGTCAATTGTAGGGTAATGTCTTAGTCATGGATTGCAATATATGCTTGAATGATTTTTTATTTTTATTTATTTTTTTGTTATTTTTGTGTTTGACTTACATGCTTGATCTCTATGAGTTAAAAATATTCTGACTAACTCTGTTCTATTTTGTTGTTTGTGGAAGGATAGTCGGCTGAACAACAACAGCTTGACAGGTCCAATTCCTATGTCATTGACTAATATTACAGCCCTTCAAGTGCTGTAAGTCATTTTTCTCCTTTTTCCTGAAATTTTAGGGTGAGTTAAGATGAAGTGGATGCTGACCATGTATGGGATATATAGGGATTTGTCCAACAATCGTCTGTCCGGACCTGTTCCAGACAATGGTTCATTCTCCTTGTTTACGCCAATCAGGTGTAGTGTCTATACCCTGCTTGTGCCTGTGAATATAATGTTTGCTACATTCTAACCAATTATTAGCTAATGCAGTTTTGCCAATAACTTGAATCTATGTGGGCCGGTCACTGGGCACCCATGTCCAGGATCTCCTCCATTTTCTCCGCCACCTCCCTTCATTCCACCACCAACAATCCCTGCTACAGGTATTTTATTTATTTATTTAAAATATACCGATTATAACATCTAACTTCTGTATCACGGTGGAATTTCACTTGCCAGAGCTAGCTGTGCAGGCAATAATTATCATCTTCTTCTTGTTCAAGTCTTTTGAGATTTCTTCAATTGCTTACATTTGTTGCACTTCATATGATCCAATTAAACCATCTAAACTTATATTTTATTCAGCCATGCAACTCTCACTCCTTAAATAGTGTCATGTGCATTAACATGAGGCATATTAATAAGGTTATCGTTTCAAACGGGAATTATTTCAATTCCTGCAATGGTCTGGCGCTGAAGCATTTTGCTTAACTATACTTTTTGTTTCTATTCAGGAGGCAATATAAACGGGAATTATCATTTCAAACTTATATTTTATTCAGCTATTCAACTCTCACTTCTTAAATAGTGTCATGTGCATTAACATAGGCATATTTATACAGTTATTGTTTCAAACGGGAATTATTTCAATTCCTGCAATGGTCTGGCGCTGAAGCATTTTGCTTAACTATACTTTTTGTTTCTATTCAGGAGGCAATAGTGCCACTGGGGCCATTGCTGGAGGAGTTGCTGCTGGGGCTGCTCTGCTATTTGCTGCTCCTGCAATATTGTTTGCATGGTGGCGGCGAAGGAAGTCACCTGAGTTTTTCTTTGATGTGCCTGGTTGGTGTTTCACTTGGTGAAGTGATGCATAGTTCACTTCTGCTATTCCCCCCCCCCCTCCAAATGCTCTAATTAACCCCCGCATTGCCCTGCAGATCTTCATTTTTGTCTATTTTTTCATCGGAATTGTTTTTGAGGGGAGGGGAAGGATGCCTAGTCTAATGAGAGTCATTAGTGTTCAAAGGCAATACATTGAGTGACTACTTTTTGGCTTTTCTGATGCAGCTGAGGAGGATCCAGAAGTCCATTTGGGACAACTTAAAAGGTTCTCACTACGAGAACTTCAAGTTGCTACTGATGGTTTTAGCAACAAAAACATTCTTGGTAGGGGTGGATTTGGAAAGGTTTATAAAGGACGGTTAGCTGATGGCTCTTTGGTTGCTGTAAAGCGACTGAAGGAGGAGCGCACACCTGGTGGCGAGCTGCAATTTCAAACAGAAGTAGAGATGATCAGCATGGCTGTGCATCGGAATCTTCTCCGGCTGCGTGGCTTCTGCATGACCCCCACTGAGAGGTTGCTTGTGTACCCTTACATGGCTAATGGCAGTGTTGCATCATGTTTAAGAGGTAAAGGGATAACTGTTGGTCTTCTCTATTGCTTCACAAAGTTTCTCTTAATTCTTGAAGGATTTATCTGGGCACTAAGCCTTTGTTTATTATGCTTCACTGCAGAGCGCCTGTCAGATGAACCACCACTTGATTGGCCGACTCGTAAGCGAATCGCGTTGGGATCTGCAAGAGGGCTTTCTTATTTGCATGACCATTGTGATCCAAAGATTATTCATCGTGATGTCAAAGCTGCCAATATTTTGTTGGATGAGGAGTTTGAAGCTGTCGTTGGTGACTTTGGGTTGGCCAAGCTTATGGACTATAAGGATACTCATGTGACTACAGCTGTACGTGGAACCATTGGGCATATAGCTCCAGAATATCTTTCCACGGGAAAATCGTCTGAGAAGACTGATGTTTTTGGCTATGGAATAATGCTTTTGGAGTTGATCACCGGACAAAGGGCATTTGATCTAGCTCGTCTTGCAAATGATGATGATGTCATGTTGCTAGATTGGGTAGGCATTATTTGGCTTTTCTGTTATGTTTTTTGTGGGCTTCTTCTTGCAGCTTAGTGAAGCTGTAATGTAGCAAAATTTCTGATGCAAAAGTACGTCTCAGGTCAAAGGACTTCTGAAGGAGAAAAAACTGGAAATGCTTGTCGATCCTGATCTGCAGAGCAATTATATAGAGGCAGAGGTGGAGCAATTGATACAGGTTGCTCTCCTGTGCACGCAAGGCTCCCCCATGGATCGACCCAAGATGTCAGAGGTTGTCAGGATGCTAGAGGGCGATGGCTTGGCAGAAAGGTGGGATGAATGGCAGAAGGGGGAAATCCTTCGCCAAGAAGTGGAACTAGCTCCTCACCCGAATTCTGATTGGATTGTTGACTCAACAGATAACCTTCATGCTGTTGAGTTGTCAGGTCCGAGATGACCAATTGCACCAAAAGTGAGCAGATCTGTCTGAAGGCATTGTTTTACCTGTTTTGCTCTTGAATTTCCCAATTTTCCCCCCCTACATTCATTAGTCATACGATCACTTTTAGGCTCTCGTAATGTCCGACTAAGTTTCACTTATTGTGTATATGAGCCAATTTGACTGGAGCCGCAGTTGCTTTTGGCAGGTGTAAATGCAGCTTCTCTAGGCATTGTGTAGCCATATGCTGGCTGGCTTGTGGTAATGTAAAGCTGAGAACTTGATTGTATTTGAACCACCAAATAACCACTAATACCTCTCAAGTTGTAGGAAAATGGTAGAGAAAAAAGATTGATGTGTATTCGCTGTGTTTCGCTTCATGTCAAAGTCGTTGGATATCGGTTGTGTGAGTGAGAGGACCTCCAATTAAGTTGTCTGGTATAGCGTAGGCTGGACCAGAGACATTCTAAAGTGGCACTACGCCCAGGAAACTTTTGAATATCCTTTGCACCTTGTTCCAGTGACAGCTGCTTGATTCATATTCATTTGGGCTAATGCTTTAAACGGGCTTGTTCAAATTGAAATTACCACTTAAGTTATATTGAATGTGTCAAATTTAATCAACCAATAAAGATTTGTGTTATCAATTCATCACCTCTTAATATTTTCAGTTTTGAGGTAAAGTGATTAATATAATGTACTTGTTTAGGTTGTAGCATTGCGAATGTAGAACCTAAATATGATAAATTTAGAGTTTGCAAGATTTAACGTGGAGAAAAATAATCAAAAAACAAATGATCTCTATTACAAGGGATATTAATCAACAATTCTCTAAAATTACTTAATAGGGTTTTAAGAACATTAGAGAAGCTATGGAAGTAAAGGCCATGGTGAAAATAAGTCTCAATCGTAACACAAATATATGGTAGCATAATATGAAATAAATGACTTTGAGACAAGCCGAAAATGTAGTAAAAATATAATGTGTTTGTAAATATGGATTCCTAAATTGTTATCTTAGGTTGTCTTAGATTACCTCCTATGAGGAAAGCACAACTCATGTTAATAAACAACCCCCTTCTCATCGTTGTGTACATATGTTTCATGTCCAAAACTTCAATTTTCATTTATGTTTCATAAAACTTCACATGGTTGTGTATCTTAACATTATCCAATAGTGTAACCTTCAAACGACTCTTGAACTACTACAAAACTATTTTTTAGTGACCCCTAACAAACAATAATTACTTAAACAATGATGTAAGAAGTTTGATTTTTCAAGGGAAGGAATTCGGTTGGCGTTGAAAAGTGTAAATTAATTCTTCTATGATTTTTATTATTATTTAATTGTTGTAGTTTTAGATAACAATTATTAGGAAACCTATTATCTATAAGAACTAGAATGATAAACTTTAGATATCGGTTAACTCTAAAGATTATTATATAAAATTGGTTATTTAATGTAGTTAAATGAGTAGGGTTTAGATGCTAGTTTTTAGGTAAAAACATCATCTAAAGCTGTACAACACATCACTTAAGATAATGGTTTTATATGAAAAATGACATCTAAACTACACCACTTTAAATATCCTCATTTAGCCCTTTCCTCTCTTTTTGTTCAATTATAATGTTCAATAGCTAGCCTTCTCTCAATACCATACACTTTCTCTTACTTATCTCCTTTTGCCTCCTCCATTACCAACTTAAGAAAGCATTATTCCTTGACATCTCACTTTGTCAATGTCGAAGTTGAGTTTTCCATGGTCTCTGACTGATATTGCGTGCTAGTTTTGCTCGTGGTTTGCTCATCAAACATCTTCTCCCTCTTTATTTTTGTTGTTGTTCCCATCTACTTTTTGGTGAACTTCGTTCTTCTATATTTTGTTTTGGTTCTAACTTTCAATGGCTTGCATACCCTTTCTCATTATCACACACTCTTTCTTGTTTATCTTTCTCTCCCACTTCCATTATCGACTCAAGTTGTGCTTGTCGCAGTCTCATGACCAATCTTCTCCTCATCTACATTTGTTTATGTTTAGCTTGGTAAGCTTCCTTCTTCACTATTTTAAGTTTAGATTTTATGTAATGCTTCATTTCTCAAAAAACCTAGTATTTTAAAGATATTCTATACTTAAAAATAAAATTATATTGTTTTGAAAATTTTATTATATTATTCATCAAATTAGAAATCCTAGTCTTGTTTTTTAAAGCATTTCGCTTTCATTTCTTAACCCTTCCTCTTAAGTTAGTTTCTATGAGATATTCTGAGCCACTTTTTAACCGTTCAATTTATTCCAAATCATTATAATTCAATAAACTTTGGAATCTTTGCCTTATTTTGAGTCTCATAGGTTGTTTTAAAATTCTATTTGGAGATTGCTAAGAAAAAAATACTATTGATGTCTCATTAACACTATTTAAGTGTTTTAAGGCCCGATACGACTCTTTTAACCATTCAAAGTTTATGAAACTTCAAATATTACTATATTTTAGTGTAATTGAGCTTAAGCAGATTAATTTTTTTATATAATTAGTTATATATTTTTTGGATTTTGTTACATATTTTTGGATGCATATGTATTATCAAAACAAACTTTTATTCTTTCTTTCTTCTCCCCGCTACCATTTCTTTATGTGATAGATGATTTATAGCCACTCTTTCTTATTTCCATGTGGCAACAACTCCTCCACTCCTTCCCATTGATATTTTGCCACAAATATCTTCATTACAACTTAATTCTCAAGTTTCTTACCAAATTACCATATTACCCTTCTGCACTTTTACACTTAGCATGATTTTCTTTCCTTTCTTCTTCTTCTTTCCCCCAAAAAATTCTCTATCTTGTCTCCTCCAATTTGTTAGCTTCCTCTCTTACTTTTCAATCTTAGTTTTCTTCCAAATTCAAGATAAGAGTCTTCTTCCTTTCCTCCTTGATTCACCTATTTTCATTTGGTTTTCCTAATCTTTCTCTCTTATTGTAACACCCCCAAAATTCACTACTGAAAATTTTTGTTTAATTAAAGGAAACTTTGCGGAAGCAATTAATAATTAGTGAATTTTGGGAGTATTACTGCCACACTTAGTACCAGATCGGTTCACTCATACCGTTCCAGTACCAATTGCTAAGGCTAAAAGAGTAAAATATCATTTTACGAGAAACTTAAACACTTAAGAATTAGAGAAGCGCAGTAAACACTTTATAAGAGAAAGATTCAACACCGGTGGTTACAAAATAACAAATACATCGAATTTAAAAGAGACAAGTAAAACCCTACAATTTCCGGACAGTACCTTGCGCTCTTTTCGAGAGCCCACTTGAATAGCACCTGAATACCATCTGCAAGGGGTACTGCCCATTGAATAGGCAGGGCCCCACGAAGGGAACCCTTCAGTACTACGGTATTGAGTAACCATTTAAAAACGCACTTAAAATACAGGAACACAATGTTACACATGATACTACTACGTTCATATATAACCATAGGTATAAATATGATATTCGGATCCATTTATTTGTACATCCAATAATTCAATCATACATTAATAGCGTATACGTAACATTCACTTTCATATATTTGTTTAACTAGTCAACCAATATCAATAGGCCATGATGAGTAATCGATATATTTTTCGGGCCTTGAGGCCATTAGTCCATCATTAATTCATCGTCTCAATGACTAGTATTTTCCATAACTCAATCACATCCAAAATAAATTTTATTGAACTCGGGACCTCCACTATTCTGGCCGGTGGGTCGAAATACATACATACATACATATATATATATATATATATATATATATATATATATATATATATATATCATCCAGGGTAAAAACATCCTGGGCCACCATTATATCTGGTGGATCAATACTCATGAACATCAACTAGGGCAAAACATCCTGGGCCACTATTATTTCCGGCGGTTCGGTACTCACCATATAAATCAACTGGTCCCGGCTCATTAATCTTTCACTTTAACAATTAGTATTTTTCCTTTTTATTCAACACAACAATTCCATTTATTTGCCTCGATAGGGAGATCAAGAACCCGAGACACAAAGGTGCACCGGTCGCACTGGTGTATAAAAGCTACTCAGTACCCTTCAACTAGTAACCCAGGGACGCAAATGTACCCTGGTCGTACTGGTGCATAAAGCTAACTTAGTACCCTACCGACAAGGACACCTAATCTTTAAGTATGCATATCCCCTAACTAGGTTCGTAGAGCTAGATAGAGTAGATATAGGGCCTGGCTGGGACACAAAGGCACACTAGCAAATACCAAATAATCGTGGGCTAAACCACGTCTTTAGGGTAGCGACCCCTAAAGAGCCACCATTCCCGATCTCGAGGTCTTTCACTTTAAGTATTAGTTTCTTAATTAATGGTGATCACAAAAGCACAACAATTACCTAATTATCCAATTTTAATTGTTCAGATATCATCCAAAATTTCTTATTCAAATGGTTGTCCAAGGGAACACAAAGAAGTCATTAAGGCCGTACTAATCTCATATATTTTCGAATTAGAATTCGATCTCGTGATACTTACTAATCATTAAATACTACTACCTCGTTAATCAACATTATTAGAATCATATAACGAACCCCACAATCACAACGAGATATTAGATACAAACTATTCATTTACCCCTTATTTATAAAAATTATTAAGTCATCCCTTCCTTACTTGACCAATTACCATGTTACCCTCCTTGTTACAATTTACTAAGTTACCCCTTATTTAATTTAGGTTACCAAGTTATTACTCATACTTATTAGGTCATTAATCCCCCTTAATAATTATTACACTTAATATACTTTCCATTTAGTTGGTTAGATTACCACTTTACCCTTCTCTTTTATTATAACTAATAAATTATTCTTGAGTTGGTCAAATTACCAAATTACCCTTCCTCCTTATCCTAATTACCAAATTAACCCTTTATTTAGTTAATTACCAAATTACCGTCCTTTATTATCAATTACCAAACTACCCTTCCTCATTGTCAAAATTACCAAATTATCCTTTGGTTGGTTAAATTACCAAATTACCCTTCACACTTATCATATTTACCATTTTACCCTTCTCCATTATTAAATTATTAAATTACCCTTTAGTTATTTAAATTATTATTTTACTCTTCTCAATTATTATGAATACCAATTTACTCCTTTCCAATTTCCACTTTTACCCCTTGATTCACAAAATTACCGCTTTACCCATTTACCTTCAAATTTACCATTTTACCCCATAACTCCTAAAAATTACCACATCGCCCCTTTACTTATAAAATTTCCATTTATCCTTAATTATGAAATTACTATCCTACCTCTTTTAAATTTCCAAATTACCATTCTGGCCGTTAATCACAAAATTGCTATTTTACCCTTTAATTATAAAATTACAATTTTACCCTTTTATTACAACATTACCAAATTGTCCTTTTTATTACAATTTACCAAATTGCCACTTTTATTACAAAATTACCAAATTGCCCCTCTTTATTACCAAATTACTATTTTACCCTTTGTTCAGAAAATTACAACTTTGCCCCCTTACTTCCAAAATTACCACTTTCTCCTTTTATTAACAAATTTATCATATTACCCTTGCCTCCAAAATTACCATAATACCCCTTAGCACACCACTTATTAAATTATTATTATTACTACATAAAATATCAATATTAATGCATCCTCCACAGCTTTTAAAGTTAATACAATACTCATTAACACCCATGTATAAATTAGGTCATATTCTTGTACAATGTACGTTAATAAAATCCCCTAATGCTCACAAAATATTAAACATATATTAAATATCACCATAGCATATAACAACATGGATAATAATGAACATTTTCCCTAACCACCAAGTTATTACCTTAAATATTATCCCCATACATATCAACAACCTATCATGCTTCCTTTTCATCAATAAACATAATAACCACATATAATATGCTAAGCAACACATATCAAGCATATTACACATTAAAAATGCCTAATGTGCTAACATGCGTTAATCCATGCATTTAAGCGGGATTTAATGATTACCTCGGTTCCCACCAAAAACAAACCTCACCGGTATTCCGGTTTAAGGTTTAAGATTCAAGATTCAATTATCAAAACCAACACCTAAAAATAATATCAAGGTTTATTATGTTAGAAATCATAAAAATCAAGACATAAGGCTTTATAACAATTAATAGAATAATTAACTTAAAATATAATTATACCTTAAAATTAATATTCAAATCAATAAAAGAAGGAAGCAGCTCATACTACTCATGCAGCATGAGCTGCATGCAAAGAAAGAATAAAAAGAGGGGCTCGAAGGTGGTGGAGATAGGGAAAATGGGTATTTTCGGGTTGGTGGTTTGGGGCTAAGGAAAGGGCATGGTGGGGAAGGATATGGGGCAAGGTAATGGTGTAGAAGTGGAGAGGGGGTGTAAGTGTTGGTCTGGGAAGGCTTGATGGTGGCTAATGATGACGGAGGCGGCGGCAGCAAGGCTGCGAAGGTGGCGGTCGAAGTGGGGTGTCGAGGTGCAGGCTGGCGAGGAAGGAAAAGAGAGGGGAAAAAGAGGGCTTTTGGATGATGGTTTCAGCCAAATGAGTATTAGGGGTGGTAGAGGGGGTTGTAGGGAGCAATATGGTGGCTCAAGTGGAGGCGGAAGCGGCGGGAAGGCGGTGGGACGAGGCGTTGCAGGGCTGTTGCCGATAAGGGGGAAAGGAAGAAAAAAAAAAGAAGGGAGGAGGAAGAATGGGCTGCAGGTAGAGCTGGCAAAAGTTGACCCAACCCGACCCGACCCGAATGCAACCCGACCCGATATGACACAAAAAATTTAGCAACCCGACCCGACCCGACCCATACCCGACTCGACAATGACCCGACCCGACACTGACCCGATCATAATCAACCCGACCCAACCCATACCCGACTCGACAATGACCCGACCCGGCACTGACCCGATAATAATCAACCCGACCCGATCCCAACCCACGACCTGTTATTGACCCGACCCGATAGCGACCCGACCCGTCATTGACCCGACCCTATTGTGACCCGACCCGGTATTAACCCGACCCGCTTTGACCCGACCCGAAGCCGACCTGACCCAACGTTGACCCGACCCGACAATCACCCGATCTGACCCAACATTAACCTGATCAGACATCAAAATATATTATAATAATATTATTAAATTACATATATTTTATTATTCATTTAAAGCTTTTAAAAAATATAGTATTTTATAAATTGTACTTATTTTTCATAATTTTACCCTAGACATTCTTATTTATTAATGATATCCTAATAAGATATATTATGAAAAAATAAAAAACCAAAATAAAAAAGACAAACATCCAATTATAATCCTATAAAATGATTTTCAAAACGTGTTCATTACATCTACTAATCCACCTATTTGAAGAAACTCTTAATAGAAGAGTATAATAGTATCATTTATTAGTTATCAATTTATCACTTATCACCCACAAAATCCAACAAATAATAACTATACCCCGTATCAAGAGTATCTCACGTTACAACCCTAAATTTAAAGTTTTAGTTATATTTTTTCTTTTAATATTATTAATTTACTTTAAATATAATTTAGTATTCTACGTTCATCAATTTTAAATTTACAATATCTAATTATTTTTGTTAATTATAATATTAATATTTATATTTTACATTATTTAATTTTTAATTTATATGAATATATATATAATAATTAATAATTAATGAAAATATATAAAATTATTATTTAATTTAAATTATGTTTAAAATAACTTATTATATTTTTTACTATAATAATAATAATTAATAAAAATATTACAATAAAAATATAAATATAATAATGTTAATAAAATAAAACAGATATAATACTCTTTTTTCATTTATCTTTACTAATAATCTTATGATTGTATCTAATATTTACAATGTAATAAATGATAAATATCTTTGTTTGATTCAAAGCGCAATATTTTTTATTATTAAAATTTATAAATATCTTTACTATTTATTTGTGAAAATAAAGCGCATTTAATATTTTTAATTCTTTTATATGCAATATTAATCTTATGATTGTCTGTCTCTAATATTTATGATTTATGAAATGATAATTACTTAGACTCGAATATGAGTAAACCCGTCAAATTGTATGAAATGAGTCAAATGACTCCACCCATCAACTTAACTCAAAACAACTCGGACATAACTAACCCGTCATATTATATTATTACATGAAAATATGAAATGACCTGAACCGGCCGAAGCCACCTACTCACGTGAACTAGAAAATGACCCGAAACCAACCCGACTCTATCATCAGTCAAGTTAACCCGAAATTATCCGAATCCGAATTTTCTTAACTCGAATAGCCGGACCTAACCCGACCCGACAAATTAACCCGAAATGACCCGACCCGAAACCGACCCGACCCGACAAATTGACCCGAAATAACCAGACCTGACCCGCACCCGACCCGACAAATTGACCCGAAATGACCCAACCCGTTAACAACCCGACCCTACCCGCACCGACCTGCCAAATTGATTGACCCGAAATAACCCGACCCGTTAGTGATCCGACCCGACCCACAATAGTCAAATGACCCGAAATGACCCGACCCGCCCGACCCGATTGCCACCTCTAGCTGCAGGGTGGCTTGAGGGAGGCTGTGATGGCTCGAGGGTGAGGTATAGGGTGGCAGGAGGTGGCGCAGGTGGTGTTTGAGGCGGCGGGAGCGACGGAGAGGGGCGGAAAAATTAAAATAGAGAGGGTGAGGGAAGGAGAAGAAAGGAAGGAAAAAGAGAGAGTGGGATGCATGGAGGGGCTCGGGAAAAATGACGAATGGGGCAGGAAGGGGAGGAGAAAAAGAATGTAACACCCCCAAATTTACTACTGAAAAATTTTGTTTAAATCAAAAAGTTTAGCGGAAGCGAAAGAATTAAAACCGTAAACTTGGGGGTATTACCGCCACACTTAGTACCGGACTGGTTTATTCCTACCGTTCCGGTACTAAGTGCTAAGGCTAAATCCGATCATCAATAAGTACGAAGTATCATAAAACGCAAGACGACATTTAGCATAAATCATTAATAAGATATAAGTCAAACAGAAGTTTGAATACGATTTAGGATTACAACCCCATAATACTTTTTTTCTTTAAAAACGGGAAACGTAATACAAAATATAGCTAACAAAACAATCCCCAAAAAGGATCAATATCCGGATCGCCTACTCACTCAAGCCAAGCCTTCCACCCCAAAATAGTACCCGATCATAGACCTGCACAAGAGGTTTGCTCCCCACCATCGGTGGATCATCACAGGACCCATTCAATCAAGGTATTATCAGTATGGGTCCAATACTGACTAAGGGCACTGGTGCGCTAAGGCTAAGTATACAATCATACCACATAGCACAATCATATAGACAACATGCGATAACCCGCAAGATAAGGTCGGAATACTTTTCTGGTGACTTATTCTTTATTCTCATTAATGATAATAAGTCCATTTCACACATTCTTCAATAATCCATGTGAGCACGGGAGCCCCACTATTATAGCCGGTGGACAGGAAATAAAACACAAGGCAAGACGCCTCTGACCACTATTCTTACCGGTGGACCGGACTGGCCCCGCCTCACATGGGGTTTTCACTGTAAGTACTTAGTATTTTTCCCGTGGTTTAACTTATTTACTTTGGGTCTATCGAGACGAGGCCCCCACTATTATAGCCGGTGGACCGGAAATAAACACATAGGACAGAACGCCTCTGACCACTATTATAGCCGGTGGACTGGAGCGAAACGTACAGAGCAGAACGCCTCTGACCACTATTATAGCCGGTGGACCGGAACAAAACGCACAGGGCAGAATGCCTCTGACCACTATTATAGCCGGTGGACCTGAACGAAACGAAACACACAGGGAAGAACGCCTCATACCACTATTATAGCCGGTGGACCGGAACGAAACGCACAGGGCACAACGCCTCTGACCACTATTCTAACCGGTGGACCGGACTGGGCTCGGCTCAACAGTCTTTTGCTTTACGTTATTAGTGACTTATCCGTGTCTTATTGAATCACGTCGCACTCTTGACATGCATGTGGTTGATACTCTACTTCTTTCCCCTCCAGAGGGATCGTCCCATATTTTGAGACTCGTACCTCTTCTCACACCCGACATCCATCCCCCGTAGACTTAGGCATAGTGGCATATAGTAAGGCACAATCTCCAAGAATATAGGCCATCCCAACACATATGATATCGACTCCGCATGTCCTCATCCCTCTAGGGTTCCTCCTCGGAGACCCTAATCGGACCTATGTGGCCCAACTCTTTCTTACTTACCCAAACGTTACTTTGTTCTCTATCTCGCACCTCATTTTTATTAGGAAATTCCCCAAATGTACTACTTTATCTCCCAAGTTCATGTGTGACCGACAAAATCCTAGTTGGCCACCCAACCCTAATTGGCCGCGCCAAACCCTAGCACTTTATTTCCTCAACAAGTAACCTCTCTCTTTCACCCCAAAATCTCTTCTCTCAATTAGAAGCCCATGCTCATTCTTTATATAAGTGAGTTCTCACTCTCAACCCCATACTCCATCCTTCCTTGATTATTTTTACCCTTGTACCCTTCAAATTCCTCATTTTCTCCCAAAACCCTAATTGGGTCCCTTGGACACCCTTACATCGACCCACGTAGTATTTTGCACCCAAGTCTCCAATGTACCCATAACTTTAATATTTTCTTATTTACTTCCTAAATCAACTTCCCTCATGTAAGATTCATTCTCATGCATAATTTAAACACTCCATGCAGACTCCCCAACACCCACTTACACACAAAACCCTAATAAGGTCTCTTATACACCAACTTACGTACTATTTTTCATACTAAGTCTCCAATCATTCTAAGACTCTCCCAAGCTCTTACTTACAACCCAAATCAACTTTTCACATGTAAGGATCATGCCCATGCAAGGTCTAGTCCCCCCATGAAAACTTTCCAAATGTCCACTTCCCCGTTGTTCTTTTATTATCATTTCATGCTACCCCAAACCCTAGCATGCATGTCCTAGAGGGCCATAACAAGTCACATCATCAACATCAACATCAAGCATGGAACATGTTATACACGTATAATATAAGGCACACACAACATACCTCATGATCCACGCTGCACTACACAAAACCGGTTATTCATAACGCATGCATAATACACATCAACATGGCATGCTCATCATTCACCCACACATTACATCACACATAGCACAAGGCCATAGCTTCGTCCTTACCTAAGGCGACGCCGGGCTTGGAGCATGCTCCTCTAACTCCTTAGGGCTTTGGTTAGGATCACCTATAAAAGGGGAAAATACTAAGTATTAGTTTCCCTCAAAAGTACCATCATCCCTTATTCTAGTTTAAGATTAGTGCTATTGTTATTAAAGAGAGTATTATACGAAAACTAGGGTTTTTACCTTAAAATTAGTATACTAAATATTACTAGTCAAAATATGTTTATTTTTAATACTTATTGTTACACTTATATTATTAGACCCGTTAGCCCTATTCTTATAATAATAATGTTCATGCTAACTATAGAAAAATAGTGATAATAATAATAATAATAATAATAAAACTAATAATAGTGACACTAATGTTTATAGTGAGAGAAACCCTAGCGTTTTTAAGGCTAAGTCTAATAATAGTGTTAGGGTTAAGATAATATACTAATTACAATACCAACAAGTAAAATATTCCAAAAGATGATAATGATGAAAGTTGTATATTTTTAAATAGTAATAATATAAGGGTTTCAATTTTTTTGGTCACAATAATAGGAATAATAATAATGATAGTAAAGATAAAGACAATAATAAACCATGGCTAGCGTTAGTATTATTAGTAAAAATAATAGTGAGGTTAATAGCGGCAATAATAGTAAATGAGGGAAGTCTTAATCACATTAACCCTAAAGTCTTAGACCATTGTTAATGATAATAGTATTATTGGTTAGGAAACTCATAAGGTTAGGTTGAGTAATAGTAATAATAGTAATGATAATAATAATAATAACAAAGGAGGTAACTATATTAACACTAAGTTGTTAGTAATAATAATAATGATAATACCATTAGCAGTAGTAATAGAATAATGATAATAATAATAATACTAATAATGATAATAATAGTAGTAATGAAAGTAATAATAATAATGATAATATTAAGTATAATATCATTAATAGTAGTTAGAAATTAATAACAGTTATAGAAAGGAAATATTAGGGTTTGGGTAAGTTGGAAACCACCTAAGGTCGGTGGTGGTCTGGCGGCGGCACGTGGCGGCGACGACGGCGTCGGTGGAGGAGGAAGAGAAGGGAAAAGATCAAGGTGGGGGCTGGATGGCAGGAGGAAAAGAGAAGTTGAGTTTGGGGGGGAGAGGGGGGGGGAGAAGCAGCAGGTGAAGAGGAGTGGAATGAGGGTGTGGGTGGTGGTGGGGGCGGCGGCGCGCGCGTGGCTGACGCGACGACCGAAGGTGGCGAAGGGTGGTGGAAGATGGTGGAGGTTGGTGGAGAAGGAGGTAGGGGGTAAGGAGGGTATGGGCAGGTAGAGGGAGGTCTGCTGGGCATTTTGGAGGGTGGAGGAGGCTCTGGTGGCGGTGGAAGGCGGCACAAGGGCGGCGAAGGTTGGAGGTGGTGGTTTTGGGATAGGAACTTTGCACGGCTAGGGTGGCACGTGCAGGGTAAGGCGGAGGGTGGTGGTGGCTTGGTTTTGTCGAGGGAGTTGCAGGGATGATAACGGTGGGCAGTGGCGGCGGCGGCGGTCACCGGTGACGGCGGAAAGCCCGTCTTTTTGAGGTGGCGGAGAGGCAGGGTTTCAGGGCAAAAATAGAAAAGGGAGCTGATCATGGCTGCCAATGGGGGTATTTATAGGCAATTGGGAGGGGAAACGACAAGGGAAGAAGGAGGCATGCAGGGGCAGGTGTGCAGGTGGCCGGCCGGTGGCAGGCGATGCAGGTCCTGCCATGGCAGGTTAGGTTGGGAAGGGGGAGAAGGAGGAAAGAAGATGGGCACGCGGGGAGGGAGCTGCAGGGATTGTTGGGGTCGAAAAGAGGAAAGAAAATGACAGGGATGGAAGGGAAGGACGGTCGGCGCTTGTGGCTGCCGGCGAAGATCGTGTTGCAGGTCGATTTGTAGGTCGGGGTGCAGGTCGGGGAAGAAGAGGACTGGACCGGTCGGTCCAGGGGGAAAAGAAAAAAAAAAGAAAAAGGACCGGCTGGCCGGGGGCGAGGAGAAGGCGCACGAGACGGGCCAGGGAGGAAAAAGGAGGTTTCGACCGACGGGCTGGCCCAAACCGGGGGGGGGGAGAATGAAAAAAAAATGTAAAGGAGGAAGAGAGAAAAAGGAAAAGAAGGAGAAAAGGAAAATTGGAAAATGGAAAAATGATAAAATGGTTGGGTTGGGGGTATTTGGGTCTTTATTTGTTTATATATTTAATTTATATATTTAATTTTAATAATTATTATTTTAAGTATAGTAATTAAATTTATTTTTAAGTTAATTAGGCTATTTTGGATTAATTGTCCTTAACTTCCATTTTAATTAGTAAAATGTCCAAAATTTTCTAAATAACTTATTTATTATTTTCTCCTTATTTTCCTCAATTAATTTCCTCTTTATTTAATAAAGTAATTTATTTTCTTAATTTTTTTCCTAATAAATAATTATTTTGCTATAATTTCTAAATTAGGATTTTTGGGGTATTTCAAAGAATAAGGAGAGATAGGAGGCAATAGGTAGGATTGAGGGGTGGCGGTAAGGTGGCAGCAAAAATGATGGTTGCAGGGAGAGGGAGAAGAAATGGTGATGGCAGGGAGTGGGGGAAAGGTCTCGGTATGGCAGGGAATGGTGGGAGAGAGAGAGAGAGGGTTAGGGAGGTTAATAGGGGAGAGGGAGTTGCAGGTTGGTGGCGATAATCTCGCCGGTGCAAGGAAGAAGAAGAAGAAGAAAGACAGGTCGGGGCTGGGTAATGGCTGTTGGGCATTGCGGCAGCAGACCGGCCAAAGAAACAAACCGACCCGGTCGGGAGAGAAAGAAGAGAAGGGAGGAGGGGCGGCCGACTCATGTGAAGGCAGGAGAAAAGAGCTGGGCCGGGAAAGGAAAAAGGAAAGGAGGGAGGAGGGGAGAAGTGGGCCAGCGGCCCAGGCGTAGGAAGGGGGTGACGGGCAGCCGAAGCAGGCCGGCCAACCGGCGGCCCAAGGAAGGAAAAAAAAAGAAAAAGAAAGAAAGGGAAAAGAAGGAAAAAGGGAAAAAAAAGGGGAAAGGAAAATTATTTTAATTAAAATGATTTAATTTATAATTAATAAGGTGAAATGTTTTTGAGTAATAAATTTATTTAATAATTTAATTTAATATACTTAAAATATAAGGGTTTAAAAGAATAATTTAGTAAAATAATGGTTTGGGAAATTATTTAATAAAAAGGGCATGATAAAATAATAATATATTTATTTTATTTTATTAAATACTTATATCCAAATTTATATACTCAAAATACACAAAATAATTAAATTAAAAGATTTAAAGGCTAATTTATCCTAAATAAAATTTATTTATTAAAATATAAGCTTTTAAAAATTTGGGGCATTATACTTATTTTCTATGTGTATTTGAAGATGCTTTGAGAAGATTGATCTTTGATACTCTTGTTTCCTATTTGATTAAGTAGCTAAAGTTTACATAAGGTCTCTTTACTACATATAAACATGATTTAGTATGTTTGTGGTTGATTTGTGTTATTTTATGGTTATAGGTATTAACTGGGGCCTTTTGATCCTTGGGTTTTTGTGTTAAATTGATGATGTCATAATGTAGATCTTGAATTATAGATAAACTTTGATGCTAAACATGCTCTGATTCAAGTTTGTTTTGATGCTCTAAATTATGCTTACAAATTTGATGAATTTAGATGATTTTGAAGGTTCTTGACTATTATTGATAATCTTGAGGGATCACGATGATTTTTGTTAATTTTAGATTTTGATTAATTTGTTGATACCATGATAAGCCTTGTAATTAGTAGATAAATGTTGATGTAACACCCTGAGTTGGTACAATCATGCGAGGGAAAACTTAGAGCACTTTTGGATTTATTGGTTGGCCCCACAAATCAATATAAGTCCTTTTAGCACTCTTTGTCCTTACTCAAGCACTACCTGAGATACTTTTAGAAAGTTTTTGAAACTTTCTAGGAGGGTCGTCCATCCTAAAAATTACTTTACAACTAGCATACTTAACTATGAAATTCTTAGGATGAAATCACCAAAAGGATATTATATCATGTTGATATAAGTAGCCATATTAATCCTTTTAACACTCCTATACATTCACCCCCACTCAAAGAAAACAATGTCCTCCTTGTGCCTTGATTACTAAGTTTCTCAATATAGTTTATCCCAATAACCGTCTTGCTAGAGAGAGAGAGAGAGAAGAATAAGAAGAGGACTGGGCTAGCCTGGCCAAGGGGAGGAAGGAAAGAAAAGAAAGATGGGGGATGGGCTGTGGCGATGCGTAAGAGAGGGAGAAGGAGATGGGCTAGCAGCCCAACACGAGGGGGGAAGAAAGGCCACAGGCCTGGCGGCCGGAAGGAGAAAGAAGACAAGGAAAAATAAAGGAAAAGGAAGAAAAAAGAGAAAGCAAATGTATTAAGGAAATGGAGAGGAATAAAAGAAAATAATTTTTGGAATAAGGGAATTTCATATTTTTGATGGACAAATTAATTTAATAATTTAATTCATTATAATTTAATATAATGCTTTAAAAATATTAATTTTAGTAAAATATTTGTTTGAAAAATTATTTAAATAAAATGAGTATGAAAAAATAATAAAATATTTATTTTGATTTATTAATTATTCATGTTCATTTTTATATACTCAAAAATCCACAAAATAATTAAATTAAATAAATTTAAAAGTTAATTTATCACAAATAAGGATAATTTATTAAATTTTAGGTTTTAAAATTTTGGGGTATTACACATATGCTCCGACTAAGTCCGTGAACACCTTATGGTAGAATGTTAGAGTTTTGGTTTTTATGCTTAAGTGTCATATTATTCTTCCTTGTGATTTTATGAAATATATGCTAACACCATACTATGTTGTATTTTTCTTTATGTATGCTAGTATAAAATTATATGTAAAATCATGTTAAATTCCTGTACTTTAATGTATGTATGATAGCATGTTAGAATAGGATTGAGTGTGGCTAAGTAATTATGAATGGCTTGTTTGGGTGGTTCGAGTAAGGGTTTGTTTGTACTTGTTGAGACCTCCTCATATGGTGGGCTTAGAATATTATATATAATATTTTAACATTTGAGCATGTTTAGGCATAAAAATACTAAACTTAATATCATTTCTTCCTAATAGTATTTTTGGTTATTTCATATGAAATATATAAATTTCTAGAATGTATGTCATGCATGAGTTATGTCATGTGGTATAAGTCAATCATGTCAATTATTTCATTATAGCTACGCATGATTATAATTTTATATATTTTGTGCTATATATGAGTTAGGGGCTAAATGGTAATTTTGCCACTTTTTTTTCCTAAATTGAAAATTTCAATTGACCCTTCACTGTCGAGCTAACCGATCATCTCGCATCTTTGCAACGGTAATGGCTTCCTTGATTGACCGAGGCTTGAACATCCGGATTCCATCCGCCACTTCCGGTTTAAGTTCACCCATAAAAGTCCCCACCAAAGCCTTTTGAGTCCATCCGCGAACTCGATTCCTCAACTTCTCAAACTCCTATTGATACTCACGCAGATAGGGATGACAATGAGTCTCGGACCCGACCCAGACCCGCTAGACCCGCCTCATTTTTAGCGGGTCTGGGTCCATGATTTTTGGACCCGACGGATCTGGATCGGGTCTGGGTCCACATATACCTTAAAGGGTCTGGGTCTGGATCCAATTCTAGATCCAGACCCGACCCGCCGGACCCGTTTAATATACATATGTGTGTATGTATCTATATATATATATATGTGTGTATGTATATGTATGTATGAATGTATACATATATAAATACATACTAATATTATGTTTGTCATTATTGTTTTAATCTTATATAAGCTCCTTATTCATTTTTTAAAATTTTATTTTTGTACGCTTACTTTATAAACAATATGTATAATATTGTATTCTAAAAGTTAGGATATAAATGGGACGGATTTTACCCGAAACCCGACGGATTTTGTCCAACGGATATGGATAAACGAATATGACTACGGAATGGATGATAGAAAAAAAATACTTATCGGGTTCGAGTACGGATATGGGTATAGGATATCCATACCCATACCCGTATCCATATTCGTACCCGTTTACCCGATATATAATTATTTTTTTACCCTTAATTTTGAAATAATTATAGTATAAATTAAAGTTAGAATTATCATTTAGCTTAACTCTAAATGGGTTTATCTGTCGGGTGATAGATTTATCCATCGGATAATATCCATTAACGGGTAAACAGATAATCCGTCGAGTAATGGATATCCAACGGATACGGATATGGATATGTTAGCGGATATGGATTCGGGTACGAGTACAGATTTTATTATCAGATACAGATATGGGTATACCCGCCCTGAACCCGTCCCATTTACATCCCTACTAAAAGCATTAAAACACCATTTGAAAAGTTAATATAACTATTTTAATATATTTATTTTTTCACTTAGATGATTTTTTTAACAAAAAAAATACATATTAAGTTATATAAAACATAAATGTATTTATATTAGCATAGATTATTAATTATTTTTTTAAAAAATAACCGGATCCATTTAGGATCCGTTTAGGACCCGTTTACCCGCTAGACCCGATGGGTCTGGATCTGGGTCTAAACTTTTAGGACCCGACGGGCTGGGTCGGGTCTGGGTCTAGGTAATATAAACGGATCCGGGTCTGGGTATGGCTGGACCCGGTCCAGACCCGACCCATTGCCATCCCTACACGCAGAGTCCCTGTTTGTTTGACTCGGGACCAGGCTTCATCAAAATCTTCCGAATCAGGGGGTCCAAATCAAGCTTGCATTTCGTCTTCAAACACTTCCCATGTGATCTGTCTTTGCTCTTCATCGAACGAATTTTGGAGCCATCACCACCATTGATTGGACTCACCCTCCAAATGAAATGATGCTAATCGAACTTTCTGGTCAGCAGCAACCTCTTGAAATTCAAAGAATTGGTTTGCTCGATTAATCCATTCAGATGGATATTCTCCAAAGAACTTCAGAAATTCAAGCTTGGCACATTTTGAATAGAAAGGCTTGTGATTGTCGCCGTTATTTCGGCTCCTGCAGCTTCAACCTTCACAGCTGTAGTTGTTACGGCCTGGAGATGCCCGACCTAGAAGAATTGCATCAGACAGCTTAGCAATGGTGTCTTCCAGGCATTGAATCTTATCAGTAACGCCTGTTTCCATCTGTTGCATGCTATCCTATACTCCTCCCAACCCTTCTTCCAATCGTTTAATTATCTCTTTGTTCGATCCCATTAACCAGGCTCTGATACCAATGATAGGTCCTAATCAAAGTAAGGGAAATGCACAGAGACAATTCTCTTAGGGTGAGAATTAAACCATGATGAATGATAGGTCCTAATCATTGATAAATCCTTCTCCTTCCCATTGCATAGTCTGTTATACACTGTAACCGAAAGAGTAGTGGAACCGAGTCTTTAGGAGGCTCAAGTGCCCCCCCCTCTCCATGACTTAATAAAGCTAGATACAGGAAGATACTGGAAAAATAAATCAACACAAGTAACAAACAGGAAATTGAAGACTACTGATCTGGACTAACTACTGATCTGGACTGGACTGCTAAGCTTATTCCAAGTAGTGCGGATTGGGCCGCACAGCCCGTGAGGATATGCGCCTAACAAACTGCCTGGAGTTTAGAAGTTAGACCAACAAATTTGAAATGTTGGACAATCCATTGAACAATCAATAGTTATATGAGAGAGCTAGAGGATGATATTCGCTTCTCTCTAAGAGTGGTAATGGGTATAATTGACGCTACAAAGCTCTAATATATAGAGAGACAGAGAGTAGAATCATAGAACTGAAGGAACGAGTCTTGCATTACTTTGAAGAAGAATTGATGGCCAGGATCAGGAAGTACGGGAATTTCAGTATTCAGCGGTGACAGAGACAACTAAGTTGGAAAGAGGAAGAAGGTAGTCATGCAAGGGTAAACTTATCTAGGGTCAAAAGGCTGTAGAAAAATGTTGCTGGGGCCAATGTTTCCAGGACAACAATTCTTCCATAAAAAAATTGATCGAATAAGCTTTTTACCAAACATGGGAAGTAGTGGATTGATCTAATCAATCCCCAAATTTAAACTCAATCCACTAAATACTAATAAAATCCCTCTCCATCAAATTTTTTCCTCGGACAAAGTCATTCCTGTCCAATCTATCGATCATGTAGCCCAATAATTGAAATTGGCTAAGATACCATTTGATAGTTTAATACATTATCTGAATTTGATCTGAAATAATAATTTGGTAGAATATTTTTAGATGCAAATTGTTTATATATGATTGTATAAGAAGTAATAATAGTATTTGATAGCTTATTTTAAATAAAATAGTATGATGTATAATAATAATTATATATATATAAGTAAAGGTTTCATTGTTGATTAATAATGGATATTTTTTGTAACAATAGAATGAGATACTTTTGGTATTTAGTTAAAATTGGTATAACCTACTCTTAAGTAATAATAACTTGTAGTTGATAAAATTATAATAGCCTTATAAAAATAATAATTTAAAGTATATATCATTAGATAATAAAAAATATTAATAAGATTTACCAAACACTATCTAATTTCTGGATGGAATGCTTGAAAATGGATCATAGGCTGTCTGAAAAATGCACAGGAGAGCGAAAGCCGGAGCCTCCGTCACAACGCAAAAGTAATACAGCACCCGCTCATACTTGAATGACAGATCAAACACCCTGTTCCAATTATGAGCAGATAAATGTATTTTATTGTCGGGACTCCGGCCTACATCGCATGAGGCAGAAGTGCAGAGTCTTGATGGCTCTCTGAAACTGTAGGAGAAAAAGGATGCAGAATTACCGAGGCAGGTACATTCTTCGTGGTGGTGATAGAACAAGACAAACAAAAAACAAAACTCACTTAACCATACTGTATTTATGTTCACTAACTTGGCAAAAGAGAACACATAATGTTTATACATGGAACATTCCAAGCTATTGCAGTATCAGACAACCGTTACACCTCCAAAGAAAAGCTGGATGACATCAAATATTGTGTGGCCATAACCTTCAATATCTAGTAACTGTAAATTATCATACAACAGCCAGAAGGCAGATTAATAGAAATGTATGTCAAGGACAGGCCAACTGGGTTCTCAACTTGTGGCATCCGTAGAGTGTGAATTGCCTCTGACAGAATTCCCTTGGGTTTGTTTTTTCTGCGATGTGAACAGGTTTGGGTAAGAGAAATATGAATCATCGTCCATGGAGCTAGCTCTCTGGGGCTGGTGATGTGTGGACTCTTCTTTGAAAACCTCGTTGGCAGGAGAATATTTGGATTCCATTTCAGAGCCAGGAAACTTTGATCTATTGTTGGGAAAGTTTGATTCATTCAGAACATGATCGTCTTCACGTTCTGGAGTGCTTAGCCGATTTGTCTTTTCATAATCGCCAGAAGAGTTCCTCTGCTCAAAACATGGCTTTTCAGAAACTGATATACTTGACTCTTCCAGGTAAAATGGATTCTCATTGCTTCTCTCATGAGATTCATTCTCATTCTTCCTGTCAGTAAGTTCAGATATTCTGACCTGTGCAAGACTGGCTGCTGTGCGAGCTGCAGAAGCAGCATGTTCAGCAGATTCAGCAGCAGTTTGAGCAGCAGCCAGTACATCCTGAAAATCCACTCTTGGATCATTTTTGCTTTTCAGAGGAATTGGAGACTGACTGCTGCTCTCTCCACTAGGAAATGACATGGCAGGCAGTGATGGAGGAGAAATGAAAGGCACAAATTGTTTATTTTGATTTGCACTGCCTGAAGATCTGGGTGATTCATTTCGTCCAGCCTGTGATATATTCTCAGGTTCCAGTGGTGGTTGATGAGTTAAATACTCATTATTTCCAGCATATTTCATCACTTCATCTGATTCTGGACTTGGTGCAGAAGGAATTGGTGGAAGTGGAACCGCTGACTCCAGTGTAGGGTTTGTTTCAACACTAGGCTTCACTATCACCTTTGGAACTTCAGGAAATTCTAAGGGGTCAAAGCCAGTATAAGAATCAGCAACTTCATCAGGCCCTACCCGTGATGCTGCCTGCAAACTTTCATCATGCTTCTCTTCAGGAAGCGGCACTTTAGATCCGGTAACAAATTGAGGCGGCCCATTCTGTCAGGTTAATAACAAAATTTTAGTTGGAAGGAAGGGAGCAAAAGAGAACACTACGCGGGCGATGAAAATGGAACAGGAAGTAGATCAGAGAAAAGCTTACAAGTAAATCTTCATGTGACTTGAAAAGTTCAGTTTCAGAAGCAGCCGGATCCCAATCAATTTCATGTTCTTCAGCAATCTCTTTCAAAAGCTTCATTTTCTTTTCAGCTGAAGGAGCACGAACAGATAGTAGTTCTATTAACTGCAACAACGAAGGTTTAGTGGGTGAAAAACAAGATGATAATACTCGGTTAGTATTCCAACAGAGAAGACATACTTGGCGATTAACACCACAATCAGGCATGAGTTCAGTTGCAGCTGCTATAAATTCTCTTCCGTACTTGGAAGCAAATGACATTTGAACTTGCAGCAGTTCGGGTAAATCTGCACACCTTGGAGCAGCAAAACAAACACTAGATATTGCTTCTTTCAAGTCCAACGGGCATTCCCTATCATGGAAAAAAGTTTAGATACTCGATTTCTAAGTGTCTTTACCATCAAAAACTGCATTCAATTGGAGTAGACAATAATATAATATATGTCAGTATATAATTTAATTGAAAAGTTATTATGATTTGAATGAAGAGTCATGATCTTTGAAAATGAGCATACCTCTTCATTATAACTTTTCAACTAGTATAAATAACTCATAACTTGAAGAATTAATTAATCTAATTGAAGATTTATGATGACTCAAATAAAGAGTCATAAACTTTGATATCTCTTCATTGTAATTCTTCAACTAGTATAAATAACCAATAATCCTGAAAATTAATTAATTTAATTGAAGAATTGTGACGACTCGAATAAAGTGTCATGAACGCTAAAAAAGGACATACTTCTTCATTGTAAATCGTCAACTAGTACAAATTCCCCATAATATTGGGACAAAAAAACTAATTTTTGAGATATTCAGTTGAAGCCTACTAATACAATTATATAAAAAGTCTCATATAAATGCGTCATTGTATCCTGAGGATAAATTTCTGCGGTAATATTAACTTTCAGATAGTGTCCTATACAGCTCCAAGCAAACATAAATCCATCCTATTTCTACAATCCCTCTAACAATTTAAATGTAATATAATGGAGACAGATTTTACTTCGACATTCAAAATGGAAAACCAGAATGTAATTAAGTTGACTCAATTCGATGGAAGTAATTTTACAAGAGGGAAAGATAAAGTAGTGTTTCTACTTATCATTTGAAGATATTTTATGTGCTCGACATAAGTTTGCCTAAGTTACTGGAACCAAAGTCAGATAATAGTGATGAAGTTAAAGCACAAAGAAAGAAGCATATATAAAATGAATTATTGTGTTAAGGTCATATACTCAACTCTCTCACTAATTAACTATATGATTTATATTCAAATTGAAGTCACCAGAGATATGGAATTTCCTCAAAGCTAAATACAAAAACGAGAAAAGAGGTACGCATAAATTTTTGGCTTTGAAATATTCAAGTTTCTGGTGCCTATTAAGGATCAAGTACATGAGCTCCAAATTCTAGTATCCAAACTTAATGATATGAAGATTGCTATTCACTTCATGTAAGAGCAAACTTATCTACGTTGCCTCCTAGTTGGAATGATTACAGGAAGAAATTAACGCATTCGCTTGAAACCATGATTATAGAACAATTTCAAACACATCTTTAAAATGAGGAAGAATCTCATTTGCATAATGTGTTATTATTGAATTCTAGAGTGAATTTTGTCAGTGAGAATGGAAATAAAAGAAATCAAAGGAAAACTTTTAAGTTAACAAGAAAAGGAATTCTTTCAAAAAGTCCAATGATAGGAAGAAAAATAAGCACTATCACCATTGTGGAAAGAAAGGGAATTACATTTGTAAATGCAAAATCAAGAAGGCGGATGCTATAAAATCTGATAATGCCAACATTATGGAAAGTGAAGTCAAAGAGCTTGTGGCAATGACATCTGAAATGTAAATTAGTATGATGAGAGAACTTTATATGGCCACTATGAGTAATTCATTAGATTGGTAGCTTGATTCAGGCATAACCAGTCATATGTACAATAATAAGCGATATTTAAGAAATGAAGAACTATCACATCAAGAGTAGGTTCTTATGAAAAACAACAATGTTGCCAAGGTTTTGGACAAAGGATCAGTTATCTTGGATTTTACTTCAGAACAAAAATTGACTTTGATCAATGTATTTTATGTTCTTGATAGTAGGAAAAAACTTATATCTACTAATTTATCGGGTAAGGACTTCAAAATTGTACCCGAGCGTGACAAGGTTATAGCGATAAATAACACTTTGTTCGTAGAAAAGGGGTAAACTTGTGATGGAATGTTTAAACATAGTATTAATAATAAAGTGAATCATTCATATGTTTACTCTTTTGAACATTCTTCTTCTTTATGGCATGCTAGATTAGGACATGTTAATTTTTATTATCTAGATCAAATATAAAAATATAGATATATTTATTTTAAGCGTGACCATAAGAAAAAAGTGTGAAATGACTATGAAATTATTTCCTAAGGTTGAAAAAAAAACACAAAAATTTTGGATCTTATACATACAGATATATGTGAACTGAATGGTGTATTAGCTAGAGAAGGAAAAAGATATTTTATAACTTTCATTAATGATAGTTAACGTTTTACATATGTGTATTTAATGAGAACGAACAATGAAGCATTTAGTAAATTCAATAAATAAAAATATATTGTTGAAAATCAAAAGGGGGGACGAATTAAAGTTCTTCATAGTGATACTGAATATTTCTCTAGAGAATTCTCTATATAATGTTAAGAAAATAGTATAATGCATCAATCATCCTCTCCTTTTGTTTGGCTAAAAGAAAAATAGAACCTTAGTGGATATGATTAATGCTATGATTATAAATGCTAATTTACCTTTCAAATTATGGTGTGAAGCACTTAAAACAACATGTTACATCCACAATAGAATTCCTCCCAATAAAATTGATATTAGTCCATATAAAATTTAAAATAAAAGAAAACCTAACTTGAATTATTTTAAAATGTGGGGTGTGTTGCATTTTATAAAACTTTTAATCTTCAAAAAATTTAGGACCAAGAGGAATTAAAAGTGTCTTTGTTGGTTATGCAAAGAAATTTAAAGCATATAGATTTTTAGGTCTAAGTTCAAATGTTATTGTTGAAACGATACATGTTGAATTTAGTAAAAACAAATTTATTATTGATTTTGTGATTAATGAAAATGAGTGTGTGATTGTTCCTTCTATTAAAAACAAAATGAAGCAAACCAAGGATGTAAGTGAACCTAGAAGAAGTCAAAGGACAAGAAAAGAAAAGTCCTTAGGTCCTAACTTTATTTCAACAGAGTCAATAGTATTCTCGATTGAGGAAACTAAAACCAAAGTGTTGAATAAATTAGCCATCACATTTAACATTAAAAATGTGCACAAATCATTTATTGAAATGATATCATCTAGAGATGTGACTCTTAGGAAAGAAGCCATAAATGATGAGATGGACTCAATATTATCAATAATACTTAGGTCTTAGTGGATTTACCTTAGGGATCTAAACCTATTGGTTGTAAGTAAATATTTAGAAGAAATATAATATTGATGGTTCTACACAAACGTTAAATGCAAGATTGGTAGGCAAAGGATTACGCAAAAGGAAGGGGTAGATTATTTTAACACCTATGCACTGGTAACAAGGATAACTTCATTTAGAGTTCTTTTAGCATTATTATCCATATATAAGCTCCATGTGCATCAAATGGATGTCAAAACCGCATTTTTGAATAGAGAACTCAAGGAAGAAGTTTATATGGAGCAACCAGAAAGATTTGTTCTTCCTAGTAATGAAAACAAAATTTGTAAATTGGTGAAATAATTATATGGTTTAAACAAGCTCCAAAACAGTGGCATGATAAGTTTGATGCAATAATATTATCAAATGGTTTCAAACATAATAGTGCAGACAAATGCATATATTCTAAATTCACCAAAGACTATGGAGTCACAATTTACCTTTATATAGATGATATGTTGATATTTGGTACCAACATCCTTGGTGTGAATGAAACCAATAAATATCTAATTTCTAAGTTTAAGATGAAGGATCTTAATGAAGTTGATACTATTTTGGGAATTAAAGTAAAAAAATATGATAAGGTTTTCACTTTCAGTCAATCTCACTACATAGATAAGCTACTTAAGAAGTATTATTATCTTAGAGTGAAAGCAGCAAATACTCCATATACTTCTAGTATAAAGCGATGGTCGAGAGGTTGCAAAGTTAGAATATTACATTTTCTGTATTCAAACTTTTGAGGTATACAAGTAATCTTAGTAATAAACATTAAAAAGGAATAAGTAGGATATTAAGATATCTTAAAAGAACATCCAAGTTAGTATTAACTTATTCTTCTTTTTTTGATGTACTAGAAGGTTATTCCGATGCTAGTTGGATAACAAATGCTAGTGATAATCCACAACATGATGGATTTTCACATTAGCAAAAAGTGCTATCAATTAGGCGTCAAAGAAAGAAACATGTATTACACATGCAACTATGGAGTCGGAGTTTGTAGCCCTTGTAGGTGCAGGCAAGGAAGCGGAATAGCTAAAAAATTTGTCAATAGAAATAAAGTTGTGGCCACAGCCTATGCTGGCTTTATCAGTACATTGTGATAGTGAAGCGACTATGCCTAGAACATATAGTCATGTTTATAATGGAAAATCCAGATATATACGTGTGAGACATGAGTATGTGAGAGAATTGATCTCACATGGTATTATTTCTACTCTTTATATTAAAATGGACAATAATTTAGCAGATCCTTTTACAAAAAGATTACCAAGAGATATGGTAAGAAAGACATCAAGTGGAATAGAATTGAAATTATATGAAAGGACCGGTAATAGGAACCCATCCTTGCTTAATAAAACTAGCTATAGGTTTAATGGGTAATAACAAGTTACTAACAAGTGTTCACAAAATATTAATTCAATGTTTGGAAGTGTTACATTTATACTTAGGATGAGCTATAACTCTAAATGAAGAAATTTTATTTTACACTTATGTATGCGCAAATAAAAGAACTCCACCTATTTTGATATAGAAATGGTGTCGCTTCAATAAGAGGTTTATATAATTTAACTCTTATAAATATCCACGACCCAGGTTAGCACATGGCCTTGCTACAACAGTCAGAGACATCTCAAGATATTGGATGATATTATGTGCATAGTATTTTCGGTTTAAATAGAAGAAGTTTCACCGCTAACTTCTTTAAAATTTTAAATTACTAAAGCTACGGATTGGTTTAAGTCGAAAGATACCTTTTCTTAAGCATAATATCATGTTGTTAAATAGGCAAATATATATTATAGTCTAGCATGGAATTATTGGAGTAGACTATAACATAATATAATATATGTGAGAATATAATTTAATTAAAAAGTTGTGATGACTTGAATAAAGAGTCATGAACTTCTAAAATATGCATACATCTTCATTGTAACTCTTCAACTAGTATAAATAACTCATAACTTTAGGAATTAATTAATTTAATTGAAGATTTATGATAACTCGATTGAAGAATCATGAACTTTGAAAAAGGAACGTATCTCTTCATTGTAACTCTTCAATTAGTATAAATAATCCATAGTCTTAGGAAATTAATTAATTTAATTGAAGAGTTGTGATGATTCGAATGAAGAGTCATGCACTTTTAAAAAAGACATACTTCTTCATTGTAACTCTTCAACTAATATAAATATCCCATAATCTTCAGATGGAAAAATAATAATTTTTGAGATATTCGATTGAAGCCTATTAATATAATAATTGAAAGTCTCATATAAATGATTTGTCATATCCTGGGATAAATTGTTATGATAATATTACCTTTAAGATAGTGTCATATACGCATTGGTCCTATTTCTACAATCCCCCTAATACATTGTTAACAAACAACTTGCAAAAGTCAAATTCTCTTCTCAACATGGAAATTTAAAAGGTAAATGGGCGGCATTTTGTTTAATGAGATTAAACGAGTTATGGTAAATGAAGGCAGGTTTCATATTGAACAAGAATTACATATTTTGTTTAGATTTTGGGGGCATTGCCCTTGGCCTTTGCACAGTTCTGGGCATTATTGTGATTAGACCCAACAAACCTAACCCCAACCTAATTTTTATCTAAAAGTTTAAACTTCATCTCAACCTAAAATCCAAAACAAGATGAATTCATCCAAAGTTAACTAATCTAATAGTGACTCGTATTAGAATGATCTAACCCAGTTGACATGACCCAAAAAGAGCCCACCTTAAACCTATACTTAGAAATAAATTCAATAATGACCTACACCTGAAATAACCCAACTTGAAATAACCTGACCCCAACCCTAATCATATTATACAATTAAATATCGATCCCGATACACCATATCAACTGACATTTATCGAATTTTGGATGGCGATACACGATGGTTTTAAATTTTCACATGTATATCGAGAATATATCAGTAATTGATTGATATTTTCCATTTTAATCTAGCTCCTACAATTCACGAACAAGTTTCTTCGTATCTCCATCAAGCTCAAGCCACACAACATAATTGGGCGGATTTAAATTCTCTAGAACTCAACCCATGTTTGAAGGGAAAAAATTTAGATTTCCATCCAAGTCAACAAGATGAATTAAGAAGAGCTTATATTTATTGGTCCTTTCCAGCCTCGTGCACATAATTTTTTAATTAAGCTCATTGCTGGGGAAAAAAATTTTGTTGCATCTTGGTTTGATCAATATAACTGGTTAGACTAAAGTATAGCAAAAGATGTTGCTTTTTACTTACCATGTTAATTGTTCAAACATGAATTTGAAGCCAATGATGATCATTATGTAGGGCAAGGTTTTGGGGATTGAAATAAAAAGAGTAGGCTTGAAGTTCATGTTGGTAATTGTGATAGTCCTCATAACAAGACTGAAAAAATATGATAATTTAATGAATCAAAAGCATAACATTCAAGCTACTTTGTCAAAGCAACCCAAACTGGTGAATTTTGAGTATCATATTTGTTTAGAAACATCAATCATTATTATTAGATATCTTCTTCGATAGGGACAAGCATTTCGAGGAAATGATGAGTCAGATGTTGCAAAAAAAAACCGAGGTAATTTTTATAAGCTACTCAAAATTTTACACGTTAATCTATCTATGGCCTGGTTTATGTTTAAATAATGCTCCGAGAAATAGCCAGATAACTCTCCTAATGTTCAAAAGGATATTGCTTATACTTGTACTACTGAAATAAGTAATACGGTCATTAAGGAGCTAGGGCATGATATTTTTGGCATAATAATTGATGAATCTGGTGATATATATCGAAAATAACATATGGTTGTCAATCTACACTATTTGGATCATAGTAGTTTTGTAATGGAACGATTCATTAGTATTGCACATGTAGATGAGACAACACTTGAGACAATGTTAGTGGAATACTAATTATGCTTATCAAGAATATGAGGATAGGATCATGATGGAGCAATATAAGAGGAGAATATAGTGGTTTAAAAGCTTTAATTCACAATGAAAATGATTTAGCTTTCAATTGGCACTCGTTGCATTCGCAAGGTCTCATGAAAATATTAATAAGTTATTTTTTATGGTTACTGGTGTTGCTAATGTAATTGGATTATTTAATAAACGTCGACTTATGTTTTGAGATAAACGTACTCTAGAAGCATTTGATCTAGGCGAAATAAAACGTGGGTGTGGATTGAATCAAGAACCAACTCTTTCAAGGGTTGAAGATACCCGTTGGGGGTCACATCTTAAGTCTCTTTCCAGTTTGATAACATTATTTTCTCCATTTGTTGAAGTACTTATATTTTGAAAAAAGATTTAAAAAGTAGACGGAAAGGTGAGGCTAGAGACTTCGAATATCTGTTGTTGTCCTTGAGATTCTTCAACATACCAAACTATGAGGGATGAAGGATGGAAATATCTTATTGTTGAAGTTTCTTTATTGTGCCACACTGAGAATATTGTGATAGCAAATATAGATGAGTCATATCTTAAGGAAAACAAATCACAATGGTTGGCTCTATTTCTTATAAATATACATCATTATAAGTTTATTGTTCCTACAGTATATTAGACTTAAGGGAGCTTGAATCACATTTTGATACTTGAATCCATCAGAGTTATTTTCTACTTATGACCAATAATCATTGATTAGGTTAATAAAATTTTATCCTAAGGAGTTCATTTATGGTTATCTTATGATACTGGACAATCAGTTCGAGAATTATATTTTGAATTTTCCATCTGATGATAGATTTTTTTAATTAAAACAAGTTTATATCCAAACACCAACAAAATATTTTGTTTAGAAATTTCTATGCACAAGAAATATCAAACTCAACCAATATGTCAACAAATAAAACTAGAACAATGAGAGTTTTACGTTGGATTTCTAGGTAATTTTCTATTTATCACTGAAATTTAAGAATATAAAATGTAAGAAAATTATCAAGTAGTATAAAAATTAAAATCATTTGTGTCTAATTAACCATATAAACGATATTCATTATTTTATTTAATATATAAATTAATAAACAAGTAATATATGATAATAACTATCATCACATAATATTAGGTTCCATAACTTAAACCAGATTTTAGTATTTTATTTTGATAATATCATGAATATATGATTTCATACTTTACCTTCAAATCTTCTACACATACCAATATTTTATTATCTTATAAAATCCACCACAACACCTTAATTGGCTCCATATCAATTATTGATCTTGTAAAAAGTAATTTGACCCTAAATAAAATAAAAAGTAACGTCCTCAATAGATGACTGATGTTAATAAGAAATCAACAATCAATGTTAGAATTGATTTCACCTAGCTCATTCTCAATCTGACCCTTAGACAAATTTGGGAAATCATTATGCTATGAACCTTCTGGATGGATAGAATGCAAGAAAGATATCTTTAGGCTCCTCAGAGAGTAAGACCAAGAAATGCAAAGTCATGTTCAAACAAATTGAGAATCACTTGTTTATTTAGTATGGAATTGGAAAACATATGACTGAAAAATATAAGGACAAAATATAAGCATTGTTGAATCTAATGCAAGTGGGAGATAGTAATATAATGATTAATTATCAGTTGAGATTAAAGTTGTGTTAACAATTAACCTTCATACAACTTGAGTAGTCATAATGTCTTACTACTTACTAAAGGTTTGCTTATAACTTCATCTATTCACATTACAAATCAACAAGGTCAAGGCTAGATAATTTGTTACAAACATGCATGCTCCATCAAAAACCTTAAAAAAATTGAGCTTTCAAACATTCTTTGCACTCACTAAACGTCCTATACCTAACCAAACTAGAGTATCCAACCACATTTCACACTTTAAAAATATGGTCAACAAAGCCTTAAGCTTTTAGTGTTAGCACACCCAATGTTAATGTAACCCCGTTAATATGGATACCGGTAAACACAGTGCATGTGACGCACTCATTGCAACACGAATTTCCAAAATCAAACTAAAAGAAGTATAATTTCAATTAATTGATTCAATTTTAACATTCACATGGCTACTAAAAGAAATCTTAATTATGTACTATGATCAAAATCCAATAGTGAGCAAAAGAGTTGGCTAGGTTATAGTTATTGCATCCATAATTGTAATATCTTGATCCAAATCTTACTATGATACTATCCAAACCATATATAGAACTTTAATATAGTAGAATTGTAATAGTATTTAGTAGAATATTACAATTTTACATACGACATTAATTTTCATCCTTTTAGCCTCGATATCTATTTTTTCTTTAATTTCCAACCCTCTAACCTTTAACATTGAGCCAATGCAAACAAGTACGAGTGAGTCCATCAAGATAGCAAAGCTGATTTAAATAATTAGGTTTTTGATAAAATACTAATAAAAGTGTTAAAAGTCTATTCATAGAGTTAAATGAATACATTAAAGTTGGTTGCAACAAGAAGCCGACATCATCGTAAAAGAAAATAAGTTATTGTCAACTCAACAAGAAGCCGACATCATCGTAAAAGAAAGTAAGTTATTGTCAACTTAATATAAATCTAAACTTCAATTTATCTCATATGTATGGTTCTTACACCAAGATGCTATGTATGCATGTAAATCTAACACTTTTTCTCTTTTCTTTTACTATTTTTTCCTTGATTCACTTCAATTCCAAAAGCCAACAAATATTTCTTCCAGTCTTTACTAAATGGTGAAAAGCATTGTCATTTGTCTTGATTCCTTCTTTTCCTTGGACCTCTTTTTGTAAATATGTGTTTTCTTAAAAGCTAACAACTTACATTTAGAGTTGTCCATTCTCCAATACCTATAATTATGGTAATATAAATGATTGATGATATTAATTCGTGTACATTGGGTACAAGCCCTAGTGCATAAGCTAGATCAAAGGAATGTATTGCAACCCAACCCAAGTCTTGTTCGCTTTCGTAAACCTAAATCTTATTCAAATCCTATTTGTTGGAAAAAACTATAGTGAAATATGATAAAAAAAAAATGGTTAATGTGAAGATAATTAAAAGGGAAAAGATGAAGTTGGGTACAACAAGTACAACCCAATTAACCTTTTCTCTTGAAATCACAGAAATCCAAAACTATGGGAAAAGCTATTGAAGATTTATGTATTGAAGTAACTACAAACAAACTATTTTTGAAAAAATGGTTTACTCTCAATCAAGATGATGGCTGAAGACAACCAACAAACATGTTCAATGGACTGATTCGATTGACAAATATAGATGAAACCTTTAAGAAAGAAGACAAGACAATCCTTTTTAGGCATCTCTCATGAATCGGTGATCAACTTTTAGGGAAGAAAACAATTTATTTGGATGAGATTGTCACAGTTTTGCTCAAAGCTAGAAATTTAACAAGTCCAAGGGATTATACTTGAACAGATGGTATCGACCCTATCACAGAAATACGATATAAGAAGAATGCAAAGAAAATTATAAATCCTAACACCAAATGTTTACTATATAAAGTTATGATGGAATATAAGAAAGCAACTGAATATGGTAACGTAAACTCCTACACACTTGCTATCAGTTGCAGGCCTTCCCCTCCATTCTAAAGTAGAAGAGGTTTCATCAAGGTGATCTTACTTATTTGTCACTATAATGGACTACTTCACCAGAATGCTCAAGCCCTATGAAATGATCCTAATCTTCACGGCCAACCTAATGTAAGAGACTAAAGGTTGTGATCTTTATTTTGCTGATGATATTGTGCCATGGTGACTAATCTTCTGTGAAGTGCACATTTGAGAGATGCAACCATACAATTAAATATTGATCTCGATACACAATATTAGCCAATATTTATTAGATTTTGGGTCAGCCGATATGCAAAATTGGTAATATGCGACGGTCTTAGAATATCACAGATTTATCAATGTTATATTAGTTATCAGTCAATTTTTGCCGATATTTTACCAATATTTACCAATATACATCAATATTTACTGATATTTTCTAATATTAGTTATGAAATAAATTCAAAAAATCACGTTACAACAATTGTGAAATATAAAATATCGTTCGTGATATGCCGATACTTCAACACCATGACTGCAATCGCAGCCATGATTTTATTGCTCGGATGCAACTCTAGGCCTAACTTGCAGATAAGAGCACAAAGTAGCACTAGATATTTTGGAGTTGTGATTGACTTGCATAGCAAAATAATTTTTACATTTCTGTGAAGGCGAGATATGTTTTAAATATTTGGAGGTTTCTATTTCATATGCTAGACTCACTTCAAATGAGATGCACAATATGGCGGACAAGATTCTTGAAACTTAAAGAATGAAATAGTGATCCACTAATCTTAGCTCCTATGATGGAGAATTCAACTATTGATACCTATGACCTTTGGAATACCAATACCAAGGACTCGGATTTTCTTATTGCCTAAGAAAATCATTAAACATATCAATATTGTGCATCGTAGCTTGTTTTGAAGTGGCCAAGTCCCTTTGAGCAGTGGAAATCTTTTGGCTTGCTCTCACAGAAATGAGGGTGGTTTGGGACTAACATTTATTGAAATGTGGAATCGAGCAACTATTGGCAAGCACCTGTGGATCTTAGAGCAACTATTGGCAGAAGCCCACCCTTTGGATCAAAATAGAGACTGATCAGTGCAGGGAAACTCCCTATATCAGCTTCCTGGCCTCGTCAATACACTTTTAAGCTGAAAGGAATTCTCATCCCAGTTTTTTACTCTAATAGATAGATCTTAAGATAGCATTTGAATGGTTTATGATAGAGTGAGGAGAAGGAATCCTGAAGTGTCATTGCAGAGGACAATTTGAACCAATCCTACAGCACCTTGTCACCATTTTCTTTCTTGTTAGCAGCCTGCAAAAGGCTTGCAACAAAGGATGAATTGAGCAAGCATACAACCACAGCAGGTACAGACTGTGTTTTGTAGGCTGAAGATTTGGTTCATCACTTATTCTTGCATTGCTCAATTATGGGAAGAATCTAGAAAACAATCAAACTGACTATGTGGCATCCAGTGACAATGAAAGTTGGAAACTGGACCTCACTTCTGCAGCAACACAAAATTTATTCTATGCAAAGAAGGTTGATGTTTGTGTGGCTTAATGGATGTAGCAGTTGATGGAATCTAGAGAGCTAGAAAATCTTATTATTTTCAAAAATTGTCATCCTAATTGGTGCAGTCTCACTAAGTCCAGTTCTATTACTTTGCTTCATAGGTGCCTCCATGAACAAAGGCAGCACAAGTTCATTTGCCTTGTTGATTCTTTTTGTTCAATAAGGTGTACCATTGTTTGAAAAAAATAATGAAATTCCCTCTTTCCTAACAGCCTGTTTGGTATGATGCATTTTATGGGAAATGGATTTCCGTTTCTCATTATCCTAGAAATTTGGTAATAGATAAATGGATAGAAATGGAATCCTATCTTCTAAAAACAGATAATTCTAAATCTTGTGCCTCACTGTACAATTTGAAAATCCAAAATTGCTGGTCTCATTCGTTTCTCCCCTTCTGACTTCACCCTCCCTCCCCTCCTGATTTTGCTTCACGCTTCCTCTCTTCATTGCTTCCTTCCTTTCTCTTTGTTGCCTCCCCACTGCCTTATCATCACTGATTGCTTGCCCTCGCCATTGTCTATCAGGTATGTTGACCTGTCTCTTCCTCAATCTAATATATGTTTTTGGGTGTTCTAAGTTTTTCTGATTAGTGAAAGCTTAGGTGGGAGGATGATTAGCTACAAAGTTTCTGGGTTTTCATACTCAATTTCCTTTTTCTATATTCCTAATTTATCATCTTTTTCTTAGGCCAGGGTTTGGGGAAGTGGACAACCATAAAGCAATGAAATCACAAAATCGTTAGTTATATAATAATAAGTATATGTGACAACGAGGTGATACTGAATCAAGTAAAACGAGGTATATACATACCAGAGATACCATCAGGGGGATGAAGTAGACCACCTAACCGCAGCTTGTTTTTTGTTGATTGTGGAAAGAATGGGAAGATTAGAGGCTGGGAATGTAGGGGGGGGGGGAGAAGGTAATATCACCTAAATGGTAAGTTGCAGGTCACTGTTGAACTGTTGTTGCATGGGATGTTTAAGCCGTGGAGGAGTTTCTGAATTATCTTGTTAATGGCCAAATAATGGGCAAAAAAAAAACTTAGCATGTGCTTAGTTTGGGAAAACTGTTTTCTGTTTTCCACCTTTAGTTTTCTAAGGAAAACAAGAAAACTGTTCTTCATGGAAATTTTAAAAAACGTGGTCATTTTTTATATTGTAAAAATTATTTTTAATATAAAAAAATTAAAAAAACATGTTAATCTTCTTTTAAATTGGATGATGACAATAACGATGATGATGCTGGCAATTATTATTATCAACATTATTTATAATAATATTATCTATAATTTCAATAATATGATTATTTTTATAATAATAACAATAATAATAATAATGCTTATGATAATCATGATAAAAATAATATTAATATTAAAATTCATAATAATAATAATATTATTACCACCAACCTAACAATGATAACAACAATATTATTAATATGTTCATCATGAAAATATTTATGACAATAATAAGATTAATTGAAATGATTATAATAATAATGATATTAATGCTATTATTTATATTAATAATTAATATTATTATTATGAAAAATTAAGTTAATATTATTTTTATATATAGCAATAATAATATTATCATTTATGTAACTAATAAAAATATTAATAATGTTGATAAGAATAATAATAATTTACTAATATAAAGAATAATAATAATACAATTTTCTTAAAAACAATATTATGAAAATATTATTAATATTATTATTAGAAATAATAATAAATATAAAATATTAAAATTAATAATAAAGTTATTATTAATATTATTATTACTACTAATAATAATATTAATATTCACAATGATAACAATATTAAATTTATTAGTAATATAATTACTAGCTACTAATTAATATTAATAATAATGTCATTAATAATGTTAATATTAATAATTAGAATATTATTGTTTTATTAATATTAAAACTTAATAACAATATTAATATGAAAATTAATAAAAATATTAATATTAAAGTCAATAATAATATCATTATGAATATTAATGTTAATCATAATAATAATAATAATAATAATAATATAAAAAATATTATTAACTATGTTAACAATAATAATAATATCATTAGCATTATTTTATTAATATTAGTATTGATAAAAATTAATAAAATATTAATAATATGATTATAAGTAATACGCATATTAATTTTATTATTAATAATGATGATAATAGTATTATTATTTTTATTAATTTTTCAATTGGAAAACATGTAGAAAACAAGGACATACATTTATAAAGAAAAATCAGAAAACATAGTATAGGTTGTTTTCCAGTTTTCTTCACAAAGTTGGAAAACCGTGCTTTCTAGTTTTCCAATCTTTAAAACAGAAAATAGAAGCTATGAAAATGTTTTCTGAATTTTTAAAAAAATAGAAAATGATTTCCTAAATACATCATTGTTTTCTGAAACTAAACATACCGTTAAGAATTATATTTCTTTTTTTAATTGAATTCCAAACATGAGAAAGGAAATAGAATTCTATCTCTTTTGGATTAGAAATGGAAATCCATGGGAATCGATTCCAAACGAGTTGTAAAGGAAATGGTCATGCCACAATTGTAATACACAGTGATGAGGTAGGTGTTACGAAAAAACACCTAGGAACGGTTGTTTCATAGATTCTAGGTGTTTGAAACATATCTAGAAGGACTGGTTTAAGTGTTATCAATAAAATGTGAAAGGCGGAGGGGATTTGAATGGTTGAGATCAAACTACATGGCAACACTCAAATTTTGGTCTAAGATATATTCCAAAACTTGATACCAATCCTATTTCTTTATTAAGGCTTGACGACTTGAGGTATGTTATCTACATAGAAAATTGAAGGTTACAGCAGGGAATGGTGATCTTAAGAGGATGAAGGACCAAAAGCAACATTTTCATGGTTCAACGAGGTGGGAACGTGAAAGGGATTTTTGCTCGAGGGAAGGTATCGTCAAATCAAGGATAATGTGAGGGCCATGCTCACTACTCATGGATGGAGGCACATTATAGCCAAATATTACCTAAATATATAGATCATAATAGAATATTTGAGTCCCAAAATAATAACTAAATCTTTGAATTTGGACCTATGCCCCACTAAGCTATACTACATCATTAAGGGAAGATCTTTTCGCTACAAGCCCTTGTGCAAAACCTATAGATGGATCATGATGAAAGCAACATGTCTTAGCTTAACCAAGTTTTGTTCGCTTTCTTGAGCCTGATAATATTCAACATGGGCTCCTATTTCTTATAAGTTAATCTCTTGGTCTATAAAAGGAAGACTATTATAATCATTAGATACAAGTTCAAGACTCTAGAGAGATGAGCCATCTAGAACCAAATGACTATATGTATCATACTTGAGATATTGACTAGGATTGCTTAAGTCTTGAGGGTAACACAATTGGTGAAGACTATGCAAGGAGTCAAAGTAAGCCCATGGTGTATTTTACATATGCTCGAAGGAAACAAAATAAAAATAAAAATAAAAAATAAAACCAAGTTACAGCTCGAAATTAATGAGTTGGCAAGTTAGTCATTCTGTTATGAAGGGCAAAATTTAGGCTAAGTTGTTATAATTCTTTCGCTGATTTTTCTCTTTTGCTGTTAAGTTGTTTTGCTTGAGTTTCGAATAAATAGGAGGTTAGTGAGGGTGGAAAAAGGGGAGAGAAAAGTGTGAGCAGAATATCAGGAGAGATTTCCTTCCTCTCGAAAGAAGGAAGCTGTATTGAGTTCACCATTTATTCAATACATTACTATCATTCCCTGTTTTTGTCCATTTAAGTGCTTTCTGTCTACTCTTTCGATACCAGTTCCTAGCATTATTGGTATCAGAGCGCACGATCAAGCTGACCAGAGATGGCACCGTCAAACAATACATAGAGGATGGATCAATTGGAGCAAGAGTTGGCTGGCTTACCAGCTCGCATTGCCCAGGAGGTTGCAGCGGCTATGGCTGCAATCAAACAGGATATGACAGCGGGCTTTGAACAACAGTCCAACCAACTTCGAGCTGACCTCGATGGCATAACCCTGCGAATGGATGGAAAGGCAGCAAGTCTGCGAGAGGCACAAGAAAAGTTTATGACAGAGGTACGTCCGTCGGGGCGGGGTTCCCCGGGGTTCTCTGTGAATGAGGAAGGAGGGTTTTCTGGCGGCTCTTCTAACTGGAAATTAAGAAAGCTTGATCTACCTATCTTTGATGGGACCAATCCCGATGGATGGATTCTCAAGGCTGAGCGTTTCTTCCACTTCTACCGATTGAATGAAGAGGACCAACTCGAGGCGGCAATTGTGGCACTGGATGGTGAGGCTCTGCTTTGGTTCCAATGGGAGCATTGCCGCAAGCCCATATCTCGCTGGGTGGAGTTAAAGCAGCTTCTACTCCGTCGATTCCGTTCCACCGCATCAGGGACTCTTCATGAACAATGGCTGGCGCATCGACAAAGTGGGTCAGTGGCAGACTATCGCCGTCGTTTTGTGGAGTTGATCGCACCTATAGATGGAATTCCAGAGGAAATTGCAAAAGGGCAGTATATAAATGGGCTCAAGGAGGAAATAAAGGCAGAATTAAGAATTCTGGACCCACCCACTTTAGATTCTGCTATGGAATTGTCTATGAGGATTGAGGAGAAGCAAGGTTTGGGCCCAAGGTCCAAGGGGGCCATGAATCTACCCACTTGGAAGCCACCGATACCAACCCAGAAATCTCTCACATATCCAAATACAGGCCAAAACACCCAGAATGCTTTTCCATCCCACCGAAACACTATCCTTACTCAAAACACTGCAAACCGGAACTTAGGAGGACTAAGGCGGTTGAGTGAGAAAGAGATGCAGGAGAAACGCGAAAAGGGGCTATGTTTTCGCTGCGATGACAAGTGGGCCCCAATCACCGTTGTCGCCGCTGCGAATTAAGTGTCCTCCTTACTGTCGAAGACGAGGGGGAAGAGCTGGAGGAGCCAGGAGAATTGGCTGTCGTCGAAGCCTCAAACCAGCCTGTAGAGGTAGATGAGCTGCCTGAACCAAACCCAGAAGTATCATTGAGTTCTGTAATGGGTATCACAAGCCTTAAAACTATGCGCATGATGGGCTCTGTTAATGGCATCAGTATAGTGGTCATGATAGACCCGGGAGCCACACATAATTTTGTATCGACTAATGCAGCACATCAATTGGGGATACCACTCACAGAATCAAGGCGCTTTGGGGTCACCTTGGGTACGGGGGAAGCCGTACAGGGTGAGGGAGTGTGTCGTGGGGGTGGTGTTAGAGTTGCAAGGGGTCACTATCGTGGAGGATTTTCTCATTCTGCCATTGGGAAATTCTGGCATAATCTTGGGAATTCAGTGGCTCGAGAAGTTGGGAACGATAACTACCAATTGGAAGACTCAAACACTGAAATTCCAAGTTGGGGGTGAAGTGGTAACGCTAAAGGGGGATGCACAGTTGGGCCGTACTTGCATTTCCTTGAAGGCGATGATCAGAACATTACAGAAAGAAGGACAGGGGTTCTTACTCGAGTTCAATCAGATGGAGGGTGAAAAAGGTGAGTCAATTGATGTTCCGAGGGAGCTCGAGCCTTTAATTACCGAATTCGAGCCGGTGTTTCACGTGCCCAACGGGCTGCCCCCCCGCAGACGCATTGAGCATTCGATCACTTTAAAAAGTGGTTCGAACCCTATTAGAGTCCGGCCCTATCGTTACCCACAATCTCAAAAAGATGAGATTGAGAAACTGGTGAGGGATATGTTGCTTGCTGGTATAATTCAGCCCTCCACCAGTGCATATTCTAGCCCAGTGCTATTGGTGAAAAAGAAGGGGGGTTCGTGGCGATTTTGTGTCGACTATCGGGCCTTAAACAAGGAAACTATACCTGATAAGTTTCCGATTCCAGTAATTGATGAACTCTTGGATGAACTTCAGGGTGCTCGGATCTTCTCCAAATTGGACTTGAAGTCGGGGTATCATCAAATCAGGGTCAAGAGGGAGGATGTGCCTAAAACTGCATTCCGTACTCATGAAGGCCATTACGAATTTCTGGTAATGCCTTTCGGCCTCACCAACGCGCCAGCAACGTTTCAGTCCTTAATGAATGAGGTATTCCGGTCATTTTTACGTAAATTTGTATTGGTATTCTTTGATGACATTTTGGTCTATAGCTGCGATATGGAGACACACCAGAAGCACTTACGCCAAGTTCTGGAAACTTTAGCAGCTCATCAATTGTATGCCAATATGGGCAAGTGTGAGTTTGGGCGTGTACGAGTTGCTTATTTGGGGCACGTTATATCAGCAGCGGGGGTGGAAGTTGATGCATCTAAGGTGCAGGCAATGATTGAGTGGCCTGTTCCATCTAATCTTCGGGAACTCAGGGGGTTCTTGGGACTTACGGGCTACTACCGGAAGTTCATTAAGGGTTACGCCGTCATTGCTCAGCCTCTAACTGACCAACTACGGAAAGAGAATTTTGGGTGGACTATAGAAGCCACACGAGCCTTTGAGACCCTTAAATCTGCCATGACATCAGCTCCCATCTTAGCCATGCCGGATTTCACCCTTCCTTTCATCGTCGAGACAGATGCTTGTGGCCATGGCCTCGGGGCCGTGCTGCTGCAAGGAATACACCCCATAGCTTATTATAGCAAAATTTTGGGACTAAGGGCAAGGGAGAAACCCATCTATGAGAAGGAGCTCATGGCGATTGTGTTCGCTGTTGAAAAGTGGCGACATTACCTTCTGGGTCGGCACTTTGTGGTGAGGACTAATCAAAAAAGTCTAAAGTATTTGCTAGAGCAACGGGAAGTGGGACAAGCCTACCAAAAATGGGTGAGCAAGTTGATGGGGTATTCCTTTGATATACACTATAAACCGGGTCCAAATAACAAGGTGGCTGACGCGCTATCCAGACAGCATCCGATGGAAGTGGAGTGTGCAGCTATGGTGACTACTTGTGGTGTACCTTGGGAGTATGTGAAGGGTTTCATTGACAAAGATGCAAAGATACAACGGTTGGTGAGCCAACTGCGGAGTGGGGAAGAGGCCCCTAAGTGGTTTTCCTTGGAGAATGGTGTGCTGAAATATAAGGGGCGAGTGGTCATTCCGAGTTCATCCACACTCACACAGCGATTACTTCAAGAGTATCATGACTCCTCCGTCGGGGGGCATGCAGGGGAATTAAAGACATATCAACGACTCGGCGCTGAGTGGTTTTGGGCTGGAATGCGGAAGGATGTCACCAACTATGTCAAACGGTGTCATACATGTCAACAAAATAAGGCGTCAACACTTTCTCCCATGGGGTTATTACAACCTTTACCCATACCAGATAAGGTGTGGGAAGATATATCAATGGACCTTGTGGAAGGTCTACCTAAGTCTATGGGATGGGATTCCATACTGGTGGTGGTGGACAGGCTCACCAAGTATGCTCATTTTATTCCTTTAAAGCACCCCTTTACAGCTCAGCTTGTTGCTCAATACTTCTTGAAAGAGGTAGTACGGCTACATGGCATGCCTTCATCTATAGTGTCTGATCGTGACAAGGTCTTCTTAAGTTTGTTTTGGAAGGAGCTCTTTAAACTCCAAGGCACACAGTTGAAGAGAAGCACTGCATATCATCCGGAAACCGATGGTCAAACCGAAGTAGTCAACAAAGGAGTGGAGTCTTATTTGCGTTGCTTTATCAACGGCAAACCGAAAAGCTGGGCACAGTGGCTGCCATGGGCGGAATACTGGTACAATACCGCTTTTCATACTGCCACTCAATGCACCCCTTTTAAGGCCCTCTATGGCAGAGACCCACCTCAGTTGCTGCGATTTTCTGCCAGCACTACTGCTGTCTCATCTGTGGAGGAACAACTGCTAGAACGAGATGCGATATTAGATGAGTTAAAATTTCACTAGGTGCAAGCCCAACTTTACATGCGCCAATATGAGAATAAGAGCAGACGCTCGGGGAGTTTTGAGGTCGGTGATATGGTTTATTTAAGACTTCAGCCTTATAAACAACAGTCCCTTGCTAAGAGGCGCTTCGAGAAGTTGTCTCCTCGCTTTTATGGCCCTTACCAAGTGCTACAAAGGATTGGGGAAGTTGCATATAAGCTGGAACTGCCTTCTAATGCCAGGATTCATCCTGTATTCCACATATCGCAGCTCAAGAAAGCGGTAGGCACGGGGCAGCAGCCTACTCAGCTACCCCCTCAGTTGACTTCTGAGCTAGTGCTGGATGTTGAGCCGGAAGCAGTGTTGGGAGTCAGACAAACCCCAGTTACTACTGAAGTATTGATTCTTTGGAAGGGTTTGCAAGATTTTGAGGCTACATGGGAGGATTACGGGGAAATTGATTCCAGGTTTCCTTCTTTCCACCTTGAGGACAAGATGAAACTGTGGGAAGGGGGTATTGCAAGGAGTCAAAGTAAGCCCATGGTGTATTTTACATATGCTCGAAGGAAACAAAATAAAAATAAAAATAACAAATAAAACCAAGTTACAGCTCGAAATTAATGAGTTGGCAAGTTAGTCATTCTGTTATGAAGGGCAAAATTTAGGCTAAGTTGTTATAATTCTTTCGCTGATTTTTCTCTTTTGCTGTTAAGTTGTTTTGCTTGAGTTTCGAATAAATAGGAGGTTAGTGAGGGTGGAAAAAGGGGAGAGAAAAGTGTGAGCAGAATATCAGGAGAGATTTCCTTCCTCTCGAAAGAAGGAAGCTGTATTGAGTTCACCATTTATTCAATACATTACTATCATTCCCTGTTTTTGTCCATTTAAGTGCTTTTTGTCTACTCTTTCGATACCAGTTCCTAGCAGACTATTATGTCACTCTTGTGTAGCTAATTATTTTTTTGAATAATAATATAAAGAGGGAGACGTTTAATCTTTCAAATCTTGTTCTTGATTTTCTTTGCTTAGTTCTTAGTCTGATACTCGAGTTCAATATTGTTGCATCAAAATCCCTACACTATAATCGCATCATAACTTTTAGTTTCCTTTAGTTTTCTTTGAAAACTAAAAACTAATTTTGTTTGCTTATAAGTTGCAACAACTTATGGCTTGTTTGAAGCTACTTATTAAAAGTAGTTATTTCCAAAATTCTACTTTTGATTGGTAGATCCAAACATAGGCTTAATTCATGACTACATTAGAGATTCCAAATTTGTTTTAGGATTCTTAACTAGAAACATGGTGATTTTCAGCATACAGAGAATCTGAGGTCATATTGTTGCAGCTTTTATAGAATCCTACCATGCTATGATCCAATTTTGACCACCCCATCAATCCTAGGTAAAATCCTGATCTTAGTAACCTAGTCTATATCATTTGGTACCATGATACTAAATGGATGGCTGGATTGTATTTATCTGCATCTTTTGGAGCCCTGATATTATTCAGCTAGATGTGCCAGAGGACCTCAAATTGATGCTGCAAGCCTGCAACACCTTTGGTAGACCATCCATGCAAATCAAATTTATGCCACATTATATTATCCAGAGTGCTGGTCTCTTTCTCAGATTGTAATAGCAATTTTCTTCTCAGATGTTCATATTATGTACCCTAGCGAACAAGGATCCAAATGAAGCGTTTTCTATGGTAGGAAGCACCATGTGTCTTTAGAGGAGAAAGTCCAACATTGGGCATTTTTCAAAATATGAGATCATCAAGCCCGGATCCTTGTTGCTTAAAATGGTCAAGATAGTTTTCCTCCTACAAGCAATTAGAGCTGTGCCGTCTTTTATTACATTGATATTTCAAGGAGAAATAGAAAAATGGGTATAATTTCTTCCAGATCGTATCTTCTCTCGTCATTTTCATTTGATCTCAAATAGGAAATACATAGCAATGAAGGAAAGGTTTGCCAAAAGGACTCTTATGGGGCTAGGTCAAGCTCTCTTCAAGGAAGGTGACTCCTTTGAGAGGCTTACTATCTAAGAAAGATTTCCTTCAGCTCATCATGTTTGTATCCCCAGCAAAGTTACAGCCCTTACACGAACAAAAGAAAGCAAGAATATGTTCTACACATTTCAAACCAAAATTAAATTCAGTATCTGTTGACTTGACACACAGAATTGAATCCTTTTTTCCTCTTCTTTCCATAAGAAAGTTTCTTCTTGCTCTCAAGAGGCGGAGAAGAGAGGCATAAACCTTATAAAAGTAATCATACTCTGAAGTAAGGCAAGAAAATCAAAAAATAAGGGAGAGTGAGGCAGCAGCAAGACCTCTGAGCTTCAATAATAGGAAGGCGGGCAGAAATAAGCTCACAAAAAAGCTCAATGATCTCTTGAGCAGCCATCATATTTTCTTCTCTGATAATATGCTCCACCTGGATGTTTAATCACACAAAATAATTCACTCCATGTTCAGCATCAACACCAAAAGTGCTTTCCTCAAAAACTCAACTTGTGAATTATACGGAAAGGAAGAAATAGTTAGAAATGCTCATTCAAAGACCCCAAGAAAAAAAGAAGGAAGAGATGCTTTCGTTGCCAGAGACAGCAGGGAAGAGATGCTTTTAGCCGGTCAGAAGGAAATAAGAGGCAATAGGATGCCTGAAGAAGCTGAAACGCATGCTCTCTTTTATGCCATGCAGAAAACGGACGACAGGAGCTGGGGCGATGTTATTATGGAGATTGCCTGCTGCATGTTACGCCAGAGGATCGAGGACAAGGCTATAGGAAGGACAAAGTTCAAATTCTTACCGGAAGACATGTGCAGAATAACATAGGCAATCCAGGAAATTAGCCGGAATTATGTGGTTAGGGAGGACAATAATGCTGCGCCCGTACTTACTAAGCATGTTACTGGACGTAATATGGAGGCGTGGCCAACCTTCATGCCCGATTGTATTAGGTGAATAAGGAAGAATGATTGCCTCTTTCTCCCCCAATAAAAAATAATAATAACGATGATAATGATAAAAACAACTAACCCGAATACGCGCAGTAGCATCTTGACCGGTCTCAAGAAGGTTAGCAATGTCCCTGCGCATTTGTTTGATTTGAAGCTCTCTCCTGTTCCTCAATAACTTTATTCTCGGAATTGTAAGTTTAAGTAAGGTTTTACTGCCATAAATCACATCATTTTCAGAAATATCAGTCAAGAACCAAAGTGAAATGAATTGAAAGAAACAAAGCAGAATATAAACAATTCTCCTGAACTCTTCATCATCTAAGGTAAAAAGGAGATGGATCAAATTGAATACCACTCAAGTTCAATAAAGGTGAATACTGTAGTACATCAAATCATAAATTTGCCCGTAACTTCTGAATAGATTCCAAGAAGAAACGAAATGAATTAATAAACTTAATGTAGCTTGACAATCGCAGAAATCGGAAAAGAAAATACCATTTGGCAGCCTTAAAACCCTTGTTGAAGAAGGAATCAAGCAGCGACATAATTTGAATAGATAGAGCTACGAGATCACAAGATCACTGATTGAAGATAACACGAACAAGGAAAATTGAACAAATCCTCTCAGGAATAAGTAATAAAATATCATGAAATTAAAATTGAATTAAAAAATACAACGACGAAAACAGCTGGGGGGCAGAAAATCTTCTCAAAGAATAACGTGGATTTTCCGACTAGAGAGGAAAAAGAGGAGAAAAAAAAAGGAAAAGACGCAGGATTGAGAACAAGTATACCGTATAAATTAAATATTACACAGTGAAAACCACCGCTCAATCAAATGCCATAAATTAGGTTTGATTTTGATTTAAATGGATTAAAAATTAAATTAGTCTGAATCGGGTAAAAATTAAATTATTATATAATTAGATTGGGATTGATTATCTATTGTTGAGTTCAAGTTCAATTCAAGTAAAAATAATTTAGTTAAGATTTGTATCGGGTTTATTCATTTTGGATTAGAAAAATATCAAATATGGATCTAACTTATATAATTTTTTTAGATTCTATCCGTGTCTTCAAGTCTACAGACTCTAGATTTTATCAAGTTTTGGTCAAGTCAATTAAATTTAGATTTTATATTAATCATAATAATCATTAATTTAATATAATTAATAAATTATATTTTGTGATTTATTATTATTATCATCATCATCGTCATAGTACTTTTTATAATATTCTATTCTATGTAATGATATAACAAGCTGTTACTATAAAATATATAATAATAATAATAATAAGAATAAGAATAATAATAAATTACTATAATTATTAGTATTATTATTACAGTTATTGCTATAAATACAATTATAAATGTTATTATATACATATACATAAGTATAATAATTGTTATAATAATTATAATTATTATTAATTATAATAATTATTTTTATTGTTGTTGTTATTGTTGTAGCTATTGTTATTATTATCATCTTTACAAATATAATAATCATTATTATTAGTAGAAATACAAATATAAATTTCACTATTTTTGTTATAATAATATATATTATAATTATTATACTTACAATTATAATTTTTATGTTTATAATAATAATAATAATAATAGAAATTTTCATTATCTAATATGATCAATGCTAATATAATATTAAAATAAAGTGAAAATAACATAGTCATACTAATTTTGTTTCATTTATTGGTATATAGGTTGCATATTTTTATTTACATAAAATTTTATTAATAAGATAGTTTATTGGTATTTATGTATTAATTAATATGAGATGAAATATTATATTTGTAGATTAAATTTAAATTTAGTTTAGATCAAGTTTGAAATTATATTGGGATATGGTTCTAGTTTGAGTTGCTCATTTTCATTCGTTTCGGTAATTATTCGGTTTATGGTTGTGTAAGGGTCAGGTTTGGGTTGAGTTCTTTCCAAATTTGATTATTTTGGCTAGGGTCAGATATAGGACATTATAGGGTTAGCTAAATTCGGGTTGTTTCTAACTTATTCGAGTTGTTTAGATTTGTGAGTGAGATTAGGTTTAATTTTTGTTGGCAAAATCAAATTTCGGGCTAAGTTATTCATATTGGATCTATCAAGTTGGGTCATCCTTGTTATGTCTAAAATAACAAACGATTGTGATGGATTTTTATTTCTTTTATTCCCATTATTTGGTTTTCCTTCGAGTGTAGTAATGTTATTGATCCAAATGCAAAAGCCAAACTACAAATTAAATTTATCTAAATATTATATATATTAGTCATAGGGAATAATGGATCTCACTTTGATTGTTGGTCAATCGGGTGCATTAACATAAATTTTGTAGTCGTTGCTTGCCTGTAGGCATATAACATGATATTAGGATGACCGTCCCTCAATAAAATTTATGTAAGAATTTGTATATTTAAGCTATTAATGAGATTCATATTTAATGGAGGAGGAGAAGTCTAGGGTAACAAGAGAGTGGCACAATAATGTTACACAATAGAAGTAAGAAGAACTCTAGGATAACCAGATGTCAAGAGGTCATGAGAGAGTTGAGTTCTAGAGATTTAAATGCTTCTACAAAAAGTATCCTAGATTTTATGGAGAGAAGAAGAGAAATAATTAGGGGATTTAGAGCATAGGGTGATGATAGGTAAGGATATTAGTGAGGTTGACAAAGAGGAGCTGATAGCTTTTATCATAAGAACAAAGATGTTTTTGCCTATGATATATCTAATCTAGAAGGAGTTCCTCTTAAAATCATTAAGCATTAGTTGGATATAATGGAGGGATACAAATCAGTTAAAAAAAGTTTAATAGTGTTGAAAAGCATAAAGTATTCAAGAGGAGGTGGAGAAGTTCTTTAGCTCAGGATTTATCAAAAATGTAAAATATATTTATTAGACAGCTAATATAGTCTTGGTAAAGAAGTTAAATGGAAAATGGAGAATATGTGATGTGGAAGATGATGGTCTAAATATTGGTAATGGCACCAAAATCTAGAACATTAGAATGATTCACATATAATGCAACTCCAATGGATTCTATGAAGAACACACACATTATTTCTTCTTTGAAATATCTCTATCTCATAATGAGGGAACACTCGATAGAGAGGTTTTGAATTTAGCAATTTTATTCAGCTCAACTTGGTGTATGCATGTATAATAGACAAGCAAGGCTTATATAGGCATGTTTGTTACAAATTACCAGTAACTAATTTAACTAATGTAGTTGTTGGATAAAAAATATGGATGCTACTGTAATACCCCGTATTTTTGAAATCTAATTTTATTAAGCCTAATGATTTTATTAACATAATTTAATATAAATATTTAATTATTTTAATTTTAATTCGTTTTATGGATTTATCGATGATTTTGAGTTCATATTTGAATTTAATTAATCGTTGTTGTTGCAAACCATTCTAGATAAATTCGTTCACGACCATGATTTTATTATAGTCTTATGATTTCGGTTTTCGGTTAAAAATATGTATTCTCGTTCTTTCTCGTATTTTGATTTTTATATTTTAGATTAGTTCTCGATTATAACTTCGTCGTGTGATTACGACTTTATTTTGGAGTTATATTTCGTTAGCGAAATATATTATTTAAATTATGAAATTTGGTTTAAAATAGTTAAAGTTATTTTAATAATTTTATCCGTAGAAAATATTTCCGACTTTAAATTTCTTCGTTTTCGGAAATCGTTAATATTTTTGAAAATTTTTAAATTAAAAAGATTTTCGAAGTTTATTTATGAATTTATTTCCGAAAATTAATTTTCTTCCGTTTTACGCTTTTTAGTTTGCGGAAAACCGATTTCGGAAATTATTAAAATTAGTCTCGGTTTATTAGAATTTGACTTAAATATTTTATTATATATTTTTAAATATTATTTCGGGGTCTTATAATGTATTTCCGTAAGCAATATAAATTTTTACGTTTGTTGGTAAATTTTCCGAAAACATTCCCGAAATTCTTTATATAGCTCGCATGTCGATTTTAACCTTTCGGAACTTTACGAACAAATTTTCATTTAATAAATTTTAGATAAATATTCCAATAATAATTTTTAAACTTTTAGTATTTTATTTTATATGTGTATTTAAAAAAAAAGGACCAAACCCGTTGGACCCCCCCTCTTCTTTTCCTTTTCTCTCTTCTCTCCTTTATCTTCTATTTCCCTGCTTCCTGACTCCCTTGCCTTGCTATTTGCGCCCTGAAACAACCCCAGCCTCCTTCTCCCCAGCTCCTCCTTGCTCCAGCCACCCCACTGGTCGACCGCCACCGGAGACACCACAGCAGCAGCCACCGAAGCAGCAGTAGTCGCAGCAGCCAGCTTGACTGCAGCAGTAGCGGCAAACACCAGCAGCAGCAGTGACAAGCCGCCGTCCGGCGAACCTCGCTGACCATCGGTGAGCCACCCCCGGCCCCCGACGAAGCTTCTCCGACCTTCCCTTGCTCCGATTTGTTGATTTTCGTTTGGTATAAATTTCTGAAAAACCCTAATATGGATTTGATTAATTGAATGTGAATTAGCTTATGATAAGCTAAATTGATTGTTTAATTATGTATATATGTGTTGTAAGATTGATTTGGATATGTTAATTGTATGGTTTATGTTGGAAATTTGGGGAATTGAATTTTTGGCCGGATTATGCCCAAATTTTTCAGATTCGCCCGATTTGGCCATTTTGGATGAATTGATTATACAATATGTTTTTAAATGTATCTAATTTCATGTCGGAACCGTCAATTTGAGAAATTTATGCAGAATTTATCGAAAATTGGTTTTTAGGTCGAAATTCGTGTGTAATGAAATTGGGTCGCATAATTGAGTCGTTCTGAATTTTACAATATTGTTTGAAATGTATTTAATTTCATATCGGAAGTGTTGATTTGGGAAAATGATGCGTAATTGATCGAAATTGAATTTTTCGGTCAAAACTCTTGTGGGACTAAATTGGATTGTATAATCAGGTTGTTTTATTCAATTGACTATATAATTTATATTAGGATACATTTAATTATATTTTCGAACTGTCAATTTATATATCTTAGCAATTATTGATCGGATTTACGTTCCGAGCTCAAAAACCCTAATTGTGCTAAATTGGGTATTTTTGTTAGCGGTTTTGATCAATTGATTATTTGATATGTTATAAAATGTGTTTAATTACATTTCTAAACATTCAATTTGATTTAATTTATAGAATTTTACCGAATTGCATTTTCGGGCCTAAAACCCTAGATTTCAAGTGAAATTATGAAATTGGTTATTTGTATAATTGTTTTTCAAAAATGAAATTTGTAGAAATAGTTGAAATGATCCTAATTACTTTCTAATACCTTTAATTGGAATTAATTGATTTGAATTATCCAAGTTTGTGTTGTGGGCTTTAAAACCCTATTTTTGAAAATGGATAGTCTTAAAATTGGCTACTAGGAATATTGTTTTGTTGAAATTAATTATATAGATTTATCTAAAATTATTTTAATTGTGTTTTAAGACTATCAATTTGAGTAATCGAAGTGATTTGACCGATTCGTAGTTTAAGGATTAAAAACCCTAATCTTCGAGGATTGTTTTATAAAATTGATTTTTGTTATGCGTCTTTTATCTAATCAATTTCTGTCTTTGGGTTTTAAATCATTTAAGTTATGTTTTAATCTAATTGGTTTGGATTTGGTTCTATGTAAATGGTTGGTTTACCTATTTAGTTGTAAAACCTAATGAATAAGTTATTTTCGATAAATTAACTTATAATCAATTATTCTTTCTCGGGCTTTCCAAATTAATTTGAAATGTCCCAAGTGATATGTGTATTAATCCACTTTGATTTATATTTAATCTTAATATTAATAGAGCAATGCTCTTGAGTCCTAAGTTTCGGACACGTCCTTTAAGAAAGATTGTTTGTGTCCTATTATATGGATTTAATTGTTATATGTGAATTATTGATCGATAAGATGGTTTCTAACCTAGTTCCGACTTCTATCGGCGATCTAGGAAAACTTTCTCGTGGATTGTTGAGCTTTCGATAGCTCTCTCTCTTTCTCAATTTGCTTAGCTAACTTCGGATTTAGGTAAGTCATTTCTTACCTTTACTTATGGCGGAAGCTGGATGCATGTATACTTGAAGTAGAAGGTGACGAGAATGGTTATTGATCACTTAATTATGTCAAGCGTATTCTGCGTTCTTTGTTGTAATTGTATGTATGTACGAATTTATAGTCTCAATGCAAATGTGTGTTAATGTGAAATTAGAGCATGATATGTATTTGAGTATGTGAAGGGTTGAGTAGGGATTAAAATTATATGATATCCTATGCTCTATCTTTATGTCATGGAATTATTCATGTGGGCCTGATTTATGGTTGGTTAAAATCCCTGAATAAAATACTAATTATTTAAAGTGGAAGATCACATGAGTTGGGCCGAGGTGTGGGGTCCGTTCCACCGGACGATAATAGTGGCTCAGGTGTCCTGTCCCTGAGAGGTGATTCAAGTCGTTCCAACGGTTCAGAATAGTGGCTCAGGAGTGTTTTGCTCTGAGAAGTGTAGAATCTGTTCCACCTGATAATAATAGTGGCTCAGGTGACTTGTCCCTGAGAGGTGCTTCAGTCCGTTCTACCAGATTAAAAATAGTGGGGCCCTATACTCAACGTGAATAAGAATATGATATGAGATAAGTAATGAATAAGGCACTAATTATTTAAAGTGGAAGATTACGTGAGTCAGGACCAGATGTAGGGTCCGTTCCACCGAACGATAATAGTGTCCCTGAGAGGTGCTTTAGACCATTCCACCGGTTTAAGAATAGTGGCTGAGGAGCGTTTTGCCCTGAGAGGTGTAGGATCCGTTCTACCGGATGATAATAGTGGCTCGGGTGTGTTGTCCCCGATATGTGCTTCAGACCGTTCCACCGGTTTAAGAATAGTGGGGTCCCTAAACTCATCGTAAATAAATAAAATCAGATGTAATAATGATTATTATTGGATTGTTGGATTGATGTCACTTAGCATGCGATCGTGATTTCTTATACACTTGTATCTCATGTGTTGTCATGTCTAATAATGTACTCATAAGTATGAATCTGTGATCCTATGTTTTATTGTATGTAATGCGTGAATAATTGAGCACGAGAATTATAAGCTATAGTCTTTCATATCTTATGTGTTTCATGTTTCCTTCCATGAGTTGGGTAGTCTTGATTTACTCAGTACCGGACCCGTACTGATGCTACCTTAGTTGAATGGGTCCTATGATAATCCACTAATGGTGGGGAGCAGACCTCTTGTGCATGTTTAAGATCGGATACTGTTTTGGGGTGGAAGACTTGACTTGAGAGAGTAAGCAATCCAGAATTTGATCCGTCGGATTTGTCTTATTTGACTGTATTAATCTCTGAAAGTTTCAAGTGTTATATTTAAATTTTCAAGGGCTTTGTAATTAACTTTTAATTCCTCATACTCTGATAAGCTTTTAAAATTCGGATTTATTTCACACGTTCTGCTGATTGATTCAGTGATTTATTTAGTGAATTTATTCACTGGTCATTTGCCTATAGATATCTCCTTGTGGGAGTTTATCCTCACGGCATAGATGTTTGAAATTTTGTTCGATAGGTTTTAGCCTTGCATCTAGCATGAGATAGATGGTTGACATTTATCTTGTGTTAGATGTGGCGGTAACATTTCCCAAATTCTATTCTAGGTTCTGCTTTACTCTTTCAACAAAAAAATTCAGGAGTGAATTTTGGGAATGTTATAGCTACACAATAACCTATTTGACTACCATAACTAATATAGTCGTTGGTATGTAATTAGTTACAACTGATGCTAACCGACTAGCTTATTAGTTATTTATTTATTTAAAAGTAGTTTTATGTTCCTATACAACCTATAAAACCCTTGAGATGCTCAACATAATCAACATGTTTTTGTCCCCAACAATTACAAGATAAATATTTATAAAGTGTACATTAAACAACAAAGCTAACATAGTCACATAAAATAAGAACCTTTTGTCTTATAATTTTGTATTCTATGTCCATTTGTGCACAACCTTTTCTCGTCTTGTATTGTACACTAAGTAATTTATATGAACTCATCTTCTTTCAAACATGTAATATACCTAGAAAAATTTCTCGAGAAACCATTACTCTCATTAGGGTTTTGGGGAAGCATTTCAAGAACCTCAAGAATGATGGCTACATATACAATAAAGCTCATTATTGAATATAACTAGGGTTTTAGGATGATATGCATCATTTTCCTCTTGTTAAATAGAATGTGTCCTCAAATGAGCTTCACTTTAGTATGGAAACAAATCACCCACATTGAAAGTTCTTGAAATTCCTCCCTATGAATTAGGTAGTTCCATTTTATAATCATGATTTCCAATATTTCTTAAAATTTAAATGGTCCATAAGATCATGGAATCATTTTATTCTTTCTTATGTTTGAAAATATTTCCTTTCTTAGAAGTAACTATGATAATTCACTTGGAGAAAATACTTGTAGAATTCGATGTTTTTTAGCTTAAACTTGATATCTAGCATCGGATTTTTCTATGTTGATATTAAATTTGTTGATGAAGTTTTCTAAAGAATTAAACTGTTTATTTTACCTCATTATTCTTAATATCCTTTTTTAATGACACCATATCTAACGGTAAATATGGATTAGCCATGTAGACAACCTCAAATGTACTCATTTGAGTTATACTTGAAGGAAATCGATTGTATTGAATCTCATCATGTGCTAGTTTTATATCTCAATCCTTGGTACTTTTATTGACTTCCACATAGTAAAGTTTTAAGAGTTCTATTTGTCACTTAAGTTGGCCATCCGTTTGTGGCTGATGACCTATACTAAACAACAACTTAGAACCTAACATATGCCAAAGTATTTTCCAAAAATAACTAAATTTTTTTATAACTTTATCCAAAACTATATTATTGGGAATACCATATAGACTTAATATTTTCTTGAAATATAAATCTTCCATATGAGTTGCATCATTGATTTTATGGCATGGGAAAAAATGTGCCATTTTTTAAAATCTATCTACCTTGGCCATAATATGATTTATTCCTTGGTAACCCTAGGATGAAATCAATGTTAAGCCCTTCCCAATGTTGAGTCAAAATAGGTAAAGGTGTATACAAACTCTCATGGAAGAAATTTTTACTTTTTTATCAATTTATACACCTCCCAACAATAGTTTGTGCTCCTTTGATCATTCGTGGGTAATAGAAATATTCTTGTAATAAGTTCATAGTCTTATGCACACCAAAATTACTAGCTATACCTCCATACCTCCTTCATACATTTTTTTACCAACTAAGTCATGCACACTAGATCTAGGCACACAACTTGTTAAGCTTACAGAGAAAGCCATCTTGAAGTATATAGTTACCATAACTACCATTCTTTTTACAAGTTTCATAAATCTCCATAAAATCTTCATCTTTTAGATATAATTCTTTCAACATTTCAATACCTAATAATTTAGCATCAATTATGATAAGAATCATAGAACTTTGTGATAATGCATCAACTACCACTTTTTCACTACCATTGAAATTTTTGATAGAAAATAATAACTATTCTAAAAAACTAACCAATTTTGTATACCTTAGAATCACTATCTTGTATTCATATATATATTTCAAAATTTCATAACCATAATACAAAATAAATATTTTAGGCCTCAAATAATGACTTTATGTTTCTAGGCTTGTTAAGATAGAATAGATTTTTTTATCATATATAGAGTAATTTAATTTAACCTCATTTATTTTTTCACTAAAGAATGCAATGGGGGCTTTTATCTTGTGGGATTACACCTCCTATCCCTACTCCACTAGCATTACATGTAACTTGAAACACTTTATCTAAGTTAGGTAAGGATAATATTGGTGCATTACATAACTTGGCTTTCAATGCTTCAAAGAATTTTGTAGCTTCATCTCCCCATTTAAATTCAACTTTCTTCAAGATTTATGTAATTGGTGTAGCAATTATTGATAAGTCGTTAATGAACCTCTTATAGAAGCTTGCTAGTCTATGAAAACTCCACACCACAATAATGCCTTTAGGAATAAGCCAATTTCAAATAACTTGAATCTTTAGGGATCCACCTTTATACATTCTCTACTAACAATGTAGCCAAGGAAAACAACACTTAGAAGCATAAAATCATAATTTTTTTTCCATAGAGTTTAGCTTCCATTAGCTTATCAAATATTTTCCTCAAATGAATAATATGCTCATGCTCATTTTTGCTATACACAAGTATACCATCTAATTATGCCACAATAAATTTTCCAAGAAAAGAGCAAATAAATTCCTTCATAAGTCTCATAAATGAACTAAGTGTGTTACATAAACCAAAAGGTATCACAATCCACTTATAAATACTATATTTAGCTTTAAATGTTGTTTTCCATTAGTCTCCTTCTCTTATCCATATTCTTGACATTTGAAACATTATTTACTTAAGACTTCTATGACCTTGTTTTTTCCTTTCTCCTATCGTGTCAAACCTTACTTTTTTTTTTTATCAATATTCAAATAATTTGATGTAACACCCAATTTCTTAAAAACTTAATTTTCATAAATATCAGTGTTTATTTATAAGTTTTAACATTTAATTTTATTTTAATTGGGATATTTAATATAAATCTTATTTCTCATAAATCTTTGTTAAGGTGTTAATTCATTTTATAGTTTTATTATAGGTTTCGAATTTATGTTGAAATTTATTTAAATCATTTGTTGTTGAGGACTATTCTAGACAAATTTGTTTATGACTATGACTATATTAAATTCATATAATTCATTTTTCATTTATAATATATTTTTGTATCTGTCGTGTGTTTGAATTTAATATTTAAATCTATTTTCGAGTATAGTCTAGTCGTGTGATTATGAGTTTATTTTAGGGTTATATTTTGCTAATAAAAATAATTTTTTAAAATTAAATTATAAAATCCCTTTTTAGAGGTAAAATTATTTTAATGATTTTTATGAGTAGAAAATATTTTTGTCTTTGAAATTGTTTATTGTTATGAGGCCGATATGATTTTCTGAACATTTAAATTAAAATGGTTTCCGTAATTAGGTATGATTTTATTTCTGAAGTTTATTTTTTTCCATTTTTTCCCTTTTGGTTTACAGAAAATATTTTGAAAATAGGTTAAATTATTTTTAGCCATTTGATCATCTATTAAAAGAAATTTTATTATTTTTTTTATTTTTACCCAAAAATTTTTACTAAATGAGTTTTAGATAAAAAAACACCTATTTATTATATTTTAGATAGAAAAAAATACCCGATCAAACTGCCCCTATCCCCTTTTCCTTTCTTCTTCTCTTCTCTATTTTCTTTTTTTATTCTTCTTCTTCTTTCCATTCCTTTGGCATAAACTAGAACCCCAACCCCTTGACCTACTCTTCCTCCTATCTCTTTCATCGCATGACACAACCACCACACCAGTAGCCACCTTTTGACCACACCATTGTCATGCCACACCACACCACCACTACCTCTGCTAATCATCATCACCGACAACAAGATGCAGCAGCATCAAGCAGTAGTAATGATGCCATCCTCCAGCCACCTCTAGTGCACCTGACCACCGATGAGTGGTCCTTGACCACCGGGGAAGCTCCAATAACCTTTATCCCCTCTAACTTCACAATAATTCATTTGGTATAATTTTTCTATATCCTAAATCTTATTTTGATTAAATTCTTGTGAATTAGCTTAAGATAAGGCAAATTGGCCATTTAATTATGTATATATATGTTGTATGAGTAATTTGGAGTGGTTAATTGCAATATATGTGCAGTTATGTTGGAATTGATTGGATTTGTTCGATTAAGCTATTTTGGTTAAATTGATTATGAAATATACTTAATTTCATGTTGGAATTGTCAATTTGAGAAAATTGCATGAAATATATTGGAATCAAATTTTTAGGTCAAAAATCTTACGGACTTAAATTATATTATGTAATTGAGTTTTTTTATTAAATTGATTATACAATATATTTTAGAATATGTCTAATTTCAATTCTGAACCATCAATTTAAATATTTGAATAAGATTTGATTGGATTTACAATATGAACTCAACAAACCTTAATTATATGAAATTGGGTGCTTCCTTTATTATTTTTAATCAATTGAGTATACAATATGTTATAAAATAGTCCTAATTGTATTTCCAAATACTCAATTTAAATAAATTAATAAAATTTGACCAATATGCATTTTCAGGTCTAAAACCTTAGTTTTGAAATGAAATTTATGAAATTGGTAGTTCGTATGATTGTTTCTTTTGAAATTAATTATATAGAATTATTTGAAATGAACTTAATAGTATTCTAAAATCTATAATTTAGATTAATTGATTTGAATTGTTCGGATTTTTTTGGGGTTTAAAACCATAATTTTTTAGAATAGATTTATGGAATTTAGTTGTGCTTTATTCTTTCACATATTAATCAATTAGTTTTTATTTGAAACCAATTAAATTGAGTTTTTAACTTACTAGTTGGATCAATTTTTTTAAATTTTTTGGTTTGACGTTTTGAGTGGTAAATCCTAATGGTATAATTGGTTTTTGATGAAATTTAATTGTTTTCTATTATTCTATATTTAGATTAGTTTTCTATAATTTCGCCCTTTGATTTTCAAAGGTGACCTAGGAAAGCATGTTAGTGGATCTTGAAGCTATAATTTTTCCTTTTGTGTGTGTGTGTGCGTGCTAAGATAGCTTGAAAGCTAGGTAAACCTGTCGAACTTCTCATTAAGAGATTCTTATGTGTTAATGTGTATTATTCCATATTTTGGCTATGCTAAGAATATGCTAGGGTTTGCTAATAGTTTGTGTGACTATATCATATGGTTATCTTGTGGTAGGGTATCGTGTAGCTCTTCGCATATGAATCTTGATTCTTCGTAGTTTTATTATATACGTTGTTATGCTATGTAAGCTATATAAATACACCATGATCTATTCTTTTGATATCATGTTGTTAATGTAAATGTAAGCGGTTGAATATCTCAGTTGGTAATCATATGTGATAGTTGTTAACAACATTTATGATTGTGTTATATATGATAGAGTGTCTGGTAAAGGACCTAAAGTTTGAATAAATCACGTGATAAATAAAAGGAATGAATTATGGAAATTATGTTATAGGTCACATTTGTGGTCATAGTTGGTGGTTTCAGTCCACCTATGGGAATTGTGCTATAGGTCACATTAGTGGTCATAGCTAATGGTTATATATAGTCTACCTTGAGTAGCCTTGGGATGGCCTCCGAGGTAAAGTTGTGTGGTGGATGCCTTCCTTGTGATTTTGTTTGTGCTACATCAGTAGTGCTATAGTAAGACCCCTCTCTCTACTCTGTAGGAGACCTACAAGCCCTATAGGAGGTATCGATAGTTAAAGGTTAGGGTGTCCTAAGTAGTTTTTTAGGCCATAGCTGTAGAGTTATAGGTCACAGTGTTTGCCAGAGCCGTAAAGCTATAAGTGACGTATTGTTGTGGGCTTCTTAGCGGTTGTTCCCTAGAAGTGAAAAATACTATATTTTGGATATAGATATGGATAATATTATGTTTGGATATGTGAACTACTACATGTTTGAAATAAATAGATGAAATGAGTGAAATAAGTGAATTATGATAGCGTATACAAGGAAATGGGTAATGTTTGATTCAGAATGGGTGATGTAATATCTTTTGATAGAATTAATTAATAAGTGGTTATATGAATTCAAGTGGAATGATTGTATGGAAATCAATGAATGATGTAAATGGAATTAAATAGAGTGAGTGGTTGTATATAATCTTCTGTTGATGGCATAATTCTACTGCAATAGTATATTCTTTTTTGGATTCATGCTAAATTTATATTATATATTTTTCTATGGGATATGAATAAAATGATCATATTCTCTTACTACTCTTTTTAGTCAGCATATATTGTTCTTATATATTTTCTATGATCTTATATGAGAGCATGTATTTCATGTTTAATTAGTTATGGCAAGTATATGAATCTATGTGTGTATCCTATTACTATGAGTTGGGTTGTTTACTAAGTGAGTCATTATACTGAGACTATGCTTGTTTAGATGTCTATGTGGTGGTACTTTGACTTGAGTTCTAATGTAATTATTGGTTTGGGTTGAGAGTTAGAGCTACCAGAGTTTTCTCCCTTGAGGACTCTTATAATTATTTGTAAATATTTTGGAAATTTAGTTGTCATAGTAAAATTTTAATTTGGTGTTGTAAATGGCCGTTAATATTTGTATTATTGTTTAGTTATGATTTTGGAATATAGGCTTATCTCATAGGTTTTCTGTTGTTTTATTAGTAATGATTATACATGACTTTCTACTGACTTTATTAGTGAGGATTTTCGTTTAGTTTCTATTTAAGATGTGTTCAACAGATTTTTAGCCTTGCACTTATCAGGAGATAAATGATAGACATCTGTCTTATGGTCGATGTGGTAGTAGCACTCCTTATTTCTTATATTTACTTCCAGATTATGTCCTTTTTTAACACAATTTTTTAGGAGTGACAATAGGGGAGTTGCATTTGAGGTCCTCAATCCATAGTTGGAAGCTTTGGAATTTAAATATTACTTCATAGAAGAAGAAGTAATTTACTTTGAATGAGGCCTAGTGAACTTTATTTGCTTTTAAAGTATCAATGATAGCTAATAAAATCATTAAGAGAGTTATAAAGTTAATTTTCAGACTTATCTCATATCATCATGTTTGGACCTCTTAAAAACCTAACCACTTTTGTTCCTTTATTTCATGGATATCATATATAAGTGGTAGTTTTTAAATCTACACTAAGAGGTTCTTAACGAAGAGAAGTTAATGTGATATAATTTTCTTGCTTATACTTTTTAGATACAAAATTTCTTCTTACGTGTTTCTTAATCTTATCCTAATATTTAATCTTTGATATTCCTTATCTTTCTCATTTCCTTTTCAAGTTATAGTACCAAATCCTAGCAAAGTTTTTGCATTTGAGAGTAACTAATTTACGTTATACTCCTAAAATTTAAATATAGCCTCTATTTCATGTATACACTCAAGGAATAATTCAATATCAAGTTTAACAAAAAAAATCAAAAAGATCAAGCTCAATACCTTTCTTCTCCTTATTGTGGTGCCCTGTTTGATGTCCATAGTTGTTTTGATGGCTGCCACTTCCTCATGTTTCTTCTTCATACTTGATGTGTGAATTTATATGGCCTTATATTGATTGGTTTACATGCCTTACCAGGTTCTCTACTCGATTCTTGTTTGCTTCGACTTGTTCTTGCATGTCTAAAAGCATTTCTTGATGAGAAAGTATTGCCTCCATACTTTTTAATTATGTTTGCATTATTGGGAGTTGCTTCAGCTGATCATTGGTTGAATCATAGTTTAACAATAGATGTTGGATATATTTGAATAGAGCTTGAAATTTTTTATCCTCGTCCATGGTGTAGTCGAATGTTTAGACACCAAGAAACTCATATAACAATTAGCAGTAATGTTTTATTATGCATCGAATGAAGAACACAAAAATAACTTCAATTTTGATAGGTTCTTGATATATTATTGAACCTAAATACACAAAAAAAATGCATACCAAGATGATATTATCAAATCAGTAATGCATATAAAATTTAATGAAGACTTCTTAATAGTTTCTTGAAGAAGAAACCTTAAGAAATATGAGTTACCCTATTCAGTGGTGGTACTACAACAATCAAAATGGAATGAACCCTATGATGATGCAATATTGTGATAATCATGTATATATATTTTATGCATGCCGATTGCAATATCTTAATCTCCCCCTAATTCCACATGTAAGGAATTGATGCAAGAACATATCAATCATACTCTTCTAATAATCTAAGAGGGTGTTTTGAGAATTACATCATTTACCCAGATTCAAAAAAAGAATCGATTGATTTGGATTTTTGAGGGCTGAGATATCGCTCTTCAAAGTTGACTGAAAAACCGGATGAATTCCAACGGTTTTCTTTCTCAACAAAAACACGATCTTCCTTGAACCTCCATACCAAAGCTTTGATACCAAATGATGTAATTCTCAAAACGCCCTCTTAGATCAAAAAGTTAATTTTATTCTCAAGAAGGAATACTCAAATTTGGACAGAAAATAATTAGCAATAAAATAACGAAAATGAACCAAAACTCAAGAACACACTCAAAGTTCTGGGATCTTAGGCAAGAACTCAAGACAAACTCAAAGCTCACCCTAATCTTATAACTCAAGACAAACTCAAAGCTATAAGGAAATAATCTTTAACTTGAGACAAACTCAAAGCAAAGAGAAAACCATAAGGTATATTGTGAATAATCAGGAATTATTATTCCTCTCTTCAAACTTGTATTTATAGGAAATATCATACAGCAAAAAAAAGCCAACGGTTTGGCTGAATAATAACCCCAAAACCGTTCAGCTATAACATCTAAGAATTAAAGATATGCCCCCTTTTAACTCCCCTCATTAAGGCATCAAATGCTCCTTAATGAATAGAAATGAAACAACAGCAATTCCTTAATCTAGCGCACCTTTTGCCTCCCTTCTTAATGGGATTAAATACCCATTTGAAAGATCTACATTATTTATTATAATAATAAAAACACGAAAATAAAAATAAACTGGACTAAAATAACCACGGATCTTCTTGGGCTTCTACTTGCTTGGTCTTTATTGAATAAGGCTTTAATCACACGTCCAAGTAAGGCATGTAACAGATTCTGACTTGTGAGCAAATGGGGAAAACCCAAGGGCTTCCAAAACAAGTGCCACAAGTTCATGGGCCAAGTCTGACTTTAGATCATATTTCTATTGAAGGGACTTGATCTTGGATTAAATCAATGAAACATTATCAAAGCTACTGATATCAACATAGATAATTGAAACATACAATTGCTTTCGGAAGAATTTTGCACCTTATGATCCCCAAATAAAGGTCCTGCATTATAAAAGATTATTCATCTATGATCTTCTACATTAGAAATGCTAGGAAAAATCAAAACCCCATCAATGATAAGAAAAACACAAGCTAAATATTTAACTATCTAGCAATCAACTCATAATCTCATGCAATGTCTATGCAATCATGTATACCCATGCATATCCATGTATGACATGTAACAAATCACAACAAATAATACTTGGGATAATTTAAATGAAAGAGAAATAATGAAACCTAAATTCTGGTAGGTTCACAAGATACCTATTTTTTGAATGGTTAGGAGGACTGCTTCGTAAGATGTCTATTCAAGAGATGAAAATATAGCCTCACTTTGACACAAAAATGATGTAGAATATAATGGTTGAATCATTCGTTCACAACTCAAGATCTTTTCTCCTCCTTAGACTTGATGGTGATGGTCAAAATTATTGGTAATGGCACAAAAATCTAGAATGTTGGAATGCTTCAAAGAGAATGCAAATCTAATGAATTCTAAGAGAACATTCACAATATTTCTCCTTAGAATACTATGTATCTCACAAAAAGGAAAAAATCAATAGAGAGATTTCAAATTTAATAATTTTATTCAACTCAACTTAATGTATGTGTGTATAATGGATTGTCAAGGCTTATATAGGTGAGGTTGTTACAACTTACCACTATCTAAATAACAACTAATCTAGCTAATATTGCTATTGGATAAAAAAAATATGGTTGTTACACAATAACTTATTAGGCTAGCATAACTAATATAGCCATTGGTATGTAATTAATGATAACCGGTTCCAACCGACTATCTCTTTAATTAAAAGTAGCCATAACTTCTTGAACAACCTATACAACCATTGAAATTCTCAACATAATCACCATGTTTTCCCCCAATAATTTCAAGACAAATGTTACAAAGTATACATAAAATAACAAACCTAACATTATCACATAAAATAAGAAGTTCTTGTCTTGTAGCTTTGTCTTCTATGTCCATTTGTACACATCCTTGTCTTTTCCTTTCTTGTCTTATCTTGTACACAAGTTTATATAGATGAACTCCTCTTCTTGCAAAAATGTTATAAACCTGCAAGAATTTCTGAAGAAACCATTAGTCTTATTAGATTTTTTGGGAAAGGGTTTTAAGGACCTAAAGTTTGATGGGCTCTATATCGAAGAAAGAAAATTCTTGAATATACTAAGGTTTTGAGAGGCTCGTGCATCAATGTGTGTTGAATTCATAAACCTTAATAAGGCATGTCTTAAAGATGGTTACAGACTCTCTTACATAGATTGATTGATTGACTCAACATCTAGGTAGGAGAGGCTAAGTTTTGTAGATGTATTTTCTGGGTACCATCAGATAAAACTAGCTAAACTTGATGAATAAAAGATCACTTTCTTCATGGACAACATACTTTATTGTTATAAAGTAATGTTGTTCGGACTTAAGAACTCTAGGGAAACTATAATACCCTATTTGTAGAAAACCTAATTATAAATTGGTAATTATGTGTAATTAATTACAATAATTATAATATGATGTTCTATATTAAATGTATTATTATTATTATTATTATTATTATTATTATTAGATTTAAATTTAGTTAGTTTAAAATTTGATAGAATTTAGGTTATTATATCTGAAACTAGTTTGGACCCTAACTTGTATTTGTTTTACTAAGGAACACTAGCTCTACTAGCAATATGTTTTTTCCTATTTCAATTACTGTAATGAGAGCCCCCAACCCCATTTTGATTTGGTCTTTTCTCACACCTTATCCCCGTTGCATTTCCCTTCCTCACTCTTTCTTTTTCCTATTCACTCCATACCTTTGGCTCCCATGTTCTCCTCATTCTTGTCTACTCATCCATTTGTACACCCCTCACGCATATAAGCTTCTCTTCATCCCTTATTTTTTTTAATCCATTGAAAACCAAAGCCTTGGCATGTGTTCCTGTTCCCTTTTCTCATAAGCTTCATCCCCAACCTCCTTCTTCTTCATTGTTTTGCCATTTTCATCGAGCACTCTATGTGGAATTCCTACAACCTCACACTAACTCCCCTTGTTGTATGGGTAACTCACATTACACCCCCATTGGCAATGTGAGAAGCTCATGTCGCTCCCTATTTGTTGCATCCAAACCTCATGCAAACCAAACAAATACTACAACATTACCTTTATTGAATGAGCCCTTGATGTTATCGTATCCTTTTGGAATGAGCAACTCATGTTCCCAAGATCAAGCTATGTGACCCATGCATGCTACTCCTTCCCTTCTATGCACCTTTTTTAGTTTTCCTTTGCTTTGGTTATTTTCTAACCCTTTTCTATATTTAGTTTTTATTAATTTTTTGATTGTTGTATTGTATTAGATGCTAATATATGTGTTTTGGGTGTTGTTTGCTTAGGAAATTCTTGAGGTATTATGGAGAAGAAAAACTTTTTTTTTTTACTTTTCTATATCTTGGGGTTAGGTAAATCCATTCACTCATGAGACGATAGATTTGTATGTGAGCATGATAGGGTGTTTAGATCTAGAATCATGCTAGGATTTTATTTTATGCTTGTATTATAAAATTAGTGGATGTTGAAAGTGTAATATTAAATAAATAACATATGTTTAACATATTATTGAATATTATATATACAAATGTCGGCCATTTCTTATTGAACATGCTTTATTTTAGTATTACTTGCCATCTCCTCATAAAAAACATTCACGTTTGGCCATTTGATTTTGGTTCACTATTCCTTTAAAGTTTTTTTTCATCTCTACATATGTGGCGTCATATTTAGTTACCTTATTATTGAGGCAACTAATCTCTTCTATCAAAGATCTATGCACTTATGCGCACATCTAAATGTTCCTAGCATTTGCAAGCCACGTTTTCTTTTGGAAAGATAATTAATTGGTCAAATTTCTTTCCTTTTGAAGGTTATCTTCTAGATGGATCATATCAACCTTTAGTAATTCTATTTCATCCCTAGCTTATTACTTTTCTCTCTTAAGATAATATTCTAAGCTAGCATTTTGAGCTTTCAAAAAAAAATCTACATTGGCTAAGGTAAACTTCAATGTGCTATTTTCATATTCCACCTTAGCTACTTTAGCCTCTACTGATTCCTTTTTAGCCTTTAGAGTTGAGTGGTCACCTTAAGGTTTCTATATTCATCCTCTATCCTTTAAAAGTAGTTGGCACTTTGAACAAATGAATCAAAAATCTTCATTTGCATAAAAGTTGACGTATAAGATGTATACAATGTTATTTAAGTTTTCACATTGATGTCATCTTATATATATATATATATATATATATATATAATTATGAATTAAGACATACCTAATAGGAGAGGTTTAAATTATCTCTCAACAAGGTTGTTGTCCTAAGGCCTTCAACTTTCTTCCTCTTTTAGCCTAGCATTATGTCCTCGATTAATTCAACACCCACATTTTTGTCTGGACAGTAATTGAAGAAGGAGTAATTATCTTGCATGCGTGAGATGGCTCCATCATCTTCAATGGAGACCTTGGAGCCAGTCTCACACAATAAATTTCTTAGAATAAAATTTTCCAATTTGGGTACCCTAGCATTCGGACCTTCTAGCATAATAGCTACATATGTGAAGCCATGGACACCCTTTAGTCCAAAGGAAGTTTTTGAGAGGTTTTCAGCACTTGTACTAGCCTTTACTTGTGGAGAAGGAATAGTGTTGGTTTCTATGTGAATCTTTGCTCTTCCTTCTAATTCAAAATGATCACTCCCCTCTTCTTCTACAAGTACGATGGTCTCTCTGGTTGAAGCCAAGAGTAAAGTCTCTTCAAGACATGGTAAGGTAGGTAGTTTGGGTTCCTTCAAGGAAGGATCCATCAATTACTTTCCTTCTCTTTGAATAGGTATTTGAAGTGGCGTAGCAATATTGTTTTTTTTTATTTGGTTCCAAAAACTTAGGGGTTGTAGAAAGTTTGACAAATGAAGGCTTTGGATCCTTCTTAGCCATTGAAATCTTAGAGATTACCTTTGGTTGGGTTCCTCTTAAAAAGTTAAATAAAATTGTGAGGAGTTGGTGATCATTTAAGCAAATGGATGATAAAGTATGGGAAAAGCATAACACTCATAACTCGAGGGGATGTTCATAATAGGAGCCAACATACATAAAATAGGTTCGTAATGGGAGCGGACAGACATAAAACATTTTTATGATAGTAACAAGAAGGATTCAAAGATATGTTTATAACAAGTGTTGAAGACAAAATAATGACTATTACTAATCTTTTTTTTTGGTACGTAAATAAATTTTATTACCAAAAAGCAAACTGTACATCAAAAGCCTTACAAAAAGGAAGGCTTACAAAAATGACTCAAAAGACTAAAACACTTCAAAATTAAGGCAAGAAACAACTACATCCAATGGTCTATAATCTTCAAGAACTCATGTGTTTTCCCATTGTTTGCAAGGCTTCCACTCATAAAAAATTTCCTGGACAATCTGCTTGCATATGACTTCAAGGGTAGGTTGTTTCTTTTGGAACACAACATCATTCCTATTGATCCACAACTTATATAACAAGGCAGCAAATGTAATCTTTAGCACTTCAGTTCTTCCATTTGTACCCTTTGTATACCTGATCATCCAATGAATACAACTCTGTCATATAGTGAAAAATGAGGTAGGAACATCCAACTGAGCATTCGTCTCCAAAGATGATGTGTAATAGTGCATTGGACAAGAAGGTGATCTAGGTCTTTCTCTCCTTGTTGGCAGACTTCACATGTATCATTATCAATTACCTACCATTTGAGTTTTTTCCTCACAAGGAGCACTTCTTGGTAGACCATCCAACATATAATTTTGTGTCTAGGCATGCCATGATGAGGCCACACAAGATTATACCATTTGACTATCATTTTTGTGTCTCAAAAGGTGGTACATTTTAGTAATACTAAAAGTACCATTATCACTGATGGAGGTTAATATCTCATGCCTCATAATCCTCATTCTAAAGATAAGTTTAGTTTTCCAGGATAAATCTTCTTTGATCTCAACCTACCAAATATTCAATCTACTTAAGTATTTTTCATGGATCCATTTGACCCAAACACTATCCTTTTGCACTTGTAACCTCCATACGTTTTTGTAGAAATAGGCTACATTCCATGGTACCAACTGTCAAATGCCTAGCCCACCTTCATCTTTAGGATGACATATTCTAGTCCAAGAGATAGGAGCCTTTCTTTTGCCTTCTACCATATTATTCCAGAAAAATCTCTACAAATTGATTCCAATTTATGCACAACAACTTTAGGTATCATGAAACCTTGCATCCAGAAGTTTGTAATATCAAAAATGACTGATTGAAAAACTTGGAGTTTTTCTGCATAACTTAATAGCTTCAGAGTTCAGGCCTTTAGTTTCTAATTAATTTGTCAATTAAAGGATGATAATGGGCAATAGATAGTGAGGAGCTACTCAATGGAACCCCCAAATACCTGAAGGGTAAGCTTCCTTCACTGTGTTGCAAGATCTATATTATATGCCTCTTCACATCATTATGAACCCCTCCAAAATAGTTGCAACTTTTTTTAGGATTAGCCTTCAATCCTGACATTGTTGCAAAGATCTCTAGCTTCTCCTTAATGAGATGGGCTGACTTCAAATGACCCTTACATAATAGCAACAAATCATCTACAAAGCAAAGGTTGATCATTCTCAAGTTTTTGCAATTAGGGTGCCCTTTAAAGTTTTTATCCCTCCATAGAGTTTTCAGCATCCTATTGAGATATTCCATGGCCAGTACAAAAAGATAAGGAGATAGAGGATCACCCTTTCTTAATCCTCTGCTTCCTTTGAAAGGATTGCGTAGGGACCCTTATAAACTGATAGAGAAACTCACAGTAGAAATGCATTACATGGCCAACTTAATAAAATGAGAAGGAAAGTCCAGGCCTTCCAACACCATCTACAAAAACTGCCAGTCAATAGTATCATAAGCTTTTTGCAAATTCACTTTCATCATCATCCTAGGACTTATAGATTGCCTGTTATACTTTCTTAGAAGCTCATGGGCCATTAGAATATTGTCCCCTATCCATCTTCCAGGTACAAATGCATATTGGGTTTCATCAACTACTTCAAAGAGTACATCAATGATTATGTTGGTGAGGACTTTTGAAATTATTGTATCGATCACATTGCAACAAGAAATGGGTCTATATTCAGTGATATAGGTAGCATGCTAAGATTTTGGTATCAACTGAATACTATTGGAATTTAGAGCTCTTAAGAGAAACCCTGAGTTCCAAAATTGACTTGTTGCTTCATAAATGTCCCCCCTACAATGTGCCAAGATACTTCGAAAAAGTGAGCATTGTAGCCATTGGAACCAAGGGCTTTGTTATCCCCCATAATAAATGCTGCTTTCTTGACTTCACTTGTTGACACTGGATTGAGTAAATGCCTTCTCCCTTTTATAGATAGCATAGGCCCTCCCTTGAAAACCTCTGGATTAGGATGAAAAACATGAGTGCTTGGCTTTTTCCTTTTTCATTTCAAGAACAAGCCTCGCATTCCCTTTTATTTCTTGAATGCATGATATAACAAAAGTATTTTTATAGCATGATTACAAATAAAGTAACTATGGTAGTGCTATATTATTGGAATACGTATCTTCTATTTTGTGTCCCTGGTTGTATATGTCCTGCCTAGAGAATGAATGATGGGTCTTTATATGCCCTTTGACAGGTTGGAGGGGGCAACTTGTTTCCTAGTTTTTCAGGTATTACACTCTATAAGGAAAGAATAAAATTATGCAAGCTGACAGACTTGTTAAATTAATGAATGAAAGAAAATGACAAAAGGGAACAAGTTACATACCAACATAAAAAAAACTAACCCTATATTCTCGAGGATGAAAGGGCCATTCACAACGTTACTATTATGTAAATTACACCTATCCCACAAAAACTTATGAAACTTATAGCTCTAGAGAGAATGGTGGATATTTTATAACACCGGGATTTAATTAACCGCACTTATGCAGAGTTTACTTGACATCCCCTAAAGTGAAGAAATATTATGACTTCCACCTCATTATGTAAGGCCAAGGCTCCTTGATGAATTTATTATCCCCTCTTTCTTGGATGGAGTAGAAGCCTAAGGGTGAGGGTGGCTTAAAAATTATGAAAAAAATACATGAACAAATCTACTATAAGTTCAACTTCTAATAAAAAAACATATACGTAAGAACCCAGTTACCATTCTCCAAGGATTGGGGATTACTTATGTAGGGATAAGATAACAACCTTAGATAAGTTCTCTGATAAATATGTGTAAGGAAAAATATATGTCAACATATAGCACCATAACATATAGGGTTATACATTTATTAGGTAGATTATTTGCTCTAACTAAAGTGGTTGGTTTGAATTAGTGTAAAGTTAGAAGGAAAATAGTATCTAATGAGAAACTAATCAAGTTGGGCTTTAGTGATGTTGCTTGAAAGAAGGATATTAGAGTTGTAAGAAGAGAGTCAAGACATGTTAGAAAAAAAAGGGGAAGGACAAAAATTGATTAAAATACTAATTGGCTTGTGGCCAACTATTTTGTGATTGATTAGTTCATTGGAGTTACAAGAGGGGGAGGAAAAGACAAGGGGTGATGGAGGTATTTAATAGTCTTTTGGAAGAACTAATGGCTAGTGTAGTGGCGATGCAAACTCTACATGTTTGATTACCATTAAAAAATTTATTTTGATGTATTTCTTCGATATGGAAATACTGGGAGGAGTGGCACATATGTCTATGGATGAAGATAACAATAGTGTAGATGGGGCCCCAATAATAATCAATGATAACAATTTGTAGATTTTAAATAAATATACAGAGGTTTGAAGAAATTTCTTTGATGAAAAATATAGAGCACTAGAATTACATGAAGATAAAGAGTAATAAATTTTAGAAGCGGGAAAGTGAATAAGTTGAGGGGTATATATATAGTTATGTACGATGGTTGAACATATCCAATTTTTGATTTAGAAGATAAATAATTTTCTTGGTTGTGCGTACTCATTATTAATGAAATCCTCTTGAGAACCTTTTAAGATTGGATAAAAGGCTATTTAGTGAGAGAAAAAATCTTTGGAGAAGACAACATTAAATTAGAGCCTTGATTCTAGCCTTTTTCTTATGTAATATCGCAACATCAAATCATATGGTCTGCAATGACCTAGGAAATTGTTTCTTTTATAATAATTGTTGTTAGGATTGTATGTCCCTTATTTAAAAGGTTTATTCTCTAGTCTAAACACATCAGAGTAAGGAGAATGATGCTTACCCAACAAGTTATCTTTTTTATTTATTTTGTTTTTATTGAAATTCAAAATTTAAATTTTATAAAAACTGATGAAACTTTTTGTAGTTTTGTTTTCTTCTTGATAAGAAGGGCTAAGTGGACGTTTCATGTCTCAACTGGCCAACGGATGTTATATGAATGATTTTATCTATCGATACTTGATATTATGTATGTGTTGTCCAATTATATTTTGTGTAAATTTATATGTTTTTATTCATTGTTGTTTAAGAAGTATCTAACAATATTTTATGTGTAACTTTATTTACATTTATCTATATATGTGGGTCTAACGGACACACTTATGTGTGAGCTTATCTATTGATTTTTGGGATCTAATTTTGGTATATTAATTTGTGTTAGGGCCTTCTTGGTTAACATGTTTAATGTATAGTTATAACCATTAATCGTGTAATAGAAGTTTAGTTTGTCTACCCTATAAAAGTGGTTGATGCAAAGATAAAATTTTGAAGGGATTGATGATATGGCGAATTTTCCTGAATTAAGATTATTAATCCCTATAACTCCATTCCTAAGGATAAGAATCAGTCCAAAAAGCTTCCAAGCATGCTTGCCTTAGTCTCAAGCTAGTCCCCTCTTTCCTCATTCTACTAAAAAAGCTTCCATTATTTTTTTTCCTTTATTAAAAAAATTTAGTCAATTTTTTTATCACACATTCTTCTTCATTTTTGTTACTCTTGTTCACTTTCTTCTTCATTTTAGCTCATAAGATGTTGTGTTATTCTAGTTTTAGTTCTTCTTTGATCAACTTTTTTTTACTTCATTTTAGTTATCCTGGTCTTAAAAGTTTTGTAGATTTTAAGTTGTACTTAGAAAATGTTTTGTTTATTTTTTTATTCCTAAGGTATGTTATTGTAAAATCAAAGATAATATTTATGTTCATAAAATCTTGAACATAAACATTTTATGTGGTATATCCATATTTTTTAGATCTATGGTAAGATGGAGAAGTGTGACTTCATGATAGAGAGTGTGATTTTTCTTGGTTATATTATGAGTGGAGATGGTATTTGAATTGATTCGTCAAAGGTGGAAGCTATAAAAATGTGGCATATTCCTACTAATGTCCATGCAGTTTGAAGTTTCCATAGGTTGGCCTCATTATATATAAGGTTCCTAAAAGACATATCTACCATTGTAGCATCTATCACACAGTTGATGAGGAAAGGAGAGTTCCATCGGAATGATCAAGTGACAAAGGCTTTTGAAGACTTGAAAACAAACCTCTCAAATGCACTAGTATTATATTTACCTTATTTCGATAAATTATTTGAAGTAGCATGCGATGCGAGTGGTGTAGGAATTGGGGGTGTGCTTTCATAGGAAAGGAAACCGATTGCTTTCTTTAGTGAGAAGTTGAATGGTGCAAGACTCAACTATTCAACCTACGATAAAGAGTTGTTTGCTATTGTGCATTATTTGGAGACGTGGAGTCATTACTTAAGACCCAAGCCTTTTGTACTTCATTTGGATCATGAGAGCTTGAAGTATCTACATGGTTAAAAGAATATGAGTCCAAGACATGCTAAGTGGATAAGCTTCTTGTAGACATTTATGTTCTCTACAAAACATGTGGATGGCAAAGAAAATGTCGTGGCAAAAGCATTATTGAGGAGGACCATGGTACTTACCATGATGGATGCAAAGCTTTTGGAGTTTTAGATGTTGAAGAGCCAATATACCATGGATGATGATTATGCTATGATCTTTGAAGATTGTGAGAAATAAGGAAGTTTTAGAGCTTGTTATTCAAGATGGGCTCTTATTCAAGCACAACAAATTGTATGTGCCAAAGACCTCAGTTCGAGACTTGTTAATCAAAGAGGTGCATGAAGAAGGAATTGTAGGGCACTTTAAAGTTTAGAAGACTTTGAAGCTGTTGCAAGAACATTTCTATTCACCAGGAATGCAAAAGAAAGTACAATCCATGGTTGCTAGGTGTGCTATGTGTCAGAAGAGCAAGAGTTTCTTTTACATAGGGTTATATGTACTTTTACTTATGCCTAGTCAACCATGGAAAGGTGTTAGTATGGATTTTATTTTGGAATTTCCTAGGACACAACGAGGCAAGGATTCTATTATGGTTGTAGTGGATCGATTTTCCAAGAAGGCTCATTTTATTCCATGTCATAAGACCGATGATGCTATTCATGTTGCGGATTTGTATTTCAAGGAGATTGTGAGGTTGCATGGAATTTCAATAAGTATAGTTTTAGATAGAGTTGTGAAGTTCCTAAGTTATTTTTAGAAGATGTTATGACACATGCTAGGAACAAAGCTTCTATTTAGCACATCATATCATTCTCAAACGGATGGACAAACCGAAGTTAGTAATAGAACTTTGGGTATTTTGCTAAGGGGATTTGTGATTAAGAGTGCTTAGTATTGGGATGTCAAGTTTGCACATGCGGAGTTTGCTTTCAATCGAAGTCCTACTACAACAAGCTCTAGTCCCTTCGAGCTAGTATGTGCTATTAATCCATATATGCTAATTGATATGATACCATTGAAGAAGGGTGAAGAGAAGAATTATGATGCATAAGAGAGAGTGGAGTTCTTTCAGAAACTTCATCAAAAAATCAAGTACAATATTGATCCTTCTTAGAGAATCGATCTACGACCACCATTATGGCATCATTTTTCCTTTGTGTTATGGGCAATACCATAATGAAATCCATGCTAACATGGTCCCATGGTTGGTGTGGGATGGGTAAAGGGGTGTAAAACCCTTGATGAAAATGACTCTTTGACTTTTGGCAAGTGGCACATTTTACCACTATGCCTTATACATCCCACACTATCTTAGGCCAAAAAAAAAAAAGCTCTTGGAGTACATCTACAATTTTGTTTACCCTAAAGTGGTGCTAGTCCTCCTCCATGTACCTCTCTCATAAGCGATTCTTGAATCGAATAGGAAGCCGTCTTGAATCAAAAAGGAACCCTAGAGCTTGTCTTGACCCTCGAAGTAGCTTGCAAAGTCTTTGTCTTCCTTATAGAGCTCTTTGATGCATGCAAACCCTAACACTCTTGTCTCTAATAAAGAAAGCATACAATATCTCCAAAAGAGTGTAGTAGCAACTATATTCAATTTACCACTTTTATGTTTGGCCACAAAGGAGAAAATTTGTAAAAATTCTACCTATCTTGCATGCCTTGGATTGAGCTTATGTTGACTATTGATGTACTTCAATGACTCGTGATCCGTGGCAACGCAAATTGTTGCGGCCTTAGGTAGTGTGACCAATGATCAAGAGTCCTAACTAAGGCATGTAACTCTTTATCATAGGTGTTATAGTTTACCTTTGATCCATTTAGCTTTTCACTAAAGAAGGCAATTAATTTTCCTTCTTGTAGTAAAACAGCTCCTATACCAACTCCACTTGCATCACATTCAATTTCAAATAATTTGTGTAAATTCGATAAAACTAGAATAGGAGCTTCACTAAGCTTTCCTTTAACCAATTCAAAGGCTTCTCGGGCTGCTCTTGTCCACTTAAATTCCCCCTTCATGCATTAAGTGATAGGGGCTAATAAGGTGCTAAATCCCTTAATGAACCTTCTATAGAAAGAAGCAAGCCCATGTAATGATCTCACTTGTGTTAAGCTTGTTGGAGATGGCCAAGTCTTGATTGCTTCTACCTTTGACTCATCCATAACTATGTTATCTTTGAACACCACAAAGCCTAGGAAAGTAACCTTGGGTAAAAATAACTCACACTTTTCTAACTTAGCATACAACTTGCTACTTCTAAGTGCTAGAAATACAAATTTAAGATGTTTTACATGTTCTTCTTCTCTAGAGCTATATACAAGTATATCATCAAAGTAAACTACTACAAATTTGCTAATGAATGGCCTAAGCACTTCATTCATAAGTCTCATGAAAGTGCTAGGTACATTAAACAAGCCAATGAGCATAACCCTCCACTCATACAACCCTCATTTGGTCTTGAATGCGGTCTTCCACTCATCACCATCTTTCATTCGCATTTGGTAGTAGACACTCCTCAAATCTATTTTAAAACACAAGCAGGCACCATGTAAGCAATCTAATAAATCATCAAGTCTAGGGATAGGATACCTATCCTTGACGGTGATGTTGTTGATAGCTCTACTATCAATACAAATCCTCATAGAACCATCCTTCTTTGGCACAAGAAGGGCTGGGAATGCACATGGGCTAAGTGTCACGCTCTGACTTCTTCCTAAGCCAACTGCGTGCGGCACTTAGTCTTTTTCCACTTCCTTGGATGACTAAGTCAGCTTTCACTTCAAGAGACCTCACTCTTGAATAAGAGAACTTTGCTTGGCACAAAGCCTTAAGGACTCACAAGGAGATACACAAGAGAGTTTGAGTGAATGAGAGCTTTATTGAGAGAATTGTAGAGAGCTTCCAACTTGTGGATGGTGGAAATGAGACCCCTCACCCCTTATTTATAGTTGAGGCCTCCTCCTCCCTCCATCCCAAGGAACATTCTAGAGTGGACTAGATCATATTCTCTCTAGAATACTCCATTTAGAACCCACTAGGTTACTCTAGAGAGTTCTATACAAGTGTGTACAAAAGATGATGGTTCTAGAGACATCCCCTCTAGAACCATCTATACAAGTGTAGAAGCCTCCTACATCTTCTACATATATCTACACATATCCACATTATTCTAGAATATTCTAGAATATTCCGCAAAAATAATGGTGCTCAAAGCGGGCCGTGACAACCTCCCCCACCTGAGCCATCATCGACCTCGATGATGAGAGAAGACAAGTATTGCTCGATTGTGTCCTTGAACTGCCACAAATCTTCTGCCTTCTCCCAGCTATCCTGACTCTCGGGTAGTCCCTTCCATCGAACAAGGTATTCTTTGTAGTTGGGCATGCCACACCTCTTAACTATCTGATCGTCTAGGATCTTCTCAACCTCCCGATCAAAGGAAGTCACATTCGCGGGAGGAGCGCGCATGGACTCCTTTCTCGAAGGATCTTCCATGTCTTCATGGTAAGGCTTAAGTAAGCTCACATGGAAGACCGGGTGTACCTTGAGCTTGGACGGTAACTCCAGCTGGTAGGACACCTTCCCTACCTTCTTTGTGATAGGATAAGGCCCTTCATATCTCCTCACCAAGCCCTTGTGGACTTGGCGATATGCCTTGAACACCTGTGGTGACAACTTCACCATCACCAAGTCTCCCTCCTTAAACTCCAAAGGCCTTCGATCCTTGTCTGCCCACTTTTTCATCTTCCTCGAAGCCTTCTCTAGGTGTGTCTTGGCTAGGTCAAGTTGTTCCTGCCATCCGTGCGCAAAGGTGTGTGCCGCTGGACTACTCCCCTTGTAGCTCTTAGCCACTGTGTGCGGAGTGAAGGGTTGGTGCCCCATGACCAACTCGAATGGGCTATGCCCGGTGGACTCACTCCTTTGAAGGTTGTAAGAGAATTGAGCCACATCAATCAACTTGGCCCAATCCCTTTGGTTGGCACTCACAAAGTGCCTTAGGTACATTTCCACTAAGGCATTCACCCGTTCAGTTTGCCCATCTGTCTGCGGGTGAAAACTCGTGGAGAAGTGGAGCTCGGACCCCATCATCTTAAATAACTTCCTCCAGAACTTGGCAGTGAATCGGGGATCCCTATCACTGATGATGGATTGAGGCAACCCCCAATACTTCACTACGTTCTTGAAGAACAACTGGGCGCACAAATCTGCCATACAATCTCTTGGGGCAGGGATAAACGTCCCGTATTTGCTCAATCTATCAACCACCACCATTATCGATCCATATCCTTCAGACGTTGGGAGTGCCGAGATGAAGTCCATCGAGACACTTTCCCAAGGTCTTTCGGGAATGGGTAAGGGCTCCAACAATCCTGCAGGACATCTCTGCTCGTTCTTGTCTTGTTGGCAAACAAGACAAGTCCTCACGTAACCTTTCACATCATCCCGCATCTGCGGCCAATAGTAAGCATCTTCAATAAGAGCGAGGGTGCGTTTCATACCTGAGTGTCCAGCCCATTTGGAATCGTGGCACTCCTTCATTAAGTCCCTTCACAAGTTTCCCCACCTGGGTATGTAGAGTCGGTTTCCCACGGTGTATAGTACTCCATTCTGCTCCCAGAATCTCCGAGTCCTCCCTTCCTTTGCCATCTCCATTAAGCTTTTGGCAAAGGCGTCATGCGTCATCCCTTCCTTGACTCGTTCCAGGATGTCTCCCGTAGGACCGCTCATACTGGCAAGCATCATCTTGCGACTTAGGGCATTAGCCACCACGTTAGCACTTCCGGGTTTATACTCCATCTTGTAATCGAATTCTGCTAGGAAGTCCTGCCAACGGGCTTGTTTGGGACTCAGCTTCTTTTGGTTCTGGAAGTAGCTCGTTGCCACATTATCCGTTTTGATCACGAATCTACTTCCGAGAAGGTAGTGCCTCCATACCCGCAAGCAGTGGATGATGGCGGTCATCTCCTTGTCATGCATCGGATACCGCCTTTCAGTATCATTTAGCTTGCGGCTCTCAAAAGCAATCGGATGCCTTTCCTGCATAAGAATTCCCCCAATAGCATACTCGGAGGCATCCGTGTGTACCTCGAAATCCTTAGAGTAGTCGGGGAGGCTCAAGACTGGCTCTTCCATCACGACCTTCTTTAGATCTTCGAAAGCCTTCGCACACTCCTCATCCCAGCTCCATGGGACCTTCTTCTTTAATCTGTTTGTGAGGGGTGTGGCCCTTCCCGAATACCCTTGGATGAATCTCCGATAGTAGTTTACTAGGCCAAGGAAGCTTCGGAGTTCAGACACATTCCTCGGGGCTTCCCATTCTTGGATAGCCCGAACCTTGGCCGTATCCATCCCAATCTTTCCATCCTTGATATAGTGGCCCAAAAACTTCACCTCAGTGAGAGCAAATGAGCACTTCTCCTTCTTTACATAGAGCTCATTCTCCCTTAGGAGTTGGAAGACCTTCCTCAAGTGCTCAACATGGCCTTCCAAGGTCTCACTGTAGACCACTATATTGTCTAGATATACCACCACAAACTTGTCCAAGTAGGGATGGAAAATTTTATTCATGAGGGTGCAAAAAGTTGCGGGGGCATTCGTGAGACCAAAAGGCATAACAAGGAATTCATAAGAGCCATATCTTGTTACACATGCAGTCTTCGGCTCGTCTCCTTCGGCAATCCTCACTTGCCAATACCCCGATCGTAGATCCATTTTGGTGAAGTACCTTGCCTTTCCAAGCCGATCGAACAAATCATCTATCAAGGGCAAGGGATACTTGTTCTTCACCGTAATCTTGTTAAGTGTCCGATAGTCCACACACATTCGAAGAGAGCCATCTTGCTTCTTCTGGAACAGCACGGGGGCACCGTAGGGAGCTTTTGAGGGACGGATGAACCCAGCATCAAGTAGGTCCTTTAGTTGCTTCCTCAATTCCTCCAACTCGGGTGGGCTCATTCAATAAGGACTTCGTGAGGGTGATTTGGCTCCCGGTTCCAACTCAATGGCATGGTCCACCTCTCTCCTTGGTGGAAGCTTCTTGGGTAGCTCGGCGGGCATCATGTCCTTAAATTCATGAAGGACTTGTTGCACTTCCTTAGGCACCTCCATGGGTGGTGGGGACTCCTCCTCAACCACCGAAGCCAAGTAGCAGACTTCTCCCTTTTTAAATCCCTTAGAAAATTGCATAGCAGAAAGAGAGCGGGACTCTACCTTGGCTCGTGCTAAGGGCACCACATGGCTTTGCTTCCCCTTCGTAAGGTGCATGGTGCTATCCCCTGGGAATGTAAGTGGAGCTGCCACATCTATGAACTCCATCCCGAGCACCATATCATAGTCATCCATCTCGGTCACAGTGAAGTTTACCCTTCCTTCCCATGAGCCGAGGGTGATGGGAACTCCATGTGCCACCCCAAGAATGGGCCTTGCATTTGAGTTTACCGCCTTCATCCTTCCAGGCTCCTTAGTGACCTTGAGATCCATCCTCCTTGCTTCCTTAGGGCTAAGGAAGTTATGTGACGCTCCGGTGTCAACTAAAGCCCTGCTTGTGACACCCTTCACTTGGACCTCCGCATACATCAACCCCTTAGCCTGTTCCTTCGGCTTGGAGTTGATGGAGTTGAGTAGGGTTAGAGACCCCATGTGAGTCTCACCCTGATCATCTTTCTCCATCTCGGTGGAAACCATGGCACTCAAGGCTTTCTTTTGCGGGCAATCTCGCAAGAAATGGTTTCCACCACACATAAAACATTCACGTTTATATTTAGAGAAATCCTTACCTCCATGCTCCTTCTCCTTGTCTTTGCCCTTGGAGTCATGGTGCTTAGGACCGGTCTTGTGGGGCTTGCCTCCCCCACCTTTGTTTGAACCATCCTTTCGGCTCTTGTCCTTTCTCTCGAACTTGTACTCGATCAAGGACTCCACTTCCCGATAGGCTGCGGGGAGGTCTTGGACATTCCTCCTCCTTAGCTCTTGTTCAGCCCACGATTGCAACCCGTCCATGAAGTACAACAACCTTTCCTTCTCGGGCATGTCGGATATCTCAAGCATCAACGAGCTATATGCCTTGATGTACTCCTTGATAGTTCCCGTGTGCTTGAGATTCCTTAATCTCCTCATGGCATCCAACTCGGCATTAGCCGGATAGAAGTGCCTCTTGAGGTCCGCCTTAAATTCTTCCCATGTGTTTATAACACAAGCGCCTCTCTCAACATCTCGGTGGCGAGCACGCCACCATTACATGGCATCATCCTCAAGATAGAGAGTGGCTTGGGTAATTTTCATACTATCATCAAGTAAATGAGTGGCGGAAAAGTACCTTTCAATGCCGTAAAGGAAGTTGTCAATTTCCTTTGCATTCCTCGAGCCCTTGTATTTGTGAGGCCGGGGTGTATCCAACATAGGAATAGACCCCCATGAGCTTCCCGCACCAACCGAGATTGCCTCCTTACAACGAGCACAATCCGCCTCAACACTCGTGAGCCTTTCTCTTAGTTCAAGGTTCTCGGCCACAAGTTGATGGATTCGGTCCAACATCTCATCCATAAGTCTCTTGTTGGACTCTACCATCTCTTCACGGAGACGGGTGGCAAAAGCATTCACCAACCCGTGTACGTTCTCTTCGTTGGGCAAGGCCTCCACTTCCTTCTCCAACCCATCCACCCTTCCCTCCAAGGTGGTCACATCCTCTTGGCAAGCTTGGATGGATCTATCCATCCTCTCCACGACGTCCTCTAAGTTGGTAGTAGGAACCTTAGAGGCGCCCTTGCCTTTCTTCTTTTTCTCAACATCGGCAACGTGAGTGACTTGTGAGCTATCGAGGACTTGGGCCATAGCAACACCTCTTGGTTACTCCTTCTCGTAACCGTGCTCTGATACCACCTGTCACGCTCTGACTTCTTCCTAAGCCAACTGCGTGCGGCACTTAGTCTTTTTCCACTTCCTTGGATGACTAAGTCAGCCTTCACTTCAAGAGACCTCACTCTTGAATAAGAGAACTTTGCTTGGCACAAAGCCTTAAGGACTCACAAGGAGATACACAAGAGAGTTTGAGTGAATGAGAGCTTTATTGAGAGAATTGTAGAGAGCTTCCAACTTGTGGATGGTGGAAATGAGACCCCTCACCCCCTATTTATAGTTGAGGCCTCCTCCTCCCTCCATCCCAAGGAACATTCTAGAGTGGACTAGATCATATTCTCTCTAGAATACTCCATTTAGAACCCACTAGGTTACTCTAGAGAGTTCTATACAAGTGTGTACAAAAGAGGATGGTTCTAGAGACGAGGATGGTTCTAGAGACATCCCCTCTAGAACCATCTATACAAGTGTAGAAGCCTCCTACATCTTCTACATATATCTACACATATCCACATTATTCTAGAATGTTCTAGAATATTCCGCAAAAATAATGGTGCTCAAAGCGGGTCGTGACATAAGGGACTCTTGAATAAAGACTTTATACAACAGCTCATCCACTTATTTTTGCATTTCCATCGCCTCTTTGGGTTGCTTCTGTAGACTACCTTGATACAAAGAGTAGCACCCGGTATCAACTCAATTTGGTGCTCTATGCCTCTAATGGGTGGCAGTTCATATGGAAAATTAGTGGGGAAAACATCTTTAAACTCTGCCAGTAGCTTACTAATTTGTGGGTCAAAACAGAGGCTACCCACACTGTCTTCCAACAGCATTAGTAGAAACACAAATTTGCCTCTTCCCATAGCCTTATCAACATGCTTTTCATCAATGAATAAGGATTTTTTACGCTACAAGCTATCATTCTTTACTACTGGCCGTGAGTATAAGTGTGCTAGCACTATGTTTTTCTTTACAAACTTTAGGCAATAAGTTTTTTTTTTCTTCCATCATGCACAACACTTTTATCAAATTGCTAAAGTCTACCTAATAACAAGTGACAAGCATCCATAGGTACAACATCACATAGCACTTCATCATTATATGTTCTACCAATGGAAAAAGGAATTAGCACTTGTTTAGTTACCTCTACCATATTACCAATATTAAGCCATTGTAGCTTGTATGATTGGTTATGCTTCGTAGTGGGAAGATTAAGCTTTTCCAACATGATAATTGAGGCATTTGCACAACTTCCACCATCCACAATACGATAGCATACCTTGCCAAGTATGGTGCACTTGGTTTGGAATATGTTACCTCTTTGTGACCCATCCTCCTCGGCTTCCCTTGAATGGAGGACCCTCCTAATCATGAATACCTGTCCAACATCAGGTGGTACTTCCTCTTCTTCCTCACTAGCTGATATTATGTCATTCTCTTCCTCCTTGGAGATGGCCTCATTTATATCCACAAGTGTCATCACCTTCTTATTGGGACATTCATTTTTATAATACCTAACTCCTTGACACTTAAAACATTTAACATTCCTCACCTTATTAGGTTCAAATGTACATTATTTGCTCTTTCCCTTCATATCAAACTTGATGGGTGTAGGTGGAGGTTTTGAAGTTGTACAATTGTCTTTGGAAGTGCTAGCAATGGTTTTGTTGTAAGAAAACTGAGGTGTTTTCTTCTCTTTTTTATGCTTCTCCACTTTGATGGCTAGGTGAAGTAGCTCACCTAAAGTGTAGTATCTTTACATCTCAACCTTCCTTGCAATGTCTTATCTTATGCCTCTAACAAACCTAGACATAGTGTGTTCTTCTCTCTCTTCTAGCCTGAGTCACAACATGAGTTTTTCAAATTCTCTAATGTACTCTTCTACACTCATTTAACCTTGTCTTAGAGAAGACATTTTGTTATAGAGGTCTTGAGTGTAAGATGAAGGCAAGAACCTTTCTTTCATGAGCCTTCTCATCTTTATCCAAGACTTAACTTTGGACTTTTCCTTCTTTCTCCTTTGATGAATGAGATTTTTCCACCAAAGAGAGGCATGGCTTTTAAGCTTCAAAATAGCCACTTTGAAAACTTTGTCATCCTTATACCCCTTGGCTTCAAATAGCCTAGACACCTCAATTCCTACTCACGAAATTCTTCCAGGTTGTGGTTGCCTTCAAATTCAGGGATTTCAGTCCTTACATCATGAAAATCATCCCTTTTAACGTGCCTTCTCCTTCTTAGTGCACGTGATGATTCACTAGAGGATGAACCAAACTCACTTGAGCATTCTTCAACACCATTGATATCTCCTTCTTCATGGTGGGTTGGGTTTCTTCTCCGTATGTTTGGTAGATTTGCATTAGGAAGCAGTTGCTGTAATATGGTACGCATCTACCTCATTTCCTCTTGCATGTCCTCAATGGACTGTTCTAGTTTTCTAGTGTCTTGTTGCAAAGTTTCAATAGCTCGATCTCTTCTAACATAAACATTTTGTGACTCTTCAAAATTCAAGCCTTTAGGTAGATCACCCATGAAGGTTTAAACTGTGAAGAAAATCCTTGAACTAGGTGGGACAGAAATGGATTGAATTCAATTAAAAAAGGGGGGAAGGCTAGAACATTTTTTGTGTGTTTGGTCTTAGACAAAGGGTGGGATTAAAGGGACGTAAAAGAAGATGATAAGACCCAATGAAAATCAACCTAGGCTTTGATACCAATGTGATACATATGCCAATACAAATTGGGTCAAGTTAGGAGAATGGTTACCAATGGGGGTAACCGAATAAGAAAATAGAGAAGAAGGTGAAGAAAATGGGTTGAATATGATCCTTAGTACCTCCTTTGATCATATACTAACAAAAAGCACTTAAGGTCTCAACACTTAGGATAAATCTTATGAGATTTTAGGATTCAAACTTCAAACTCATAGACTAAAATTGAAGGTGATTGATTTCTGTTGAGAGAAATAAAATAGTCAAATCTTAAGTTTCCCTTCATTCAAGTGTCAACCCAACACTTATAGGAGAGTGTTAGGTCTCATTTATTTACAATACAACTCAACCAAAAAAAAGGACCGGTTTGGTTAATTAATCAAACTAGTTAGTTATCAAAGAGACTAACTAGTTTAATCCTAACTAAAACTAAAGTTGACTTTGCGTTAGCTAAAATAGAGAAATCAGAATTGTTTGAGACCTTTCTAATGTCTTAAATCTAACTTGGGAATCTCCTTGCAAGTTAATAACCTAAGCTAAGCTAAAAACATCATTAAAAGTAAAAAAGTAAAAGTAGCTTTTAGGCTACAGACCAAAAATATTATTAAAAGCATACAGTAGAAAGTAAATTTTCTACTGCAAGTCTAAAGTTCTATCATAGCCTGAGTATAGATTTCTTTTCTTCCAAAAAAGGTATGCCCCCTCTTATACATGTAGTTGTTGCTGCCGTAAGTGCCCAGATATGCCCAAAAAAGTGTAGTTGTGGCTGCTATTGTGGGACTTGAACTGCTGCTTATCCTTAACTAGGTAGTGATCCATTTAAGCCACAAAAAAATGAGCCACTAAGGTGCAAAAAGGAGGTGGCTGGATTGGATTTTTGCATGGCTTTCATGGCTTGGGATTTAGTTAAACTAATTAGTCTAAGTGAGGAGGTTTTATGTCCCCTAACTTAGAGAAATTAACAACTAAAATAATATCATGGATAATGGATGCTCCTACATCACCCTTTGGTTGGTTATTCTAGACTCAGCCAAATTCTTATTTTCTACTTTGATCCCTCATTCTTCTACCTTAATATTGTTCTTCTTGTTTTTGTGTTGCATTTGCTATTGGCTTCATCCCTCATTTTTTACTCTCTCCATTCCTCTCCTCTCCATTTTTTTTCATCATTTAACTTCACAAATATTAAACATTAACTCTTTGGTGCTTATTTTTAGCAAAACAAAGTTAAATTCATAAATTGGTGAATGTTTGTTTCAAACTTGTTCCAAACCCTTAATTTCACGCCTTGAGGATTTATTCATCTCCCCTTAAGTTTTTCCTCTCATATTCTAACATTTACTATAATTATGTTATCTAATTATTGTATTCTTGTTTTAGGTGATCAAAGGACGAAAGTAGGTGATTATGAGTATTTATTACCTAGAGACCAAAGTAGCTTTTGGTAAGGATAAATATCCCTAGTCTTGGGCTTGATTGGTATTATGTGTGAATTTTATGGATTTCCATATTAGTATATTTTGTGCCATAAATCATGTATAGGTTTTATTTTTATCTATATTCATTTATAACTTAGTAAATTCATGCTCTTATGTGAATTTTTTATATTTTATACCTTATTAGGTGTTGCCATAAAATTTCAAATATGATGGTCGATTATGTGATTTTATTAAGTCCATGGATGAGTAGATTTAATTGAGTTTAAATAGGGTCATTGATGCAACATGTTAAGTTTGAAAATTTTAGTGTTTGGAATTATGGAGTGAGTTATATGTGATTTGAGCCCTTGAGATCAATTTGGTCTTTTATGAGTTTTTGGTGGAAAATAAGTATGTTGTTGTATTCTTTAAGGTTTTTGCATTAAGTTTGATACACAATATGTTAGGGTTTGAATAAGTATCGTCTATGTTATGATAATAATAAATTTTGAGGTGTTTAGGTGAATTAGGAGTATTAAAGCCTTTTCAGTTTCATCTAAAAATTTGCGGTTTGCATTATCCTTTTTGTGTCTCAAAATTTTAGGTGTAATATGAGAAATACTAGGGACAAATAAGAGTAGCATAGACATAATATTATAAAAAATCAACTTAATTTAGGAAGATTAACCAAAAGCTAACATTGGTATTTTATGTGTAAAAGGTTGGTGCTATGTCATGTTTTTCGGATGGTATTATTAGCGATATATTGGGATATTATGTTACATTTTGCAAACTCGTGTTCCTTATAGATGGACTTATGAAATAATTATGAATTAGAGTTTCGTAAAAGCATTGTGGTCTTTTTACTTATGTAAATATCTCTTATTGTACTCATTCATGTTGCCTAATCATTTATTCACGTAGGTGTAGCATGTATAATTTGAGTAACCATGATGTACTTCTAATTATTTTTTATGATAACAATATCCCATATAATTAGACAATGGTAATATGTGAAAGTGATATGGTGATAAATAAGTGATGTACTATTATGTGCTAAGTGTTGATCAATGATGCAATAAAATATTACTACTTAAAAGTAGATCACATGAGGTTGGACCAAGATATGGCATAACACTTGATATTTAATAATTAATGATTCTTCAAAGAACAAAAACTTTCTACAGTAAATTTTAGCCTTACATTATACATTCTTAACCGATTAAATCTCCTAAAAATTTGAGAGTTTAAGTTACCATTCAAGTACCAGCGTAACTAATACAAGAACATCCCCAATTAATGATATTAATCTAGTCATTAATTTTTTAAGTTTGTGAGCCATAAAACTCTCCTTGAAAAAATTAATTATCTATCAAAAACCTAACCATGCAAGCCATACAAGTCATACAAGCCTTGCGAACCTTCTCATTTTTTCTTTTTTCCTTTTTTTTATCCACATGCCAACCAAAAGGAAGGCATATAAGGCCATGTTTTTGCATGATTTTCTCCCATTTTTTACCCATATTTCCTTAGTATTTTAACCTAAGCAGCCCCAAAAACCTAGCCATATCAACACCCCTTATGAGCCACACAAATCAACCACAAGTCCCTCTCATTTTGAATGACAAGTCCCTTTCAAAACTTGAAAAGAACAATGCAAAATTTGAAAAGAATATGGAAGGTTATAAGATATTCATTATTTCTTTTTGTTACTTGTAAGATTAAAAGGGGCTTATGTCTCTTTCCTTTTGTGTGTCATGGATGTTGTAAGATTGGAACATGTGATATTAGGAATGAAGGTTTGAAAATATGCATTAACATCCACCTCCATAACCGAAACATATGGGCTAAAACTTACCAAGAGTTTTTTTTAAAGATCTAATCATATATATTAGTTGGTAAAGTGATAACCTTTAATCTTACATGTCTTCTATAAGTGATAAGGATAGTATGAAATGAGAAAACTCACCTTTTAGCTTCATTTTTATTTTCTCAAGAACCGAGAGTCTTTTCTTCATGCTCTAAGAGCATGAATTTGAATTTCTTTGCAAAATCTAACAAGATTTATTTTAAGAGTTTATACCTTAGGTGGTTCTTATAAGTATTTATTCAAGAGGCTACCAAGAATCAATTTTTATAATCTCTAAATTTCCTCTATTTTTTTCTTTTATTTTAGTTGTGCTAAAATTTTAGAATACTAATAACTAGCAAGACCCAAGTTGGATCTCATATACATTAAAAACCAATATTTGTTGTAGTAGTATTTTTATGGGAGCTCAAAGCCCTATGCGGCAGGTCTAGTGTTGTTCGTAAACTAGGTTAGTAGCATTTTTATTCTCAAGTTGAATAATACTTATATTTGTGACTACCTCTAATGATATACATTACTTAGTTGTTATACATTTACTTTTATGCACCATTTATTGTCTTAAACATGTGATTCACGAGTTATTTTATAACCTAATGTTATAGCATTATTATTTTTATAAATTTTGTTCTCACATATTATTATACTATAATAGCATGTTGGTCTTATGTAGTGAATATTTACCTCCTTAGAATAGTTTGTGTCTCAATAAAAATGTAAACCAACACCCCACTAATTTAGTTGTTATATTATAGGTATTCAATGATGATTCTACTAAAGTTGACATTTTACCTATAAAGGAGTAACTAACCTTAGATTAGACAAAGTCATGACTATCCAAAAGTTAACAAGTGTTCCAAGTATCTCTTCAACTTTTTCCACCTTATCTTTACTTCACATGCACGTGCACATACATATTATTAATCTTCATACTATCAATTCTGCATTATATTTATCAATTCTTACAACAACAAAATATGTATATCATATTTATATTAAGTATAACAGTAACACCCACTCGTTTATATGTATACTTCCACATAAACAAAATAATAATAATAATTCAATAAAAAATCTTGAAATATTACACCCCCAAAACAAAATGGAGAGTTGAGAATTAAGAGCTACATTAATAAATATTAACAATTGATGGGGATTATACATGCAGAAATCTAACACTAATTGCAACTATAGCTTCCACCACATGCAAATAGAATGTTCACCACATGAGTTCATCTCTTTGCAATATATACAAATTTTTCTTGCATGGAAATATCATTTAATGTGTGTGGAATATCAAATCTAGACCAAGATGGAGTTTGAGGGCTAAAATCTGTGCAGAATACCTATTCATCATCCATCTCTAACTCGAAGCCTTCAGCAGCTAGAAGCCTCTGGATTTCCCTTTCCCTCTCCTCCTCTGCCTTTTTTCTCATTATGTCCCTCTTCTTCAAGACAAGCGTATGCCTCCTAAGTGTGGTATTGACGTTTTCAATAGATGCCTTCTTTTCTCTAGCTAAGATCCTCTTCTCCTCTTCCGGGTCAACCTAAGAACTCATAAATTCTATTTCAAGAGCTAGCTATAGCATATTACTGCAGAACGAGAAGTGATAAATCAATCTCTGTCCTAATTTAACAAATTTAACATTTAGACAACGCAGATTTAGGCCAACAGAATATACTCTCCTATTTTCTACCTCCTTTTTTTTATCTGAAGGGATAAGTTTCATAGACACCTGTTATTATGCACAATAGAACACCATTGGCCATCTCCAGAAACACCAAACAGAATAAGGTTCCTTATATTCCTAGGAGGTGAATTAAAAAATTAAGCTCTATAGTTAACGTCATGGCCTATTTTCATTCTTATAAACTCCATAGAGAATCCCAAAGCAACAAAAGTGATATTGTTCGCACAATTCTGAAGTAAAGGAGATCAAAATATGCCGGTAAGCAAATATAGTGGTTGGGTGCTGATTAAAATGAGAGCTTCAAGCATGTTATCCATTGGATGCCAATTAAAAAGCAGTAGTCCGGTGCTCAACAGAACATGAGGTTCGAGCACATTAGGCTCCGCTATCATGACTGCTTGCAAGTGATTGTCGACAAAATGGAAACTCTAGAAGTACAATTGGCCAAGACCATTGGACAATTCAACTTTTCTTTACGGGCACGAGGGAGTATTATACTTTTCCATACACAAATACTACGAGGAGATGCAACTAATATGCCTATAATGCATGGTTGATTCTATCATGCAGATTGTACACGACACAAAAACAGATTCTCTAGTGACATTCCTTTCTTTGTGAAGGGAACAAAATCAATGCCGTTAGTGAAGGCCATGATTAAAAAACGCTTATTGAAATCCATGAATATAATCAGTTTGAGCACAATGTGAGAAGAAAATAAACCAGCGACTTCTTATTCCCTAGTGTAAAATCTTTAAGACCATCTAAATCAATGGAGCAACAGGGAGAAACGCAAAAAATGGGAGGAACACTTGAGACCCATTCATCTGAGCTGGGAAAAGGGGAAAAAATCTATTTTTAAACATTTTCATAATTGCAATTATTATTTGATATATAACTTAAATTTTTCTGTTTAAAAAATCATCATCACTTTAATAATTCTTATCACTAAATTATTATTTTTTCCTTTTTTTGGGTTAGTGTTGTGTACGTGACTCAAATCCTAAATTCATGGGGCAAATTTTGAAGTTTTGAAGACAACACGGCCCAGGAGCATGCCCCCCAGAGAACTAAGTGTGAAAACAGACAAGAAAAATGGTGCAGCGGAATCAAACACGATCTGCACATGATCCCCAGCAAAGCTGTGTGAATTCCCGTGTTAACAATCACTTCTTGGGTACCAATACAGGCAGCCCGTGTTGCTGGATACACCTATGTTCAAGCTAGTTTCATGATCTTTCATGCATTTTCTCTGCTACCTCTAGGTCTTTTGGGTTTTTTTGGAGGCTTTATAATCGTAATATTCTCCTTTTAGTCGTCAAATAACACAATCTATCATTTACTATTCAATTAAGGAGAAATAAACACACAAAAGAGAGATTGAGAGAAAATTGAGGATTTATTTTGTTGTTCTTTCTCAACATAATAAAATTCTTTGCCTGTCGTCCTCCATGGATTGGGCAAACCACATACATTTTATCATGTTTCCATTCCTGTTTTTACTTCTTTCCATCATCAATCCTGGTCACTTCCACGTAAATTGCTTTAGAAATCTAATGCTGGAGCTTGAGCAAGTTTGGGTTGGTTCTAGATTTTGGATGTACGTATCATGTGTCATAATAGGGATTGGTTTACCACATACGAACAAGTTTCATCATGGTGTTGTCTTGATGAGCAATGATGGAAAGTGTAAGGTAGCTGATGTAGTTATTATTCAAATCAAGACCCATGATCAAAGCATCAGGGACATTGACTAATGTGAAACATATTCCTGATTTGAAATGCAATTTAATTTCTTTGGACAACCTTGAGTCTCTTGGCTGCAGATATTCAGCTAAAGATAAGAGTTTTAAAAGTCCCCAAAAGGTGATCTTATTCTCATTGAGGGCAACAAACATGGTAATTTTTACATCATTCAAGGACCTACGGTTACAATTACAAGCGAGTGAGAAAAGGTACGGATGTTCTAAGCAAGAGAGGTCATCAAGGTAATTATACGGGTAAGTTAGAGTTTTTTGAGCAATGTGCGTTTGAAAAGAGAGCAGAGGTTGATTCTCTACTGCAGCATACTGTCCAAAGGGTATATAATTATATCCCTTTGGATTTGTGGAGACCATCCAATGTTCCTTATCAGGGTGATAAGCGCCATATGATAACTCTTATTAATGACTTTTCTTGTAAGATTTGGGTTTATTTTCTATACCACAAGAATTAAGTTTTCCCCATATTCAAATAGAAATTTCTAGTTGATAACCAAACTGGATAAAACGTGAAGAGTCTTGAAACAAATAATGGGTTGGAGTTGTAATATTGTTCAGATCAGAATTCTACGTAGGATCAATAGGGTCCTATAAAATATTATTTCTTAAGACCTGTATGCTATAAATTATTCATATTTGAACTTAAATAATACCAAAAACTTTTAGTTAAGCTTTCAAATAGTTAAGTAATTAAGTTTATCATGGAAACATATACAAAGCAAAAGCTACTTATTTTCTCTTTTCCTTTAATACTCAAATTCAGCACAAGAAAATACTAGAAACTTAATAGCAAATCATAGAGCAACATATCAAAATTATACATAAAAAAAAAGTGCATATAACAAGAGGAAACCCATCAGAGCAAAGCACAAAGCTCGTGAATCAAAATCATAACTACAGTAAGCATTCATCCCAAAACACTAAACAAAATTATTAATTTGTTATGCAACTTTAGAACTAAAATGAAAAAAATAGAATAGCCAGGTCTAAATGACATACCTTTGACAAAATTCCTAGTTCAAAATTAGGAAGAAAAAAAAGCAATCTCTTTGGGTACTACTATTATTTGGTTGTTGGATTTTGTCGCACAATCGTTGTTGAATTATTGAAGATCACAGCCTTCGCTGCATTAATGTAGATCAATATTCATTGTCATTGCTCATCTTACCATAATGAACACAAAGATGTAATTGTCCGAGAAGAGTAAACTTGATGATAGAAAAAAGAATAACTAGAAAAGAGGCTTATGGAATGAATAAAAGGTATGTGAACGAGACTCAAATTAGACTTCTAGCGAAGGTTATTCAATAATTTAAAAAATAATAATAATAATAATAATAATAATAATAATAATAATAACTTTAAGTTAAAAATGGTGTTAAGTTAGAATCGGTAGATCCTACAACCAATCCTAACCAACCCTCCGACTGACCTTGACAGATCTTGCTTTGATCCTACCGATCCTGCTCTGATCCTACTATCCTCTAAATTCAGAAAGTGGTGTTTGGTTGGGGATTAGTAGCAGGATCGGTACCGATTTGATCTGAGATCTTGGAATAAGTTCGGCAGCGGATCACGAAATCTTGATGGTCTTCTCTATCTAATGAGGGGGATCACAAAATAAATAAATAAAACATATTGTTATCTTTGCAAAGAGTAATGTTTTAGACTAGTGAAAATGTGGAGTTAGAAGTGAGATCTAAGAATGAATATCATAATACTCCTTTCTCATCTACATAGTTCAGCGGTGATGCCATTGCCAGTGATGATGTTCACCTTTTGCACACCACTAGCCTTATCCATTAATAGCAGGACTATACTATTGGTCCAGATAGACCGAGGAGATTTGTTAAAAGGCTCACTAGATATGGCAAACCTCAGTTTGTCTCTCTCTCTCTCTCTCTCTCTCTCTCTCTCTCTCTCTCTCTCTTGCACTCTCATGGTGACTGTACAAGGATAGAGACATCTTGATTCATCGAGGTCGCACCAACTCTTATATATCTCATCTACTCCTCCCCCTCCCTATCTCTCATAGTTCCTCGCATATGTTCCTTCTATTTCATATCCTACATGGAATTGTGGTAAAGAATCCATTCGGAGTTGAGCCTCGAAGAACATGCTTGAACCTAGTCCAAAGAAAGTTGCTATTTCAAGTGAGTACTCTTGTAAATTGCCCCAAAGTAGCTCTCGTTTCTCAAATCTAGAAGAATCTTTGCTGAATCAATCCCCTCTTAGTTGTCAATGCTCAAAATCGTTGGATTTGAAAGTCGGAGTGTAATAAATCCGGGCGGGAAATTTCTCCTTCATCTATTTGTGAAGTGTATTTAGAAAACCCCCTCCCAAGTGAAGCGGATGCACTTGATTTGATTTCGAAATCGAAGATGGTTTATAACCCTAATCAAAGGTGAAGGTAGGCAAGAGAATATTTTCTAAGTCAAACCTAAAGAGAATTCATTTGCAATGCGGTTTACTTAAGTGCAGACAATGAAATGTGAATATATTCCACCAAAAGGAAATTTTGTGCTCGTTCACAAAAAAATATATAGGCTCCAATGAAAAGTCTTAGGGTTCGCGTCTTTTGGCTAGATTTATGGGAGTCGATGTTGATAGATTTCTTATTAATGTTGGGTGAGCTTGTGATTCATAGTTGGTGTGTATAATAACTTGAATTGGTGTATGAAGTATTTCGGAGGAATTTGGTGTGTATAATAGCTTGGATTGGTGTCTGAAGTGTTTCGGAGGAATTTGGAGTAGAACTGTAACTTGTGCTGGAAATATGTGACTATTTGACCCTGATGCAACCGGAATTTGGAAAAGTGTTGGACATGAAAGTTGCAGATCTTTCTGTTAGCTTTCCAACGCATCAAGAATTAGCTTGATTGGAGGTCAAACGAAGAAATTGTGGCCGAAATGCAAAAGACTATCAAAGCTAGAAAGAAAAATCTAGGGGAGGCGTGTTTAGTATAAATACCATGCGATTAGAACCCTAATGAGCATAGCGCCGTCCTTTTCTCTCTTCTTGAGTTCTCTTCTAATTCCTTGGCAAATTGAGTCATTTAGGTGAGGATTTCTTTGATTCTCTTTATAATCACAATTAATTCACATCAATAAAATCATCTGTTTTCCCAATCTATATTCTTAAGTATTCTTCTCATCTCAAATCTTATGTATTCTAATTGATTCCAATTAGATCTTATTTTTCTGCATTGGTATCAATCCCCAACATGTTGCCATAGGAGTAATTTGAGTCCCCAACAAATTCATTTTGCATAGCTCCAGTTGGTTTTTCGGTTTGAGATTGAGCAGGCCAAAAACAAGGCTTTAGTAGGGGGGTCCCTACATAGTTTGACACAAGGCCCCGGTATTGAAGAAGGTTCTATAGTTCTTCACATTTGGAGTTGACAATATTACAAAGGTTTCGATATGGATACGCCTGAAAAACCTTCCAATGGAGATGTGGAGTGCAAGAGTGATAAGTGTGATAGCCATCTACGTTAGTCGACCTATACAAGCTTATTTTTTTGAAAGCACATAAATTAAAAATAGAATATGGGAGGATTCTCGTTGAAGTGGACATGGCCAAGAAGCTTCCCACGAAATTGGAGGTAAATAGTGAAAGAGGAAAAGTAATGCAGGTGGGTCAAGACAAGCACAAAAGCACTAATACATAGGTTATATCGGAGCACATAGACAAGGAAGCTAGTAAGCTCAATCCAGTCGTAGATGTTGCCGATAACCAGCCTCATTCTACAAGTTGGCATGGAAAGGAAAATTAGTTTCTTGAACCTCCAATACACCCAAGAGAGGATGATCATCATCCCTAAGAAAAGTTAAAGAGATTAACAAACACCAAGTTGATGATGGATGGCACCTGGTAATTACAAGGCGACAAAGAAATGATAATTTGTTGAGAATAAAGGAAGATCTAGGGGTATTGTTTGATTAAGGATGGTTGTTACTTTGTCCCACATTAACAAATAATGAAATTCTTGTTTTGGAATTTACGGGGAGTGGGGTCTCCTCTGAAACAAAAAAGAAAAGAAAATCATCGAAAAGTTATGTAAAGAACAATCTTGTCCTCTAGTGGGGTCCAAGAATCTAAACTAGATGAGGCCAAACTTCAAAAAATGAAGTCTAAATTTTTGCAATGTTGGAAAAATTTTGATAATTTTTTGGATCATCCTAACGGAAGATTAGTGTTGTTATAGAATCCACTCAATCCATTTTCATCTGAAGGAAGTAACTACACAAACTCTCTCCGATTCTATCATAGACATCAAATTGAGAAAAACTTTCTTTGGCTATGGTGTATCATTTAAAACATATTTCACACACGAAACACCTATGGAATACCTTAACCTCAGTTGCTCGAACTGTTGAGGGCACATGGGTCATTTCTGGGCACTTCAATTGCCCCCTCAATGCAGAACATAAATGCAGCCCCCAAACTATTATAAACTTCGAAACAACACACTTGAAAGAATTTTGCCTTCCTTCTCAATGGTCGGGCATGCCTTATGAAGGTTGCTTCTTCACTTTCCATGATATGAACGTTAAATGCAAGCTTGATAATGTTCTTTTGAATAGCTAAAGGTTTTGCAGAGGATATCACTATCGTTCCTAGCTCCTAGACTATTATCTGACCACTCACCTTGTGTTATTTCCATTGATGATTTTGTTAATAAATAAAATTTCATTTCAATTCTTTAATATGTGGTGTATCACCCTTGTTTCTTGGATGTTGTTAGTTCTATTTGGTGTTTTAATTCCTATGGATCACGTCATTTTTTTTTTGCTCAGAAGTCGACGAACTTAAAGCCCAAGCTCAAGCAACTCAGCAAACATGAGTTTTCACATATAATCTTCCAAGCAGAAGAAGCAGAAGTTGTGTTGAAAGCTAATTGTTGTCTAGACACTACACTAGACTCCTCTCGAATACAAGAAATTGAAGAAAAATTTTAAATACTTGAGGAAAGCTATAGCATCATTTGTTACCCATAAAAATAAAAACCAATTCCTTTTTTAAAGGGGAATTTTGAATTATTCCATGAGATGGTGAGGGAAAAACTAAGCCCACTACAATCAGAGTTACTAAACAAGATGCCAACTGGACAATGTTTAGTAAGGAGATGGAAAGAGTTTTATTCCACGATCTTTTGGGGACATCATCAGTCTGCGAACAACTAAACGAGGTAGTCATAGCTTCAGGCCTTGTCTTGGACGAAGAAATGAAAGCCAAATTATTATGTCTAGCGTCTAATGACGAGATTAGGTATACACTTTTCTCACAAGGGGATTTTAAATCTCTAGGCCTAGATGGATACTTTGCTAAGTTCTTTAAGTCTTCTTGGGAAAACTTTTGCAAGGTTGTACATTAATTTTTTCAGTTAGGATGACTACTTATACAGATTAATCATACTTAGCGTTGATTATTAAGGGATAAAAAGATAAAAAATTATAAGAGTTCTGGCCGATAGTTTGTTGCAATATTGTTTATAAGGTAATGGCAAGAATTGTTACTTCAATTTCTTCTGTTTTGGATGAAATCATTAGGGGCTTTTGTTCAAAAATGGTTGATGTCTGAGCATATTTTGCTTGTCCAAGGACTACTTTGATAGTATTGACAAAAGCAAATGATGCCTGAATGCCTCATTAAAATAGATATTAAGAAGGCCTGTGGAACTTAAAATCGGTTCTTTTGGGTTTCAATTTCCCCACATTGTTTGTGGACCCCTTGATAGAATGTGTTTCTACTTATAGTTATTCTCTAAAATTAAATGGAAAGATGTTTGGGTTCTTCAAAGAGGCCTATGATCTTTTAGATAATGTGATCAAGTCTTGCCATATTTTTTTGTATTGTGCATGGAACACTTTTCTCAGCTCCTCAAAGTGAGAACTAGAAGCAAGGTCTTTTCCTTCCACTCTAAGTGTAAGGCGTTGAAATTGTCACAACTCACCTTTGTTGATGATCTAGTTTTGTTTTGTCGACATGTGCCTTCAATGCAAATTCTTATGGATGCCCTCAACTTGTATAGTGAAGCCTTAGGGCTTGTAGCTAATCCCCTCAAGTCCTTGATCAATATGGGTTTTGAGAGTCATGATCACTTGTTCTTTGCATGCCCGATCCTTGCAAGTATTTGGAATGAGTTGTGATGCTAATAGAAATCGCACAAATCTCTCTAATAATATTTACTGCAGTTAGGTGCCTACGAAGAAGAAGAAAGTGGAACACTCAAGTGACTAAATTCTGAGCGTTGACCCTTGCAATCTTGACCTACCTTATTCGGAGAGCCAGAAAGGTTGCAATACATGACTCCAAAGACTTAGAATTAAAAGGTTTACTTGAACAAATTAAAAAATATGTATATAGTGGCCTACTTTTGATGACCTTTCTGTCAACCTAATCAGCTAAGTTTCCTTTGGCTTGGAGTTGTTGATTCACCCTCCATTTTAGCAGGATAGAGCTACCGATCTATAGTAGCCTATCACTCTTTTTTTATCTTGATCTTCTTAGGGATGCCTAATGCCCTTGTATTTACCTATTTACCTAGGAGAAGGATGGTGATGGCAGCTTAATCGTCTATGCTCTAGCAGTTACAAGAGATTCTCAAAGGTGTTGAACTCTCTACTTATTCTAAATTCATATCCCATCCGGGTTCATCTAATTGGCTCGTGACAATGAAAGAAGAAATAGAAATCGAAAGCTTACATAAGCATGGAACTTGGGCTTTGGTTGAGCTTCCCAAAGGCCAACAAGTTTTGAGTCACAAATGGATCAACAGGCACAAAGAAAGTATACCAAGGGTTTAAGATGCTACTTGCTAGGTATTCTCTTTGGTTGTTTATCTTACCTTTATTTGAGTCCTCCTTGCTTTTATTGTTCCATGTGATCAAGAATTGGAGCGATTATATATCAAGACATCTTTCTACATGGAGAGTTCGAAGAACAGATTTATATGCATCAACCAAAGGTACAATCAAGGCTACACAAAAAGCAAAAGATTGATAGTTGTGTTTAGCTTAGAGAATTTGAAGATGCCTCATTTATTCATTTATTGTTAAGGATATATTTGAATGCTTCCTAGAATAAGTCCTTGATCAACAAGCTAAAATCACAACCTAAAAAAAGGACTTTTGAGATGAAGGATCTTGGGCCAATTAGGAAGATTCTTGGTATAAAGATTATCATATATCAACTAGCTGGAATGTTGTTTCAGCCAAAAAAGAAATATATTGAGAAGGTAGTAGACAGGTTCAACATGGATCATTATAAGCCTGTTTCTACTTCTCTAGCTGCTCTCTTCAAATTGTCATCCAGTAAGAGGAAGAAAAGGAGAGAATGTCTCAGTTAGTAGTGTAATGTACACAATAGCCTGCACAAGACCTGGTGAGCCATATTATGTACAACCCTTGAAAGGGTCATTCAAATGCAATTAAATGAATTTGTGCTATGCTTAAGAGCTCCTCTCATATTAGTTTGGTGTTTGATTGAAATAAGACAATATCCAAAGATATTGTAAGTTTAGTTGATTCTAATCATGTTGTTAACATGGATAGGCACAAGCTGCAATCAATTGGAAATCATCATTATAGTCCACTATTGCTTTGACCATTATAGAAGCAACTGATGAAGGTGTGAAGGAAGCTATATGGTTGCAAGGTCTCATTCTTGAGCTTAGTGTTGCACAAGGTGGTGTTGATGTGTTTCCTCATAGTTTGTGACATTTGTTCGACCAAAAACAAAGCATAACATTCGAAGACCAAGCACTTTCATGTTAGATTTTATTTTAACTAAGACATTGTACTGTGTGGAATATTAGAGTCAAGAAAGTTCTCACTTAGGAGAATCCTACATATATGATTACAAAGCCTCTTTCTTTTGCTAAGTTCAAGCAGTGCTTGGACTTATTTGGCAATTGTAGCATTTGATAACCTTTTGAGGTTTATGATAACGATAAGTATTATGGATGTGTGTGGGTGTGCATTTCTCTTTCTAGTCGCCATAGAATATAATTAATTGTTTGCTAACCTGATTTCCAAATTTTCATGAGCAGCTATCCACAATGTGAATTGATGTCTATGAATGGCCAGATTGTGCCATACTAGCCTCTCCCATGGCATTCATGTTCCTCTAACTCTCAATAAGTCGTACTCCCTCTGTACAAATTATTTAGCTTGTTATTCCTTTTCAGCTGTCTCAAGATTTTTGCAATGTTTCTCTTTGTAAGATATTAAACATGATGTGTTTCCGCAAACACCTTTCTTGATTTTAGAGCTTTAGATATACTAAACTTAATAACTTCCTAATACTTATAGGAAAGGGCACCTATAGGAATAAAATAATGAATTAATGACATGTTGACAATTTTCTTAGAACTATCAATTTTCAAATTACGGCGGAAAAATTGGGACCAAGTGTAACTAGCTATTTCTAAAATAGGTGCAGGTTCTCAAATTAAGAACTTTCCGCATAGCCCCAAAAAACACCCCAGTTAACATTGTGCTCCATACAAAGGCATGTTTGAAATAATAATCATAAGACCACATACCCATAAAATGTCCTTCATTACTATGTGCCAAAATAATTTTCTATGCAGCCTTCTTCCATATATGCATATCATATAATCCCAGTCCACCACTTTGTTGTGGTGTGCAAATTATGCTCCAGACAATAGGTGCTCTTCTATTCACATAGGCGATACCAAACCATAAAAAGGATCGGCACATGGCCTCCACTTTCTTTATGATTTTCTATGGCACGATGAAGATCAAGCTCTAATAGGCTTGAATGCAGTAGAGTACCGATTTATGAGATGAAGAGCACCTGCAGACGTCAACATCTTAACAGCCCAAATGGATAACTTCTTAGTGATCTTCTCTATCAGTTGTGTGCATTGGTCAACCGTCTATCTGCGGCTAGTTAGAGGAACTCCAAGATAAGTGACAGTTAAATCCCCTCTTCCCATTTATACAGCCTACTTGCTCAGTCAAGCCCCTACAATAACATCGACTTTTTTTTTACTTATTTAAGGACAATCTAAGGCGAGAATTGCTCAAAGACTTCAAGAAGTTTGAAGACTGAGCATGTATCTACCAGTGTTTGAAAAAGCGCGCCTGAGGCGCGCCTAAGGCGCAAGGCGCAAGGCGATGGGGGGGTGGAGCTTTTCTGTTGCTGGGCGAGGCGAGGTAGGTGAGGCGCATATAAGGCGCGCCTCAGGCGCTAGGCGCAGATGGTATGAGGCGCGCGCCTCAGCAAAAAAACGACAGAAGTTAGGGAGCTCAATAGACTTTTCAGAAAAAAAAAAAAATGCATGCATACTGCAGGGACTTAGGGGAGTTGAATAGCCATTTGTTGGAAAAAGGCAAGTCCATTTATAGTCTTAAATTACATTAAAATTATTCTGCAACTAATATGGATATTGGGGAGAGCAAGAGTCATATTGAAAAAGATAAAAAGCAGTTGCAGAGTCAGACTGTAAAGTCTGCTACTGCTACCACCAACACCAAGGCACCAATTTAAATTCAGATTTCAGACTGCCAGAAATTGTTATTTCTGTCGAGTCTCCTAACTCCTAAAGCTGAGAACCTGACCTGAGAGGCTGAGACTTGGGAACAACAGAAAGCAAGTGCAAGTGACCTGTGCTGTGACCTGTGATCCACGACACTCCACAATCCACAAAGGCAGGTACTTTCTTTCTCCTTTTCCCAGTTCCCCCCGGTCCCCCCATATTTTTCTACATTTATGTCATTTTACATCCTATATTTTTTTTATCCATATTCTGCTATTTTCCTCCTGGTCCCCCTTGTCCTATATATTTTTTGCATATCTTTTTTCTTCCTACATGTATCATATTCATATCACTACAACTGCAAACAAAAAAATAAAAATAAAATAAACCAGAGAGATAATCATGGAAAACCAGAAAAAACAAAAGTATATATGCAAAAATATAAAAACAGATAGGGCAATAGGGAAAACCAAAGGTATATCTGCATATACTTTTTGCAGATATAGGGGAAAACAAAGGAAATGATATATCTGCAAAACAACATCTTGCAGAAATGATATATCTGCAAAACAAAAGAAATGATATATCTGCAAAACAAAAGTCTATATTTTTTGCAGATATTTTTTCTTCCTAATGTAAAAAAAAATACAAAACTAAGAGAGCATTAGGGGGGAAACTGGTAAACAAAAGTATATCTGCCAAAAAAACAGAGAGAGCATTAGGGAAAAACAAAGATATATCTGCAAAAAAATAAAAAAATAAAAAGAAGAGAGAGCATTAAGGAAAAACAGAGAGAGCACTCTGTAATTTTAGTAATTAATTTAGTATGAGAGTATGAGACTATGTATGTTACTGATTAGTTTCTTTTTCACTTATATTTTTCTTGTGTTGCTGCCTGCTGCACATTACATTAGGCAATCAACATTCAGGAATCAGGACCTTACATTATTCAGTTAGAAAGATGGAGGATGATGGTGATGGTAGACGTGATGTTGGATGGAAATATGCATTTCTGGGTGATCCTAATAACAAAAATGATGTGACATGTAAATTCTGTCAGAAAGTTGCTAAAGGAGGTATATATCGACTCAAACAACATCTTGCTGGAGGTTACCGAAATATAAAAGCTTGCAATAAATGTCCTGAACATATTAGACAAGAGATCATTGAGTACATGGCCAAGAAGAAAAGTGAACGTGATCAAATGAATTTGCTTCATGAACCTGATAAAATAACAGACCTAGAAGAAGAAGAAACTGAATTTTTTATGGCCAATGACCCTAGAGGGAAAAGGCCAATGAGTGCAGTTGTAAGCCAAGCATCGGTTGCCAAAAAAGCAAGACAAGTTGGTCCAATGGATGCTTTCTGCACACCCAAAGTAGTAGCTCTTCAAAGTGGAAAGCAAAGTACAATTAATGAAGCCTACAGAAAGGAACAAAGAGAAAAAGCTGCAGCAGATGTTGCTCGATGGTTGTATGATGCCGGTATTCCCTTCAACGCTCTCAATTATCCTAGCTTCAAAGTTGCAATGGATTCTGTTGCTAGAGCTGGAATAGGTCAAAAGCCACTTAGTGCTTACGAAGCAAGGGTTCCTTTCCTTAGAAAAGAAGTCCAAAGAACCAATGATTTAATGAAAATTCATAGAGAGGAATGGGCTAGAACCGGATGCTCTATCATGTCAGATGGATGGGAAGATAGATGTCACAGATCTATATTGAACTTTCTCGTAAATTGTTCTAAGGGGAGCATGTTCATTGAGTCAGTGGATGCATCAAGTTATTCAAAGACCGGAGATAGGTTGTATATGCTTCTTAGTAGAATTATAGAAAAAGTTGGTGAACATAATGTGGTGCAAGTGATTACAGATAATGGGAGTAATTTCGTGGCAGCAGGTAAGAATTCTTAAAGGGTTATTATATGCAAGTTATTTGATACTTCTATACTTCTTAATTCTTATTAATGGCGTAATGCAAGAGCTAATTATATGTGTATACCCTTTTTTTAATGATTAGGTGCTCTCTTGGAAGCAAAGTATCCACATTTGTATTGGACTCCCTGTGCAGCTCATTGCATTGACTTGATGCTCGAAGATATTTCAAAAATTTCAGCCATTGATAGAGTTCTCAAAAGAGCAATACATATGACTAGTTTCATCTACCAGCGACCAAATCTTATAAATTTGATGAGGCGCTTTAGTGGTCAAAGAAACTTATTAAGGCCAGCAAAGACAAGGTTTGCTACTGCATTTATCACTCTTTCATCAATACACAAGCAACGAGATAACCTAAGAAAGTTGTTCACCTCTCAAGAGTGGGTAAGTGATAAGTCCCAACTCCTACCTATCTCTTATAATTCTTCTATATAAGCATGATTTGAATTTACAAAAAGTTCTAAGTTTGACTTTGACACAATTGTTTTTTCATTAGGTAACTAGTAAATGGGCTAAGGAATTAGGAGGAAAAAGAGCTAGCCAAACTGTTTTGATGCCTACATTTTGGAATGGTTTGGTCTATGCTCTTAAGTTGACCGGACCATTGGTTCATACACTCAGATTGGTGGATGGTGAGAGAAAGCCAGCTATGGGTTATATTTATGAGGCTATGGATCGAACTAAAGAGATTATCGCATCCACCTTCAATGGAAATGAATCAAAGTACATTGATGTTTTCCAGATTATCGACAACAGATGGGAATGCCAACTTCATCGCCCATTGCATGCGGCTGGGCATTTTCTTAATCCAGAATTCTTTTATAATAATCCTCAACTTGAGCAGTGTGAAGAAGTGGTGAGTGGCTTATATCAATGCATCCAAAGATTGGTTCCAATCATTGCAAAGCAAGATAAGATAATGGAGGAGCTCACTGCTTACAAAAATGCGGATGGTTTATTCGGAAATCCTATGGCTATTAGGCATAGAAAAACTAAAGCCCCAGGTATTCAACTATCAATTTAACTATTTTATGGCTGCTTGTCTTTATTATTATTATTTATTGTTATGCCCATTTCATTTTATTTAAATCTTATAATATTAACAAAATTTGCAGCCGAGTGGTGGGCAGCCTACGGGTCTTCTACCCCTACTTTGCAACAATTTGCAGTAAAAATTTTGAGTTTAACATGTAGTTCATCTGGGTGTGAGAGAAACTGGAGTATTTTTGAGCATGTAAGTACCTCATTATCTTGTACTTAACTTGTTAATTGTTAAATGCTACCAATTAATGAAGTAAATTATCCCCAATTTTGCAGATTCATACCAAGAAAAGGAATAGGCTTGCACAATCTCAATTAAATGATTTAGTCTATGTGAAGTACAATCGAGCTTTGATTCAGAGATATCAATTAAAGGACAAGATTGATCCCATTTCTTTGAAGGATATTGATGAAAGTAATGAATGGTTAACTGGGAGAATAGAATCAGATGAAGAGGGTGCTGAAAATGAGATGGTTTTTGAGGATGATAATTTGAATTGGGGAACCGTTGCTGCTGCTGCTGGAGTTGATGAAGAGAGGTTTAACCTAAGATTTGGTGCAAGTGGTGGCAGCAGTAGTAACTCACAAAGACATATGTCTAGACAAGAAATAGAGGAAGAAGAAGTGGAGGATGATGATGAAGGCTATGGGTCAGAATCAGAATCAGATTCATTAGAGGATAATGAAGATTTAATCATAGAGGATGATGTTTTTTGAGTAACTTGCTAGTATTAGTAGTATTAAACTCATAGGTTGCTATTTTTATAAGTATTTTCTTGTTATGGTATACTTTTTTTCTGAAAATTTCGTCATTTAATCAATTTTTAGCCTTTTTGAGTAATTTTGGCGCCTTACATCACCCAGGCGTGCGCCTTCGCCTTGCGCCTCGCGCCTAGGCTCCAGGACCCCTAGCGCCTCGGTGCGCCTTGGGCCTTTTCAAACACTGGTATCTACATGTGCAAACAGTAATAGGTCATCTGCAAATGATAGATCTATGATCCTTGCCCCTTTACACCTAGGGTGCCCTTTAAAATGTCTATCTTCTCACAGCCCCATCAACCTTTTATGAAGACACTCCATGGGAAGAACAAATAAGTAGGGTGAAATAGGGTCTGTTCATCTAAGCCCCTTGTTATTGTAAGGAGAACCATTAAAGAAGATTTGAGTAGCTCGATGGACATACACATTGCATAATCAATTTAACAAACTGCAAAGGAAAGCCTAAACCATGAAGAACTTGCTCCACAAAGCACCATACCATTTAACTGAGCCATAGGCCTTCCAAAGGTTAAGTTCAAGCATGCATAGCATGCATCTAGAAATTATAAGCTTCTGGCTATAGCAATTCACCAGTTCATGAGCTAGTAGGATATTGTCACTCATAAATCTTCCTTTCACAAAGGGTAAGTTAAGAAAAAGCTCCTGAATTAGCAAAGCATCAGTGATGCAATTACCCTGAGTCTTCTACACACTAAATCTGGTTTCTCCTCTGTCTGCCCTTTAAGATAGCATAAACAAACCCTATGTTCTTATCCCCCAATGTAAGCCACTATACTCCAGACTTTTGATGATAGAAACCCTCCTCACAGGCTTTCCAGAGCTGCTGCCTCCTCCTGGATGAGCTCCTCATTTTAAGGGTTGTGAGTGAGTTGTTGATTAACACTTCTCAAGTGTTCTCTGGCTTGAATTACCTAGTGTTATACATTCAAACTTCACTCCTTCAGCTGCTTCAGAATGGTTTCAATCTTTGTTGAAACACTCTTTTATTACCATGTATTAAGCATTGCCAAATAGCCTTCACTAGGTGCTCAAAATTTGCATCCAAGGTCAACATGTTATAGAAAAGTGAAGGTCTTCTATGAGATCTCCTTGCCTTCCCGAAAATGATCATCATTGAAAAATGGTCAGACACCAGGGTAGTGTCAAAAGAAGCATAAGCATGAGAGAACCGAGTCAAGCATTGAGGATTACTCATACTTGGTCCAATTTGCTAAAAATTCTATCAAAATCATTTTTTTAAATTAATTGTCAATCAGAATCTATTTTTTAAAAGCTGAAAATTGGGAGACTAAGCATAAATGGCAGATTCCAAGGTATTCTACATTATCTAGTAGTGGCAGATTTTTTAAGAGATTTTTATTGCAACTGTCAGCCTATTTGTATGGCTGCAACTATTTGTTTTACTGATGAATCAGACATGTGCACCTTCTCCCCTGAAAGTTGCTTTCTGCTTTGAATATCAAGTACTAACAATTCTTCCATTAACATGGTCAAGATTGTTGAAAAATCATTTTCAGGTACTACTAATATTCTTACTGACAGATGGGATATATTGTAAAAGTTTGAGATTAGACTTGAGCTGAGTGCTAAATGTTGTAAAATGTTGGAATATTCATATGTTTCATTCTACAAATGTGGTAAATCATCAAAGCAATCAATTCTCTTATAAAATTCTTCCTCACCCTAATTCATTTCCTCCATGAATCAATCAATTTTAGGAGTAGACATCCAATTCTACGCATAGGATCAACTTATATTTCCTTGGAGTAAGCACAAAAGAAGAATAGATGATGAATGATTTCATCCTCATGGCCACAGAAAATGCATGAGGCAGATAATTCAAACCCCATAGAAATCATTTTGTTCTAGTAAACATTCTCCCTTGGATCATTAACTCATACTATTAATTATTAGTCCCAATATGCAATATGAGCCGATATTTATTGCATTTTAGGTCAGCAGATGCACAAAATTTGGGACATGTGACAATTTTAGAATTTCACGTATTTATAAGCAATATATCCATTATCGGCCGACATATGCAAATATTTTACCAATATTGCCAATATTATTGTGAAATAAATTAACAAAAATTATACCGCAACATATGAAACATCATTCACGCTACCTCAACCGTAATTGCAACCACAATCACAATCACAACCATAGTTTTATTGATCTCATTAACCATAGGTTTAGTAGCTATCTAGGAATTGTTAATTTGTTCCGGACAAGAGAATAACATCACACAGTTGCTAATCTCGGTGTCAACATCTCATGAGTTACCAACACAATAGTCGCCATCTATGAGGTGGTGTTGATTTAGGCCTTAAAATAAGCCATGAAATACAAGCCTGAGCTCCATGAGTTTCGAAATCAACCATGAAGCATTAAGTCTTTTCTCTTGATAAGAGTGGATCCATCTAAATCACAAGATCTCTTTTTGGTGGGAAAGGTTCCCTGGTAATCTACCAAGGGCCCTACAGTTTCACCGATGAAGATGAATTATACCTAGGCCACCTTTTGCTTTAGGTTTGCATACTTCAGTTCATGCCACTTGACTCTTCTTCGAATGGTCTCTATGATAAACACCTCAAACCTTTGGAAATTTTCCATAATTACTACGTATAGTTAATAAATTCTTATAATTAATTTTCTATCTTCAATCATGATATTATCAAAGCTAATTTTTCATATGCGATGCTAAACCAAGAAATGGAATTCAAGATTGAAAGTATTTTCTAGTTATAGGAATCTTAATAAGCACTAGGAATAATTGAGCCTCATAATTAACCAATTTATGTTTTAGCATTCATTTTTTGTTGTTATGCTTGATCTTATTTTAATAGGTATGGTTGGCCAAAATTAATATTTTCCCTAAAATTTTCTCCGTAATATTACGATTTGAGGAGGCATTAGGACATTGTCATTCAAGCTAGCCCAACTACTAACCCAATTCCTATCAAGGTTTAGAAATGTCCTTTCTTTCCATCTTGACTTGAACCAAGATTTGAGCCTAAACCAAAAATCGTGGACCGATGGACCAACTCTTTCCCCATATATGTCTTGATCCACACCTCTTTTTTCATGGCCCCACCTTCCTTTTCCATTCTACGGCACATCGTTTGTTTGCCTATGGTTTTAGCCCACAATTTGGAATGCTCATTTCGGCCCACCATTTTCCTTTTACCAGATTTTGCAACCCTACTCCCCATACTATATAATATACTTAAACTCTATCTCCTCTCCTTTTCCCATGCTACTCACCTCCCTCTCTAATTACAAACTTCCTCCACTCTACTCTTCAATGTCTACTTACCTTCTATTTCTCAATGGCATTCTCTTCCTCCTCTTAATTTATCTAAAAATGTGGGTTTAATCCACATTACTTCTGAGGCCAACCATAAAAATATTTTTTTACCGTTTGATCTAATTCAAGCTCTTCTTGCCATCTTGTGTGTTGATTCATCCCCAAATTCAACTACATATATCTTAAGACAGGGCACCTTGATGTACAAGTATTTGTTTTGAGAAATGTGAAACTAAGGGCTAAGTTGTTTTCTTGTTAAAGTGTGAAGTACAACAATGATGATTAAGAACACTTTAAACATCAACAAGGACAAATACGCCTTTAAGAACCCATTTGGTGTGATGACTCTCGAAGAACAAGTTGAGGATGTTTCGTTTGGTACCACAACATTAGGTTGCTCAATTAGCGGTTAAAAGGGTGTTTTCATTCCATTTTCATTTGATCCATCCTTAAAATTCATTGATTCACACTAACACATCCTTCTAGTATTTCTGATAGGTTTTTGGTGATATACACTTGGTCGAAGCCAAAGGTCAGCAAAAAAGGATAATGGCATAACTATACCACCACCACTTTTGTTTTCCACTCCATTCTTGGTTCAATTTGCACAAGTAGACAGTTCTACTTCAAGCAACACTTTCCCCTCAATTTTCCTTTTTTTTTCTCCAACTTGTTACATGTTTGACTATGCTCATGGATAAGTAAAATTTTGTGTTTAACTGGGTTGAAAACAATCGAACTCGGTGTGACTGTGGACTCATTGCGACTCTGTGACGATTCAATGAATCAGCACCAATTTTCCGCACCGAGCAAGTGGCCTATTTTGCAACTGTATAATTATTTCTTTTTTCCTTTTCTAGAATGGTTGTATTAATAGGGTAAAGCCTTGTAACTAATTTGATTAATAGGAATTGTAATGTGGTTTTCAAATGCACTTCGACTAATGCTATTTGCATTTATTAATACATAAGGAATTTTAGTGATGCCATGCCTTCAAAATAGATTGATATCTTAAGACCTAATTAATGATAAATAAAAATAAAAATAAAAAGGAGGGCCTAGATACTGAAGAAAGAAGACATCTTCAGAAAAAAAACCTGTTTTGATAAATAAACAAAGTAGGTGCATTGCATAGAAAATACAATCAGTTGATCATCTGACATAGTAATCCATCGGGTTTGACGCTATGCAGGCTAAATTGTGATCAAGATGTAGTGTATTCTAGAGCAATCAATGCAAGACATTCACCATCACCAATAAGAGAACATGGAGATATTTTAGATAATGTTATACCTTCGAGCGAGCGAGTCGTCGTGCTCGGATATTCATCTCACGCTGCTGCTGCTCAGCCCAAGCTGCAATAGCCAAATCACCCCGCTGATCAAAGGCTTTCCGTTTCTTCATTAGCCATTCCATCCATGCTTGAGATGCCTAACAAAACACACACAAAAAAAAAATATATAGATATATAGATATATAGATATATGAGAAAGAAATAGCACATAAAAAGTAAACACAAATAACAGAAGCCACCTTCATTGGGTTCACTTGGTTCTCCATATCATACTGTTTGCGCTTCTCAACATCAATCAGCAACTCATAAGCAGCTTGAATTTTAATGAATCGAGCTTCAGCTGTTTCACCATCTTCAAGGTTTCCCTTACCATCATAAACTTAAAGAAAATGACAAGATATATGAGATACTATCCACAAATATTGACCTAGTGAAGGAAGACAATAAATAAATAAAAATTCATTGTTCATTTTCATACAGCTGCAGCAGCTGGCCTTTATGATGTGAAACGAGGTGCTCAGCTGTCCCAAGTATGATATCTAGCCACCAGCATCAAATCATTTTTCATTTCTCAGCATCATATTGACATAAACATACCATTATGCCAAATCATTATTTCATATTCAACTATTCCTGATGTTTCATCTCTATTTTCAAGCATATACCAATTAGATGTTTTCTGCTTTCCATTTCCATGCAACCTAGAATGTCAGTTGGCTCAGTTTCACTTCTTTACATTTCATAGTAGAGCACCATTTCACATATTAAATCATTATTCAACGTCTCACAGTGTCCAGAATCACAAACTGCAGGTAAAATTTCAAAGAAAAGATTTCCTTGCTCATATTCAGAAATATAAATGTAAAAAAGCAAAAAGTGTCAGGATAGAGGAACAAACCATCAGGATGATAGAACTTGGCCAACCGCCTATATTGAAACTTTATTTCTTCTCCCTCTGCACCTCTTTCAAGCTCTGTATGGCAGAACAAATGAAATCACAGTGGGTTAGACCTTATCATAATATGGAGGACGCAAACAAAAATAAGAAAACTGAGAAAAAAGTTTACGAAAAGAGCCTCAATAAATTATGGAAATGAGAATGAATGATACGTCAGAAAGATTTACAATTCACATCCACAGTGCCTAATGAATCTTTCTACAATGAAGACGACAGAAACCAGTTTCAGAACTAAACTCATTATTTACAACACTAAGAAACCGAAGGAGATCAAATAATTGGGTGACAAAATTAGCCACCCATACCAACCAGTGGCATTGACTGGTCAGATTTTTAAACCAAAAAGAAAGCATTTTTTAAAGTATGACAGAGGACAGCCAATAAGATTTGAAATGTTGAGTGATCACAAGAAATTAGAAGAATGATATTGGCCGATCCCATAAGAAGCCATTTCATTACTCGTGCAACATCAAACTGTTCAGAAAGTGCAACAAATCCTGGATGCTTCTTAAATTAACGATAACATCATATTCTACAGTATTGATAAGATCAGAACTCCAGGGCCTCATAGGAATCACCATTTCATTTCTTCTGACAGGGAAACTGACGGACTGCAAAAATCAGGAAAAGGGCCCAATAGACACAGAAGCAGCTCCAGACGAAACACAGCCAATGCTTTACATATTATTATTGTTGAACCAGAATGAAATTATGAGCTCCGAATCTCGCCTAGGACAGAGCACAAGTAAACATTTCTTTAAATTTATACTGAAACATTAAATCCCCTCCGAACCTAACGACCCTCTTTTGGCTTGCTCCAAACACAGAGCTCCGGCGAATAATTGCCAACCAAATTCTGAGTCCATTTCGACTACAAAACTAATCACACCATCCAAAAGCTCATAAATTACGCACCGATAACAAAAATGCACATTCAAAAGGAGAAGAAGACTGAATAGCTAGAAAAATATCAACACCACCAGAAGAAAGAAACCATCAAAGCCCTACACATAGAGTATCCCAGAATTACCATCATCATAACTTAACATCAACGGTGAAAATGGATCCAACTCAAATGAATTTTAATTATTATTATTATTCAAAACAATTACCAAGAATCTCATAAGGAGAATTTTCCTCCGCCCAGTCAGTAGCTCGAACGATATAAGTCCTATGATTCATACGCTGCTTCCTTCCGAAATAGGGGAGAAAACAAGAAGAAGATAAATAAGAATTATGAATATAACTAGGGCATCGAAACGAAGCTGAAACCCTAAATACAGAATCAACAACAACACGAAAACAATATCTGCGACAGATGAAGGAAGTAAAAAGTGCATTCGGTCTACAAATCGTTCTTAAATAGCCCATTTCCATATTTTAAGAGGAGATTGGTGGGAATAGCGGCAGCGGAGGAAATATAGGCGGAGGAGGGAGTAAGGAAGCTTTGATTGAGCATGAACACTTCCAAGTTGAAGACGTGACGGAACTGTCATAGAACTTATGTTTCAATGTCAGCAATTATCGTGGAAATTTAACGATACATAGTAATGATTTTTTGTTTCACGAGCATAATGTTTGGTGTAATAAAATAATATATCAACATGAGAATTTTTCTAATAAATAAGGTTAAATAAAACATTTAATGATTTTTATATTTCTAACATTAAGTTTTTTGGGCATTGTAAAATCTTACCTTTTTTTTTTATAATTTGGAGTGCTATTTGCGATAATTTAAATTTTATAGACTATAAGATCCTTTTTCTTAAAATAGTGATAAAAGATATGGATCGGTGGACCTTACTTCAAACTCAATTATATCTAAAACAATTTTCTATAAGTTGTTTTTCTACCGGTTGCGTCATGCATATACATTGTACCTCAACCCATTTTATTTATAAAGAATATTATAATATCCTGTTTTCTTAAATATAATTTCCTAAAATAATTAATCTCGTAATTCGTTATTAATTATCCTAACCTCATTGAATTATTTAACCCTAATAAATATTCTACTTAATTTAACTTTCAATCTTTTAAAAACTAGATTGGTATTTTTAGTATATCTTATTTATTTTTATTGGTTTGATATTTAGATAAATTCATATGCTAAATACTTTTACATACTTAAGTTTTTAATGTCATTGTACACTTCTCCATAAATTTTCTTAAGATTTGGATTTTATTTGATATTTTTTTCATTTAATACTTATTTATTGATATTTTTTCCTTATCTAAGTTATTAAAATGCTTTTTTGCTATTTTGTGGTAAGGGTTGACCACAAAATATATCACATTCCATATCTTATGAGTCCATCTACAACCTTACCTCCTATTTTATATCCCATTCCATATCTTATGAGTCCATCTACAACCTTACCTCCTATTTTATATCCCATTACACTATTTAATACACTAAACAATAATAATATTTATCTTTTATTTTGCCTCTCACACCCTTTTATCTCTATATTCATGTTTCCCTATATAATAATCTAATATATAATCCTACTGATTTATACCCCCATCAAATCTATCAAGAATAATTAATCTTGATTTAAACTATTCATGTTAATATAAATTATTTTTTATTTTCAAGTATCCATAAATTAATTTTGAAATAATAATAAAATAATATTTTTTTTATTTTAAATATTAATAACATAATTATAATTTTGGAAAAAATTATTATTAATTTTATATTTAAAAATGATATTGTTATTAACAATAATAATAATAATATACTTTAATAATTATTTTAAATAATTATTAATTATTGAATCACCTAATATAAAATTTTTACTCTCAAACATTATATATTCATATAAAATTGATCTTGAATTGTGTGTTAAGCGGTCATTTAATTAAAATTAGAACATTTATTTTGATTGAAGTACAATAATAATGATAAAATAAAATTTAGAGAACATCATGAAATAAAATACAACTTGAATGATGAAGTACTAAATGAAGCAATATATAGAATACAACACCACATTCAAAATACATACTCTCACAATAAAAATCACCACATAACACATCCTCTCATAAAAAAATTTAACAAACAAGACATTAGTTATTTTCTTGACAAAAACATTGGCAAATATACTCTATTAAATCCATTAGCAATTAATGATGACATTCTTTATCTTAAACATCGATCATATTTTGAATATACTCGGAAAATTGGACAATACTCTCACAAAAAATAGGGCTCATCCACACCTCTCTAATCGAGTTTTTATTACTATAAAATGTATTTTTAACAATGGTTGAAATTTTTCAATGCAAAAAAAAAAGAAACAATTATTAAATGTTGTGGTGAAAATGTGTTGTCATAAATGTTCTTTTTTTCCAAACAAGAATATGTCGTTGCAATAAGAAACAAATCTATATGCACGATAAATTCTATTTGCTAAAAAGTATATATATTGTGCACCAAAAATGTCATTGTGAATAATATTAGTCTGCAATGATATCATTTTTGTGGCTACAAATTGATGCATATGCTAAATAAGTTGGTACATACTTAATAGAAAATGGTGGCTTATGATATAATTGACTGCCAAAAGTTAAAAAGAAAATAGGGATGAGAAGTAGGATAATATTTGATCTCAGATAGTGCCAAAAATCAAACACTCATAATTACCACTTAAAGTTTCAACAGTTGAGATAAAAATTGTGAGATTTTACACTCAAAACAAAGCTTTACTCAACTTTATAGAGGGAAAATAGTGGAGCTCAAAAATTATAATTTCTAATTGAAGAGGGTAGTGTGTTGCATTAAGGGTTGTTTGTGTTATCTGATATCTGCTTATTTGATCTGATATCCGTAGCGATCTAATCCGAAAAAGTAAATAAGCGCTCTAATTTTTTTTTTCAAATCAAATATCCTATTGGGTCAACCATAAGTCAAACAAACTAAATATCTAATTTGATAAATACAAATAATATTTGATTTGAAGAAAAATATGTATACATTTTTTTATAATTTTTTATTTAATATATAATTGTATGTAAATAAATTTAGTTTTATATGTATGTGTAATTTTTACTTACTTGATTTATTATTTGAGCCAAAAATTAATTTAGTTGAAATTATGTTTTTAATATAATCTCTTTTTAAATATTTATATAAAAAAACACTCTACGTGTTGATAGACCCCACCCACCCTTTCCTTATTTTAGTTTTAACTTTGGACATTTGTTGAGGTAGTCGGATATTTGCTGAGTGAATTGAATATTTACTCAATAAATGGAATAATATCAAATGTATTTGTGATTCATTGGCTTTTTTTATATTTAAAAATATTATTTGGATAATATTACTTATATTTGATATCTAATCTTTCGGATATCTAAAGTTTCAAATCAGATATCATTTTTTGATATCCAAAATTTTGGATATCCGACATATCGGATATTTGAACCGTGAACAGCTGTGGTTGTATTATATTGAGGCTATCCATGTTTAACAATATCAGTCATTGTTACAAAAAGCCTATTTGATCCTTCCCCCTTACCTACCTAATTTCATTCCAACCATTATTTGTTATCTACTTATCTAATATAAGTTAATAACTAGTTGGATGATAATTAAAATGAGGTCAGCCGTATATGATATTCTGATAGCCATGCCACAACATGGAGCCCATAAATTAAAGTACAAATCACTCAATCATCCTTCATACCTAATCAATCATCTCCTATGCTTAGTAAATCAAAATAATCTAATTTGGAGGGTTTAACATATGCGTCTAGCAAGTGGGTTAACCTTGCTTGGACATTGCCTTGATGGTTGGTTAATACCCAAAAAAAAGTTGTTGAATCTCACCAACCTCAACCATCTCTATGCCTTTTTCTTTTTCAACCTTGTAATTTTGAAATATTTGGTGAAAATGGGATGATTGTGCTTGATTATTCTCGACAAAAGACATATGGATGAATCCTGCATGGATGAGTGCTCTTTATATGCCTCCTTGCATGGTCATGGCGTGGCTTGAATGGCTAATACTCTACCTTACTTATTTTAGCTAATTAGTTTTTTTAAAGTTAAGAGTGTTTGTGATGTCCTAACTTAGTAAAATTAATTAGTGAAATGTTATTATGGGATGTTCCTGCATTAAAAATCATACAAGATTAAGGCAATAGAGAATATGGCAAGGTTTAATGTTATGTATTATGTATATAGCCATGATAGGGTATTGTACACGCGCACGCGCTCTTACAATGATAATTTTGTTGCAAAAATGTATTTGCTACAACAAATTGTATCGTGGTTCAACTATTTTCCTAAACCAATCAGTGGATACAACTAAGGACTTTCCTTTTTATTTATAGGATAATCAGCCGGCTAGTTGCCAAACCAATCATTTGGTTATGCTACAATTTTAATCATTTTCTATTTTAGCTTCAATTCTCTTTTTAATATTTATGAAAATTTCTAATTATAGTCTATTTATGCTAATAAGCATATATTTATACTTTAAAATTATTTTTATACTATTTAGATCATCCTATGATTTTATTTAGTGAAAATTTCTCCCAAAGTACTTTCTCACGCACTATCCCTCTTCCTCACTTTTGTCTCTTCTATGACAACCATGGTTGTGCGTAGAGCCCCCTGCACCTCCTTTAACTTACCGTACCTCCGCCTTAACCTAATTACACTCTATCTTCATCGTTTTCATCATTTCCATTTTAACTCTTTGGTTCCTTACACTCTAGCAAAGTCTCTCCTCTTTTTTATTTTCAAACATGGGGGGCTAGAAACCTCCATCTTGATCCATTTTCCACTATCTCCAATACTTTCTTTACTTTTCTCTCTTTTCCCTGACCCAAAATTCTCTAAGTGTTGCACCTTATTCTTCTCCATTTCTCTTTTTTTTTCCTTATGAAAAATAGGGATTTTGTCTTTTAATTTCTCCACCCTTAATCAATTACTTTCTCTCCTTTCTTCTCCCTAATCTTATCCTTATCTCTCTCTTATTTTTCCTTTTAAACAAGGTATAGAAAAGGTTGAATATCCTAGCTTTTCTCCTAGTTATAACTTGTTCTTGAGAGAAGGATGACTTATCCTTCTTTGTGATCTTCTTCTTTTGTTTTTAACATTTATTTGAGTTTTAGATTGAGTTTTGACTATTTTGATTATTGATTATCTTCATAAAATCAAGATTATTGGTAGAGGACATCAAGTAGAAGTATATTATGTGCTAGAAAAGTTTTTTCTTGAAGGTAATACACCATTACCTATAATATGACTAACTCTGCTTGTATTAACTCTAGCATAAGGATTCATGCGAAGTTGTCCATAGCCTAAGTATCCTATCATAGTAACCTAAAGGACAAAAAAACTTCAAAATATAAGGTTAAAAGTGAAACAAAACATACCAAAACTCTTAAGGAAAAAACAACTAAAAAGAAGAAAAAAAATAAAACACTAAAAAAACACACTTATCACTAAAAATCCTATTAGTTGAGAGACATGAGTGCCTGCAAGCATTCTAACCTCTAAATAAAAGGATGGAACAATATAAAGATCATAGAAAAGATAAAAGAACACAAAAATTACTAGCAAAATAAAGGTGAAGTTGCCAATCCCCGACAGTAGTGCTAAAAATAAGTGTGGCCATTATCGGCACATAATTTAAATCCATCTTATAGTTAATTATAGCATTGGTAAATAATAGTATCATTCTATACCAAAGATTGAGAGGGCTAGCCTCTATTTAATTAAATCACAAATAATGAAAACAAATTAATAAATAAAAAATCTCCAAAATCACACACTAATAAATAATAAGAAAAACATAATAATGGGGGTTTTAAAAATAGAAAATAATAAATTAAATAAATTAATAAAAATAATAGGTAACTGCAAATATGATAAATGTGCTAAGGAAATTGAAATCCACCATTAGATTAAGTCAAAATATAATAATAATTTCTAAGTCATCATTTAATCGTGAGGAGACTGACCAGGTTGTAAGTTAAAAGCAAGTTTATACACCTTATATTACTTCTCTAAAATAATTAATACGACAAAGCACCAATATTAAATCTTAATAAATGCTAGAAGTATAGTAACAATAAGTGGATCCTATATTTAACTAGATTTAAAGCATTAAACACGAGTGGAGGGATGTCAATTTAAGTTCCCATACTAGTAAGTATGTCTAGTTATATTTCCCTCCTTTGACCCACACGTATCTAAACATTCTATTACTTTGATTAGAATCACAAAACTATTTAATGAATAGTGATATAACCTAGTTACAATTTATACATATTAATTCTAGCATATTTATATAGCCACCTAGTAAGTATATAATCCAACGTACAATCATTATGAGGAAACTAGAACAAAGGTATGCACCATATAAATTATACTTGATAGAATCATATATATATATATAAATGATGGCAATTAAAATAGAATAAAAATCAATCTCATAAAACAATATACATACATACATACATACATATATACATATATATATACATATATATATATATATATATATGTAGATGGGGGGTCATGTGCGTACCTTTTTTTGGTACAAACTTAGGAATGAATACTGACCGTTGGATCTAAATTAGATCCAACGGTCGAACGGATAAAAACGACATGCCGAGCCTCCATGCCCCTCTGCCCGCCCGTTCTGTTTCGACTTTGTACCGAGCGTAGAGCACCCGACCACCAGATCCATTCGCGCTACCTCTCCCTCTCCATCCCACCTCTCTCCCTTTCCATCGCACCTATCTCCCTCTCCATTGCGCCCGTTTCTCCATCTCTCCCTCGCCATTTCTACTTCTATATCTCTCCATCGACCTGCTCCTCCCATCTGCTGATAGATCGAGCAAAGTACTCGACCTCCCTTAATTTCCAATCCTCTAATCTGACGAGCTTCGTAGACCACCGGACAAGCTCAGTCATTGTTCTCTTCGACCAGACCTCAGCTCCTCCATTCTTCAATCGCCACTACACTACCAAACAGAAGACAAGGAGAAGCGGCGGAATCGCAACCTCAGCAGGAGCATAGAGGTATTCCATTTTTTGTTATGTGTTTATAGTTTGAGGTTCAATTGGCATTTTCGTAATTATAACGAAATTGAGTATTGTGTAATTCCTTGAGTTTGATTTGGTTGTTCCTCTCATTTATGTAGATGTTGCCTTAAAATTAAATTATTTTTTCTCTGTTTTTATTTTCTGCTTTCTTATGCGAATTGTCATCGCTTTCTTATTAATTTCCATTTTCAACAGATTCAACAGTCTTAGGCGGTCACTGGCAGCAGTATTCTGCTGGATAGCTGGGCTAATGAACATTCACTCCGCCTCTTTAATGTCCTGGTGGATTGTCGTTAGGACTTACTGTATCTTTGTTCTGAAAGATTTTCAGCTTTAGAGGAGGATGGACGTTTGGAATCTTTCATTGATGAGATAATTTCAAAAATAGAGCTAGACAATGTAGTCCAAGTGATGTCTCTGATTGCATGATCACCGTGGGCAATAATTTGATGCAGAAACATGCATCAATTTTATGCACGGCAAGTTACACCTATTGCTTGAAGCTCATGCTTTAAAAAATTGGCAAGCTACCTTTAGTGGAAGAGACATGTCGTAGCATTTGAAATGGTTAGGCTACTAGCTTATGGTCAGAGGTTCAATCGGCATTTTCTATTTTGTGTTTAGGGGGTTTAGGGTTTAGGGTTTATAGGGTGTAGGGTTCAGGGTTCAGGGTTCAGGGTTTAGATGTGTTAGGGTTTAGAGGGTTTAGGGTTTGGGGATTGGGTTTAGAGGATTTGGGGTTGGGGTTTAGGGTTTAGAGGGTTTTGGGTTTAGGGTTTAGACGGTTTATGGTTTAGGGTTTATGGTTTAGAGGGTTGAGGGTTGAGGGTTGATGGTTTAGGGTTTAGAGGGTTTAGGGTTTGTATAGTTTATGGTTTTAGAGGTTTGGATATTTTGTTTGGATATAGGTTTGGGTTAGTTTTTTGGTTTGGTATTAATAAAATCTTGAATGTTGATTAAATTTTGATCTAATGGATGAGATTGGTTCTTATGTTTGTATATTAATAAAAGTTTGCATGTGAACCTCACCATATATATATATATATATATATATAGACATGAGATCATATGCGAATCATTTTTCTGTACAAATGTGGGAACATTTTTCAACCGTTGGATCTAAAATATCCAATGATTGAAAACGCACCTCCCTGCCTCTTTATCCCATTCTCCATCCCGCTCCCCTATCTTCCTCTATCCCGCACTCGACCCCCCTTCTCATCTCCCGTCTCCCTCTATCCATCGCAACTCCCATCTCCCTCTCTCCATTGCACCTCCCGTCTCCATCTCTCCATTGCGCCACTCGTCTCCCTCTCTCTATCGCCATTTCTGCCCCTGTTCAGTTCGACTAGACCTCACCTTCTTCATTCTTAACCTTCCTCTACCCTTCTTGACTTCAATCGCCACATAGTGGACGCAGACAAGCACCACCAGTGGCACAACACAGCGGCAGCGTGACCTGAGTATGAGCTCCACTGTTGCTGCAGCTAGAACAACCAACGCAGTAGTCCAACGCAACCTCTGGGACCGACCGCCACCTCAGTGCACACCGTCGGTATAATTTTGACCTCTCTCCTCCAATTCATAAGTTTGTTTGCGTGATCTGGCTTTTCTTGTGCAGTTGTTCATTTTTAATTTGATTTTTGTGCTAATTGTTCTGGTATTATCGACTGATTTTGTTAATTTTGGATTTAATTTCTATGCTGATTTGTTTGGTATTTCGAAGAGATTGTTGTCAATTTGTTGTATAGTTTGCATAGTATATGCTGGTATGGTGTTGTATTACCGATTTATGTCGGAATATTTGTTTCTTGTTCGATAATCTCCATTATCAGCAACATCGAGCATCAGTTTTTTCTATGCCGAGTGATTTGTTCTTTATTTATTATTTTCTGTTGGTGTTTTACATTTATTTTTTCCTGTTGTTTGCTTATTTATGTTTGTTGTTTGTTGATTGTTTTCTGCTGTTGTTATATTGTCAATACTCTGATTAGTTATAATCAGAGTAATGTTGTATCTTTGGGTGGCTGTATGTTAGTCTGATTAATAATGTTGTATTTTTTCCGGGTGGCTGTATCTTTGCTGATTTATCTTTGGTCGGTATTATTATATGGTTAAAGTTGTCGCTTATTTCTTTTATTTGTTGGCTTGGGTTTAGGAATTGCATGGAGTTACGTGACTCCTCTACAAGGAATTGATGCTTACGCAAAGACAATTCACCCACAATCTTGTGCACATGATAGTTTGGGGGTTAGGGTTTAGGGTTTTTAGGGTTTAGGGTTTATGGTTTATTGTTTAAGGTTTGGGGTTTTTAGGGTTTAGGGTTTATGGTTTAGGGTTTGGGGTTTGGGGTTTTTAGGGTTTAGGGTGTAGGGTTATGGTTTTTACGGTTTAGGGTTTTTAGGGTTAATGGCTTAGGGTTTAGGGTTTAGGGTTTTATGGTTTAGAGTTTAGGGTTTAGATGGTTAGTGTGTAGAGGGATTAGGGTTTAGGGTTTAGAGGGTTTAGGGTTTAGGGATTACATTTAGGGTTTAGAGGGTTTAGGGTTTAGGGTTTATATGGTTTAGGGATTAGGGTTTAGAGGGTTTATGGTTTAGGAATTATGGTTTAGGGTTTGGGGTTTTTAGGGTTTAGGGTTTAGGGGTTAGAGGGTTTAGGGTTTGTATAATTTATAGTTTTAGAGGTTTGGATATTTGGTTTGGATTAGTTTTTTGGTTTGGTATTAATAAAATCTTGAATGTGATTAAATTTTGATCCAATGGATGAGATTGGTTCTTATGTTTATATATTAATAGTAGTTTGTATATGACCCCTCCCCTATATATATATAGGATTTCAATGTATTCCCCAACAATAAATAATTAGCCAACCATAATAATCAAATTAATTACACAAAATATCTATTAAAAATATATATTAGAAATATAGAAGGAAATAATCAAAAATAATTATGGATGAAAGTTTAACAATTTATTCAGATAAAAAATTACGATATTTCATATGAAATAAATTCTTCTAGTGTTTTTCCCCAACAATAAATAATTAGCCAACCGTAATAATCAAATTAATTACATAAAAATATCTATTAATAATATATATTAGAAATATAGAAGGAAGTGACCAAAATTAATTATGGATGAAAGTTTAACAATTTATTTAGATGAAAAATTACGATATTTCATTTGAAATAAATTCTTCTAGTGTTTTTTTTCTTCCTCTCTCCCGGCCTGCGTGGATTCCCATGTATGCCTTCATTTTTCTTTTCTGGTGCTGACTTTTCTCTTTATTTTCCTCCTGCGTTTGGCTTTCTTCTCGTGTTACCACTCCTCTTCCTTTTCTTCTGTACTGTTAGGCTACTTCATGTGTTGTGATGGCTAACAACCCCACATCAAGCCTGCCAGTTGGTCTGTCGCATGTTATGGATCCTATACTCTCTCTTTTTTTTCTTTGACGGCATTGTGCTACTTCTCTCTTGGTTTTCAATATCTATTCTTTTCCTTTCCTTTGCTACTTTTTCATCTATGGTAGGCTCCTGCGTCATTGCTCTCCTTGTTCCTCGTGCCCCCTGGTTGCATTATGCTTTTATAACTCTTTTTCGTCATTCTTTGCTAGCCCCCTCTTGCCGGCATCCCAATGTGATAAGGGAGATATCTACCCTTTATTCATTTATTTATTTTTTCTTTCCATAATTAAAATTACATATTCCTTTAGCTGTCTACACATTAAATACAATGTGTGATTTAAGTATTGGGGTGTGAGTGTTTTTGTGTCTTTGCATATAATTAAAAAAATGAAAAATTTATTTTATGAGTTTTTGGTAAATTTAGAGTCTTAAGAGCCATTGAATAGCTAATAAGGAGCATAACTTTGAAATCTAACAAAAAGAGGATCATGACATTGACATAAAGTTAGTGGAGATTTTTTGTGTGAATTTTGATATAGCAAACACATATCTACATATCTATATGTGAATGAAGGAAGTATATATATAATTTTCTAACCACCAACATAGCATGTTAAGATTCATCACATTCCTCGTTAAGATTTTGAGCCATATATACCTTCTTTTTTTAGTGAATTCACATGAAATTATCTACTTATCATGGTTTTAAATTTTTTTCAAACCTCATATATGTTTAATTACTTTGATCAAATTACTTGCTATAGCTATTGTAATAGACTCTCAAGATTACTAGAACTTACTCTTGTTCTAGTCAAAGTTTATAGTCAAAACATGTTTTGATTGAGAAAAATGATAAAGGCAACTTAAGATTTTTCATCATATGACCAAATAGTTCGAATCTTAATTTATGTACACATGATGTACACCTCGTAGAAGCCTTGTGAGCATATAAATTGAACATATATTTTTCTTCATTACTTACAATAAATAGTCCTTGGAACTTATCCTTACCCTTACTTAAAACTAGTAGAAGATGATCAATTCATTATGTGTATAGAGTGATCGTGGAAGAAATATATGTCTTTATGCCGAGAAAGGAGCTTGTTATGTTTAAGATAGAGAGAGAATATATATATTCATTATATTGTCATCATTTTTATTTGAATAAAAAAATTAAAAAAAATTAATGAAAAAATTATGTGAAGAAATATTTTATTAAAAATTTAAGGAAAAAGAAGAAGAAAAGAATGAAGAAAATGATATGATATAACAAAGAGATGGAGATATGGAGATAACTTTGAGAAATTTATATTCACGCTCTATTTTTTTATCTCATTATTCTAGTCAAGTGTTAAAGTTGTGATGTGTATTATTGATTATTATTGATATGGAGTTAATGCTCATATTTTATCTGATTGTTAGAATTCCACTAGTACTCAACCTTTTTAGCACCACAATCCTAGAATAATCTATATCCTTCTATACCTTAAACCCATTACAATCTATAAGTAAGTCTTATTTGATTCTTGAGATGAGCAACCTTTGATCTAATGTGATTATTTACGAGCATATGGTTTAATCCATTTGGTGGGTATTTGATATCTTTTATGAAGTTTTATCCATAAAAATATGATCCTTCTTTATTTATATATGTGAGTCTCTTGTTGTATCATCTTATCTCACACACCTAAGTGTTTTTATACATTTGTAGCTATGAATCTGAGAAAAAAATAGATGATATCTGTAACACCCCCAAAATTCACTACTGATGAAAAATTTCATTTAATTAAAAGAAAATTAGCAGAAGTAAAACAATAAACCGTGAATCCTGGAGATATTACCGCCACACTTAGTACCAGACCGGTTCACTCATACCGTCCCAATACCAAGTACTAAGGCTAAAAAGGTAAAATATAATTTTACGAGGAACTTAAGCATATATAAATCAGAGAAGTGCAGTAAACAATTTACGAGAGTAAAATCCAACAACGGTGGTTATAAAATAACAAATACATTGAATTTAAAAGAGATAAATTCAAACCCTAGTAGTTTCGGATAGTTCCTTATGCTCTTTTCCAAGGCTTACTTGAATAGCACCGAACACGACCTGCAAGGGGCACTGCCCATTGAATAGGCAAGGGTCCCACGAAGAAAATCCTTCAGTACTACGGTACTGAGTGACCCTTCAAATACACACTTAAAAACAGGTCCGCAATGTAATACATGTTATACTACTATGTCTGTACATAACGACAGGTGTAAACATAATATTCAAACCCACACACGTAGTACATAAGGTCATGAAGAAATTCTATCATGTATAAATGATCAAGGCCACACATAAAGTATATACTTATTCCAGATTAATTATTTAATTATTTTTTTTTACTAGAAGTCGATGCACACCATGCCTTTTATCAAATCCATGTAAGTATAGGAACACCCCACTATTTTAGTCGGTGGGCCGGTCACTTGCGGGACAATGTCCACACCACTATTATTCGTCGTTGGATCGGTCACTTATAGGGTAGAACACACCTAACCACTATTACTAACCGGTGGATCGGCTGGTTCTTACTCCCATGGTGTTCCACTGTAAGTAATCAGTATCTTTTAAGTGTCTTTATCACACTCTGGTTTGTGTTTATTGAGCTCGAGTCACCCCACTATTATTGCTGGTGGGCTGGTCACTTGCAGGACAAAGTCCACACCACTATTATTCGCCGGTGGATCGGTCATTTATAGGGCAGAACACACCTAACCACTATTACTAACCGGTGGATCCGCTGGACCTAGCTCAATAATCTTCCACTTTATATGATTAGTATTTTATTGTATCTTATTCAACAGATTCCGCCCTAGACATGCATGATTAACTCCAGCTATAAGATAATAGCATGTAGAACACGATGTAAAATTGTACAAGGCATCCAAGGCAAGCAAAACGTGTAACACATAAGCGGCCTTAGCTACACCCTTACTCAGTTTAGGTTATCGAGCTATCTTCTACCCTTATTAAGCCACTAATTACACTTTGTAATTGTTACACTTAATATATTTTCCATTTGGTTAGTTAGATTACCAATTTACCCATTTCCTTTATTATAATTAACAAATTGCTCTTTAGTTGGTCAAATTACCAAATTACCCTTGTTCAATATCCTAATTACCAAATTACCCCTCACATTTATCATGTTTACCATTTTACCCTTTTTCCATTATTAATTATCAAATTACCCTTTAGTTATTTAAATTATTATTTTACCCTTCTCAATTATTATAACTACTAAGTTACTCATTTCCATTTTCCCTTTTTATCCCTCTTATTTACAAAATTACTATTTTACCTCTTTAATTCCAAATTTACCATTTTACACCCTTAACTTTCAAAAATTACCATAACACCCCCTCCACTTATAAAATTATCATTTTATCCTAGATTACGGAATTACCATTTGACCTCTTTTAATTCCAAAATTTCCATTTGCCCTATAATTACGAAATTACTATTTCACCCCTTTATTACAAGATTACCATTTTACCCTTTTATTATAAAGTCACCATTTTGCCCCTTTTATTAGAGAACTACCATTTTGCCATTTTATTATATAATTATCATCTTACTCTTTTATAATAAAATTACCATTTTGCCATTGTATTACAAATTACCATTTTTCCCATTTAGTTACAAAGTTACCAAATTGGCCTTTAATTACAAAATTACCAAATTATCATTTTTATTACAAAATTATCAAATTGCCCTTTTATTACAAAATTACCAATTTGCCCTTTGTTACAAAATTACCAAATTATCCTTTTTATTATAAAATTCCCAAATTGCCATTTTATTACAAAATTACCAATTTACCCTTTTATTACAAAATTACCAAATTACCCTTTTATTTCAAAATTACCAAATTGCCCTTTTATTACAAAATTACAAAATTACCCCTTTTTCTTACAAAATCACCAATTTAATCTTTTATTTCAAAATTACCAAATTGCCCTTTCGTTATAAAATTACTAAATTACCCTTTTTATTACAAAATTACAAAATTACCCTTTTATTAAAAATTTACCAAATTACCATTTTATTACAAAATTACCAATTTACCCTTTTATTACAAAATTACCAAATTTTCCTTTTATTACTAAATTACCAAATTGCCCTTTTATTATAAAATTGCTCTTTTGTTACAAAATTACCAAATTACACTTTTTATTACAAAATTATCAGTTCATCCTTCTATTTACAAACTTACCATCTCACCCCTTATTACTCCACTTATATTAAACTATTATTATTACTACATAAATTATTAATATTAACACCCTATCTACACCTCTTATAATTACTAAAATAATTATTAGCACGCATATATATATATATATATATATATATATTAGGCCATATTCTTTTACAAGGTACATTAATAAAATACCCTAAGGCTAAAAGATATTAATCATGCATTAAGATCACAATAGCATAATATGACATGGACAATACTTAACATTTTCATTAATAACCAATTTCTACCTTAAACAATGTGTCCAAACATAGCACATAATCTATCATACTTCCTTTTCACCAAACACACACAAGAAAACATATATAATATATTAATAACCTATATTAAGCATAATACACATTAAAAATGCCTAATGTGCTAACATACGTTAATCCATAAGTTTAAGTGGGATTTAACGATTACCTCGATTCCCGCAAAAAACAAACCTTATTGGTATTCCGGTTAAAGGTTCAAGCTTTTATTATCAAAACCAATACCTAAAATAATATTAAAACTTGTTATGTTAGAAAACAATAAAAATCAAAGTATAAGGCTTTATAACACTTAATTAATCAAATACTTAAATTAAAATATTATTATACCTTAAAATTTTTACCCAAATTAACCAAGAAAAACAGCAGTTCATGCTGCTCATGCAGCATGAGCTGCATGCAAGGAAATGAGGAGAAGGAGGCTCAAAGGTGGTGAAAATAGGATAAATGGGCTATTTTCGGGTTAGGGTTTTTAGGCTAGGGAAAGTGGCATGTGGGGGAGGATTTGGGGTAAGGGAATGGTTTAGAAGTGTAGAGGGGGTGTAAGTGGTGGTCAGGGATGGATTGATGGTGGCGGTAGAGAGGCCGCGAAGAGGGGCTGCCGAGAGGGGGTCGAGATGGAGGCTGGTGAGGAAGGAAAATGGGGAAGGAAAACGAGGGCTTGTGGGTGGTGGTTTCGGCCAAATGAGGATTGAGGGTGGTAGAGGGGGTTGCAGGGACTATTGTGGTGGCTCAGGTGTCGGCATAGGCGACAGAACGGTGGCGGATCGGGACTGTATAGGGTAGTTGCTGAGAAGGGATGGAAGGGGAGAGAAAAAGAATAGAGGAAGAATAATGGGGCTGTAGGGTGGCTCGAGGGTGAGGTAGAGGGTGGCAGGAGGTGGTGCAAGTGGTGGTTGAGGTGGCGGAGCGGTGGCGGCGAAACAAAAACAGAGAGAGAGAGGGGACGAGAAGAAAGGGAGAAAAGGAGAGGCTCGGGTAAAGCATAAGGCTCGAAAAAAAATGTAGCATGAGAAGGGAAGGAGGAAGAAATAGGAGAGGAAGAGAAGAGAAGGGATAGGGGATTGAGGGGTGTTGGTAGGTGGTAGGGAAATGGGCGTTGCAGGGAGAGGGAGAAGAAGGTGGCGACAACAGGGAGAGGGAGAAAGAGACAGGGATGGTGGGACCGAGATGGTGTAGAGAAAACGATGAGAGGGAGAGAGAGGGAGACAGGGGAGGCCAACGGGGGAGAGGGAGTTACAGGCGAGATGGCGAGAGCCGGGATTCTTGCCGATGATGGAGGAAGAAGAAAGAAATAAGAAGAAGAAAGGGTCGGGGGAGGGGATGGGTGTGTGATGGGCAGACCAGCCGAAGGAAAGAAGGAGCAGGCCGGTCCGATCGAGCAAGAAAGGAAGAAAGAAAGAGGGGCGGCCGGGCGATGCAGGAAAGGCAAGGGGAGAGTGGGCCTGCGACCCAGCGCAGGAGGGGAGAAGGGGCAGGCCGACCAACCGACGGCCCAAGGAAGGAAAAAGAAAAAGAAAGAAAAGGGAAAAAGTAGGAAAAAGGAAAAGGGAAAATTGGTTTTAATTAAAATAATTTAATTTATAAATAATAAAGTAAATTATTTTGGGTAATAAATTTATTTAATAATTTAATTAAAATATAAGGGTTTAAAATGATAATTTAAGTAAAATAAGGGTTTGAAAATTATTTAAAAAGGGTATGATAAACTAAAAAAAATTTATTTTAATCTATTAAATATTTATACTCAATTTTATATACTCCAAATCCATAAAATAATTAAACTAAATAGATTTAAAGTCTAATTTATTCCAAATAAAATTTATTTATTAAAATATAGGCTTTTCAAAATTCGAGGGATTACAATATCTGTAGTGAAGATGGATCTTGATATGATTAAAGCATGGTAGATCTTCATCCATATTATTTATTTGTCCATACTTAGCCCGTTTATGTGTGAACCATTAACAGATGGGATTTATATGCTATTTTCCTAAGTAAAAATATCATTTATTCCTTATTATTTTTATAATATTTAATCTTTTCTCGAGTTTTTCTATTTTGAATATATTTTATAGGAAAAGATAAAAATGAAGAAATTTAAAGGAAAAAAAATGGAAGGAAAGAAGAAATGAAGCAAAGAACACATTAAGAGACATTGAATCAATGGAAGAAAAGACTAGAAATGAAGAATAGACATCAAATGGAAGGTTGTGTTGAAATTTCATGAAGGAATGACAAAGGAACAAAGAACACGGTACCCTCGTGTTTCCTAAACATGAGCTGTGTTTTCCACAAGAAGATAAAAATCTCAGTTTTTAAAATCCAAAAATTGGTAAAGAATTCAAAGAAAAACACGGAGGTCCCGTGTTTTCCAAAATACGGACTGCGTTTTTCTTAATTTTTTTAACTAATCATATGAACTTTTTTCTGATATATTCTCTGACAATTCTGGAGTTTTGCATTTGGTTTTTTAATGTTTGAAAGTTTAAATCTAACATTTCCTCTATTCTCTCTAGAAAACACATGTACTTCACAAAGCCAATTCTCTTTATCTTCCTTGTATTCAATTGAACAATTGACATTTTGCAATTCAAGTTGATAAGTTCTTCTCCATTTCTCTCTTAATTGCAAGTTCTAAATTTTGATTGAATGCAAGTAATTTCTCTTCATTGCATTATTTTTTTGGTAATTAAAGGAATTTCATTAATAACCAAAATGGAAAAATATAGTAAAACCAGGCAGGAAACAAAAGAAAAGGGATAGATATTATCTATCAAGCTCCTTTAAGATAACCCTATACTTATTGAAATTACTGCATTGATAAACTCTAATATACACATGAGTCATAATTTTTTTAACAATTTCATGGGTCTGCAATTTTCTATCTTGAAAGATTACTTGATTTCTGTAATCCCAGAGTTAATAAATCACTGCAGAAGCTGTGAATCTCAATAACCCAACTCTCCCATGTCTTCTCTTGGTGTGCTTGGTGAGCCATGTTAACAACTGCATCCAATTAGTGCTCTAGTGACACCATCCTAGCCAGTTCAGAATTTTCCTCTAGCATTCATTTGCAATCTGGCATTGAACCATAACACAGTCCATAGTTTCAATAGTTCTACCACAGGTATCACAACGTGCATTATTAATAACCTTCCATCCATAAAGCTTTTCTTTTGTAAGTAGAGCATTTCTACAAGTGAGCCAGCTGATAAACTTGTGTCTTGGTGAACCCTCATGTTTCCACACAAGGTAGAACCAATCCACATCCTGTCCTCGAGGTCTGATTTTTTCATATATATCCCTGGTGGAAAAGCTCCCTGCTGGTGAACATACATCTTTTTTTAGGAGAGGACCAATATCTGATCTCAGATTCATAACTTTCTTAAAGATCTAGGAGTGATGAGCCTTACATTCATAGGACCATATGTCCTAACCTTTGATGTAATATTCATGCACCCATTTGATCTAGAGGTTGTCTTTGTTGTGTATTAGTTGCCATAGGAATTTTGCAATTGTTGCCTTGTTCCAGCCGTGAAGATCCTTGATTCCCAAGCCGCCCTCCTTCTTTGGCAGACAAACCTGCTTCCAAGCCACCAAAGGCTTCCTACCTTGACCATAAGTTCCTATCCAAAGGTAAGTTTTGCAAATAGATCCCATTTTGTGAATAAAAAATTGAGGGAGTAAGAATAATTGGGCCCAAAAGTTCTGAATGCCAAACATGACAGAATTAATAAGTTGGACTCTTCCTCCATAGCTGAGAAATCTAGTAGACCAGTGCTTGACCTTAGCTAAAAGTTTCTCAACTAATGGAGAATAATGATGAGTCCTAAGGCTGGAAGATTCTAGTGGAATTCCCAAATATTTGAAAGGAAAAACACCTTCCACACATCCTAGCTCCTAGAGGATTAAAAGCCTTTTATCAGCAGGGACCCCCCAAATACACAGAACTCTTAGAAGGGTTAATAGTTAAACTAGATCTTCGACTAAAATCATCCAAATAATATTTGAGGAGGTAAGCAGACTTAGGTGTAGCTTTGGAAAACAGCAAGAGATCATGAGCAAAGCATAGATCAATCAAATATAACTTCTGACATCCAGGGTGAAACTGAAACCCCTCCTCCAACCAAAGACCTTTTAAACTTCTGTGGAGGTATTCCATGCCTAGAATAAAGAGATCAGGAGATAAGGGGTCTCCTTGTCTGAAACCCATCTTACAATGTAGAGGTTTAGTTAGAGATCCATTTATGTTAAACGAAACTCTAACAAAAGAAATACATTGTTAAATAAGGTTGATAATTTTTGAGGGAAACCCAAACTGTTTTAAAACCTGGATGATAAAGGTCTACTCAATGGAATCATAAGCCTTCTGTATATCAACCTTTAAGACCATGCGGGGGGAAATATTTTTCCTATTGTAGTGTTTAATCAGCTCTATAGTAAGCAAAACATTATTTGCCAAATGTATCCCCTTAACAAAAGCTGCTTGGGAGCTGTCAATAACTTCATGCAAGATATTTTGCAGTCTGTTGGAAATAACTTTGGAGAGGATCTTGTAAATTACATTACAGCAGGCTATGGGGTGAAAGTCTTTAACTCTGCAAGCACCTGCTGTCTTTGGAATCAGAGTCACAACAGTGTTGTTTATTTGATTAAGAATTTTCTCTGATCTCCAAAACTGCCTAACAGCATCAACCATATCTACTTCAATTGTAGACCCGGCTCTCTTGAAAAAATGGGGATTATACCCATCAGGGCTAGGAGCTGTTGTGTCACCCATTGAAAAGACAACATTCTCTTCCTCATGGGATGTAGGTTCAAAAATGAGCTGTATTCTAGAGTTTTGTGATAGGGAACCTCCTTTTTTGCACACATCAGGGTCAGTATGCAGAGTCGGTACAGATTTTCCCAAAAGGTTGGCATAGAAATGATGTACCTCAGCAGCAATATTATCATCTCCAGAATACATTGGTTATTATCATCATAAAGCCTATTTAGTCTATTATGAGTTCTTCTGCCTTGGGCAATAGCATGAAAATACCTGTTATTCCCATCACCCAATTTCACAAATTGGATGTGTGCCTTTTGTTGAAAGAAGTGTTCTTCTTCAGCTACATGGGTATTCCATTTGATAGAGGCCTCTTTTTCAATTTTTATCAGGTTCTAGTTAAAAGGGTCAAGCATGAGGTTTCTGTGAGCTTCAAGCCATTTAGAATGGGATTTCCTTGCTTTAATAGATACATGTCCCCAGTGTAGATTGTTTAGCTCCTTAAGTTTTCCCTTAAGCTCCTTAATCTTGGTAACAATCCTGAACATAGCTGAACCAGTGTAGGATTTTTTCCAAACCTCCTGAACTAAGGGAAGAAATTCCTCTTTATCAGCCTAGTAATTATGAAACTTAAAAGGTTTTGGTCCACTAGTTTCCTACTTGTCCACTTGAAGTACCATGGAATAGTGATCTGATATGACTTGAGCTTCAATCTGCAAGGTAGTAGCAGGAAATTGTGCTAGCCATTGAAAATTGCCAAAGCCCCTGTCTAGTCTGTTGTAAATCCTTATACCACTCTCCTGCATGTTTTTCCAAGTATACTTTGGTCCAAGAGTTGGAAGCTCACCAAGACCACAGTGGTGCATACAATGTGTGAAATCATCCACTTCATTTTGGTTTATATTGCCCCGAATTTTTTCAGATACAAAAGCCACAATGTTGAAATCTCCTTAAATTGCCCAAGGCTGTTGAATACCACCTTCAATAGATTCTAGCCAAGTCCAAAGGTCTTGTCTAAGCCTACCTGTATTGAAGCCATAGATAACAGTCAATTCAAATTGAACATTAGTTCTAAGATCCAAAACTCTGGTGTGAATCCCTTGAGCCATACTACTAATAACTCTGAGATTAAATATATAAGCCTTCCAAAGTACCCATATTCTCCCATTAGAATGATGCAAATAGTTGTGATTCCACTCCCATCCCAATTTCAGTCTGTCTAGGATAGATATTGCCTTATTTTCCTTCACACGAGTTTCTACTAAACCCAAAATATCAATTTTGTGTTGCTTGACAAATTGTCTCACAACACCATGCTTGAGGGCTTTATTTAGCCCTCTAATGTTCCATACAGCAAGCTTCATAAAGAATGTAAGGGTAAAGAACCCCCACCTCTATCAATATCCCCAACTCTTTTCCCTTTATCTTTGTTCATTCTAGAAGAAGGTAATCTTATAGTATGGTCAGAAGATACAGGGATGTTCTTTCTGAAGTCATAGTGTTCTATAGGGATTGAGTCTATAGACTTGTCATAGGAAGGTAGCACAATATTCTCAGCATCAACTATCTTAGGAGCTGGAGAGGTAGGCTATTGATTCAGATCATTTGGAACAACCTTAGGGCCATCCTGGGCAGGTACATTGACCTGATGTGTCTTAGGAACCCAAACTCTATGTTCAGACTTATTCAGCCCCCTAGAAAGCTTCTTGAATTGTCCAATATCATGGCCAACTAGATCACAATGTGTGCATAATTTTGGTCGCCATTTGTAGTCCACTTTCTGGTTCACTATTTCCCCATTTGGTAACATAATTTGCACATGGTCTATAAATGGAGACCTCACATCTATTTCAATAAGCAGATGGGGAAAAGAGATTCTCCCACACATGGCTGTTATTTGATCAGCACAAATTGGTTTCCTAGGATACTACCAATTCTACGGAGGCTATCATCAGACCAAAATTGCAGAGGTAAACCAAGCAAGACAACACAGAGAGGCATAACTCTCCACTCAGTTTTGATAAGTTCATGTCAGGAGACCATCTTCGAACAAGCAGGGGCTGAATGCCAAAATTCCAGAAGGGGCATTCGAGGATTCTGTTCATGTCATCAGAGGATTCAAAACGGAAGATGAAGAATCCATGATCATGGGACAGGACCTTTGGGAGACTGGGAAGGAACGTCCTATGTTCAGCCACAAAATTTTTCATTTGGGGGTGGAGGGGCCGAGGACCAGGAAAAAAACCTACTATTGCATTACTCCACCTTCTAGCCTCCCTCTCTAATTCTGATTCCTGTATCTCTACTTTCAAAATACCATCAACCACAGTCGGAGGCATATATTTTGAATTCATGCCTTTTTATGGGCGACGATTCGCAAGAAGAATGCCCTTCCAATTAGGAGTCGATTTTTCCTTTTGGGATTCCTTAGGTTCCAGTTTATTGTCCACTATTATCGTAGCACAATTAGTAGATTTTTCATTTGTGAATTCAGGCGAGCAGATACCCCCTGTAACCTGTTCAGTACACTCTGTATTCCGGTCAAATTCCGTTTTAGGGCTTTCCATGGGAGTCGCTGTTGTCTCAGACTGTTGATTCTTCGAAACGACTGGGGACACCGAAGGAGGAGAAGCTTTACGTTGAGACTTCCTCTTAGCCATGGTTACCGGTGAACGAGCAGCAAGTACCACGGTGGTCGCGCAGACGAGAGCAAAAACCTAGCCCGTGAGGTGCGTTCTCTTCATCGTTTATATTATTATTCGAGTTTTCTAAGTCTTCATTGCATTATTATTTCTCTTATTTTTAATGTTTCATTACTTATTTATTAGTAATAATTTATGCTAATTATAAATTACTGCATTTAATTGTGTGATATTATAATCATGTAGATAGTAGAGTAGATAATATAGGGTAGGAGGATTTGAGGATGGAATTAGGTTTCGAATATAATAGCATAATTTGAATTCATGATTTTATATGAAATTTAATTGAATTGAGGGATTGAATTAAATGATCTCGCATCATAGATTAAGAATTTAAACTAATTAGATTGGTTACTTATCTAGTTTAGATCTTAATGTACGCTAGAAAAACATAATTAATATGTAATCGTTAATTAAAATGTCTAGAGTTGCAAAAAAGAATAATTGTTACTCTTGTCCATTAATTTGTATGACTGCATGATCCAAGCTTATGTGTTTCTAGTCATAGTTAACTGCTTTCCATTCTTAATGTTACCATCAATTGAATCTAACGTTCTTAACCTAGGTTATTAATTGGTTAGATGATAAATTGAGAGCTTATTCAGTTTATTAGAATTAAGAGTAAATAAAGAGATGAATTATTACTACTGAGTAGGGGAAGGCACAATTCACATATCACAACAAATATTGCATATCTCATGTGTATCACCTTATAAGACCTCATCATAGTAAGGTGTCCTGGCATTACCTGGTCCAGAATAAATGCTCCATCCCAAGACATCAATTTATCCTTTGGTGTGCGATTCAAAACAGATTATTTACGAAGAATCGTATGATCCAATTCGATCCTCATATAAACACAACATGTGTCTTCTGCAATGATGAAGTTGAAACTCTTGAACACCTATTCTTTATTTTCCCATATTCCCAAAATTTATGGTCCAATTTAATCATAGCTACGAGTTGCCTCCAAAAATCCACAAGCTGGCATGAAATTACTCACTAGCTAAGCAAGACAGGTAGAGGATCGAGAGTTCGAACAAATTTCTTTCAAACCTTATTTGCTGCAGCAGTTTACCATATTTGGGGGGAACGTAATAGATGAATTTTCTAGCACACCAACCTCCCTTGGACACACATCAAGAAGCTCATTTTGAGGGATTTGGCCACTCAGGCTGTTGGGTTTAGTGAATGTAAATCATACCATCATATGTTAGCTTTGGTTGATCACATGTCATCATGTTGATGTCTTGAGAACCTTTTGATGTACTCAAATTATACCTTTTGGTATAATATATAAAATCCATACATTAATTACCAAAAAAATTTATTATGAGTTTCTATAGGTCAAAGTTAAATCATTTAGAATCATTCTTTTCTCCATGATTGTTTGATATCCTAATTCCATAACCAATACCTTCCTATCCTTATTCATTAATTAGTGAGTAAAGTGTTCTATAGTATAGAACTTAGCGATAGAAGTAAATGGTATTGTATAACCGAGGTTTTAACATCAATTACAAAATTATTGATTATAGACCATTCCTTGTGGGTTCAACTCCTTCTTGTCATCTACTACGTATTTGGAAATTAAGATTTATTTATTAAATTTGTTGTGCACATGATAACACATCAAATTTTTTTCGCCATTGCCGAGGAATGGCAATTATAATCTTTAGTTTTGTTTTTGGTGTTGTTTCTTATTTCTGCTTTCAATAATTTCTCTAATTATACTTATCTATTCTTTAATTGTGTATAATCCTCAGGCACTCACACTTGAGGTTTTTGCAATTGAGCATCAAGGACCAATCATCCCATCAATAGATCCTAATTCTCCCTCTCCTATTGCAAACCGAACAAGAAGGAGATTGGAATACGCTCATCATATTCCATTACCTTCTGAAGGGAATTCCAAAGATTTGGAAGAAGACCACATAGAGGATTTGTTTAATTCATCTTTTCACATCAATCCACCTATGGCATATTGAACTCTCAAGGATCTAGCTGCTCCTGTCTTTAACCCTAACCTTTTATGCATTAATTATCCTATAGAAAATGATACTTGTGAGATCAAACTTGGTTTGATACTTGCTTTAACTATTTTTATAGGATTTAGGGACAACAACTCAATGGGTTCAGGTTGTTTCATTGATCCCAACAAGTTTCTTAAGGAATTCCATATTGCATGTTCCGGTATGAAACTGAATGGAGTAAGTGTAGAACAACATAAACTTAAAGCTTTTCCTTTTGCTTTGGCATGTGCTACAAAAGAATGGTTGTATGACTTACCAGTGGGTTCTTTGAATACTTGGACTGATATGCAAAACGTTTTCCTTGAAAAATATTTTCCTTCATCTAGAGCAAGTAATTTAAGAAAAAAAATTGTGGTATTAGGCAAGATGGAGGAGAATCATTGCATGAATATTGGGAACATTTCAAGAAGTTATGCGGTAGTTGCCCCAATCACCAAATTAGTGAGCAATTATTAATAAAATACTTTTATGAAGGCTTATCTCCTATAGATTGAAACATGATAGATGCTGCTAGTGGTGGTGCATTGGTTGATAAAACCCCTGCTGAGGCTAAAATATTAATCGCTAATATGGAATATAACTCTCAATATTGTAGTAGGGGTATTACTTATGTGTCTCAACTGGTGAAAGAGGCTAGTATTGCTAAATTAAAAACACAAGTGTCAAATTTGACAGCTCTTGTAGAAAAAGTTGTGGGTGACAAAATTCCTGCAAATGTATATGGAATTTGTTCTTTTACTGGTCATCCTACTAATATGTGTCCTACTTTACAGGAAGAACAACAAGTGAATGCCATTGGAGGAAAAAAATACCAAAGAGGAATGATCCTTATTCTCCGACGTACAATCCAGGATGGAAGGATCATCTTAATCTATGGTATGGAAACAGTCCATAAGGTGGTAATTCATATTTCCGACCACAAGTTCATCAAAATTAACAAGGATCAAATCCACCTCCTGGATTCTTTCAAGTTCCACCAAATCACCAAAGACCACCATTTCAACCATTATCTCCACCACAAGTTCAACAACAATCAAGATGAATGCCTTTAGAAATTTGGTAAAAATCTTTGGCTACCAATACATTGTAGTTTCAATAAGAAACTAGAAATGGTATCAAGAATTTGAAAAATCAAGTGAGGCAATTGGTAGATTTCCTTGGGAAATTACAAGCCCAAGGGTCCTTAAAATTCCCAAGTTAAATGGAAAAGAATCTTAAGGAAAATGCTAGTGCTATCACAACTTGGATTGGAAAACAATTGGCAGGTCCAAGGAAAGAGAGTGAAGAGGAAGAAATAAGCAAAGAAGAAGAAAAAATTAAAAATTCTCCATAGGTAACTACATATGAGTCTTCTACTCTTATTAAAATTCCTGCTCCTTTTCTTAGCAGGTTGGCAAGAAACACAAAGTTGAATTATGACTGGGAGATATTTGACATATTTAGAAGGTTAATCCCCCTTTTATTGATGCAATTAAACAAGTTCCAAGGTATGCAAAATTCCTCAAGGATTTGTGTACTAACAAAAGGAAACTAAAGGGGGATGAAAGGGTAAGTGTGGGAGAAAATGTATCAGTAATTTTACAAAGGAAACTTCCACCAAAATGCAAAGATCCAAGTATTTTTACTATCCTTTGCAAGATTGGAAACACAAGTTATGAAAGATGTATTCTTGATTTAGGTATTTCAATCAATGTGATGTCTTTATCTATTTTTAATGCACTAATTCTAGGTCCTTTAAAGGAAACTCATGTTTTTATTCAGTTGGTTGATAGATTTAACACATATCCTAAAGGGGTAATTGAATATGTCTTAGTTCAGGTGAATGAGTTAGTATTCCCTACTGATATTTATGTGTTAGATATATAGGATAATGGTTCATCTAATCCTTCTCCTGTATTGTTAGGTAGACCATTCTTGAAAACTTTAAAAACAAAAATTGATGTACATGACAGAGTTTTGACTATGGAGTTTGATGGTGAAGTCATTAGGTTTAACATGTATGACTCCATCAGATATCCTAAAGATGGTGAATTGATATTTATGATTGATATTATTGATGATTTAACTGAAAAGGTTTACGAACTATCATTTGCAAATCCTTTAGAAGTACCCTTAACTTAATGCATAGAAACTGAAGTTTTGAAAAAATTGAATGAGAAGTTTGATGTTGATGAAGAAATCAAAGAGATAGTGGCCGCTTTAGGAGCATGTCCCGGTAGAATCAGAAGATTTATGGATTTACCATTGACATTGGATATACCTTTACCTTTCATAGAGAAAGCACCAGAAGTGGAGTTGAAACCTTTACCTAACCATCTTGAGTATGCATTCTTGGGAGAAAAGGATACCCTTCTATTATCATCTGTAGTGACCTAACACCCAAACAAGAAGAAAAACTTGTTAATGTTTTGAAGAAGTATAAATTTGCTTTGGGATGGACGGTTTATGATATTAAGGATATTAGTCCTTTAGTATGTAGGCATTGGATTTTAATGGAGGATGATGTTAAGCCAAGTAGATAAGTATAACATAGGCTAAATCTGATTATGATGGAGGTAGTAAAGAAAAGGTGTTAAAATTATTATCTATGGGTGTCATTTATCCAATTTTAGATAGTAGTTAGGTTAATCCTCTTCAAGTAATACCCTAGAAAACAGGAATCACCATAGTGGAGAATGACAAGGGAGAAATAGTTCCTACTAGAGTTCAAAATGGTTGGAGGGTGTGTATAGATTATAAGAAGTTGAATTCTATAACTAAGAAAGATCATCTTCCTCTACCATTTATGGATCAAATGTTAGAGAGGCTAGTGGGTCATGCTTATTATTGTTTTCTTAATGGATATTCTGGATATGTGTAAGTTCCCATAGATCTAGAAGACCAAGAGAAGACCACATTCACATGTTCTTATGGCACATTTGCATATTGTTGCATGCCATTTGGGCTATGAAACACCCCTACCATATTTCAAAGATGTATGGTAAGCATATTTTCCGAATATTTGGAGAAAATTATCGAGGTATTTATGGATTATTTTAGTATTCATGAGGATACTTTTGATCAATGCCTAGATAGTTTAACTCTTATCTTGAAAAGATGTCTTGAAACAAATCTTATGCTAAACTCTGAAAAATGCCATTTTATGGTTCAATAAGGGATAGTTTTGGGACATGTCATTTCAGCTAAAGGAATTGAAGTAGATAAGGTAAAAATTGATCTTATAGCTTCATTACCTTATCTAGTAATTATTAAAGATGTGCGTTCATTCTTGGGACATGTTAGATTTTATTGCCAATTCATTAAGGATTTTTCTAAAATAACCTAACCTTTGTGTAAGCTTCTTCAGAAAGAAATAGAATTTCATTTTGATGATGCATGCAATAAAGCATTTGAACATCTGAAGTAAAAATTGATTAGTGCACCTATACTTCAACCACCCAATTGGAATTTTCCCTTTGAATTAATGTGTGATGCATCTAACTATGCTGTTGGTACAGTGTTAGGTCAAAGGATTGGCAAAGATCCACATGTGATATACTATGCCTCACGAACTTTGAATGAAGCCCAACTTAACTACAAAACCACTGAGAATGAGCCTTTTTGCCATTGTCTTTACCTTGGATAAATATGTTGTTGGTACAGTGTTAGTTCAAAGGATTGGGAAAGATCCACATGTGATATACTATGCCTCACAAACTTTGAATGAAGCCCAACTTAACTACACAACCATTGAGAAGGAGCTTTTCTGCCATTGTCTTTACCTTGGATAAATTTCATTATTATCTTTTAGGCACTGATATTATTGTTTATTCTAACCATGAAGCTTTTAAATATCTGTTAGCAAAGAAGGAAGCAAAACCAATATTGATTAGATGGATACTTCTACTCCAAGAATTCAATCTATGTATCAAAGATAAAAAAAAGGATAAGAAAATGGGGTAGCAGATCATCTAAGTAGATTAATCAAGGAGGTCAAAGTTGAGGCACCCATCAATGAAGCATTTTTGGGCAAACAACTTCATGTAATTAGAAATGAAATACCATGGTATGCTGATATGGTAAATTTTTTGGTCATAAAGGTATTTCCTTCACATTTTTTTTTTCCGATAAGTATTTCCTTCACATTTTACTAAAGCACAAAATAATACAATGAAGAGTAAAGCAAAATATTTTGTATGGGATGATCCATATTTGTGGAAACAATGTGCTGACCAAATCATTAGAAAGTGTATTCCTGATAGTGAAATTCTTTCTATCTTAAAATTCTATCATAAATATGCTTGTGGGGGTCATTTTGGTCCTATAAGAACATCTCATAAAATTTTAGAAATTGGATTTTACTAGCCTACCCTGTTTAATGATGCTTATGAATTTTGAAAAACATGTAAACATTGTCAAAAGACAGGAGGAGTAGGTCCTAAAAATGAAATACCACAAGACCCTATCATTGCTTGTGAAGTTTTTGATGTTTGGGGTATGGATTTTATGATTCATTTTCCATCATCTTTTGGTTTCAAATATATTCTTATTGTTGTAGATTATGTATCAAAATGGGTGGAGGCAAAGACCACCCATACTGACAAAGCTAAAGTTGTTGCATATTTTCTTCGAACTAACATTTTTGCAAGGTTTGGCTTGCCAAAGGCTATAATAAATGATAAAGGTTCACACTTCTCTACAATAGAACAGTAGAAGAATTGTTAAAGAAATATCATATGAAACATCAAATCTCTACAGCATATCATCTACAAAAAAATGGTTAAGTCGAAATATCCAATCGAGAAATCAAATCAATTTTGAAAAAGATGGTGAAACTGACAACGAAGGATTGGAGCTTACACCTCAATGATGCTCTCTGGGCATATCGTATAGCATTCAAAACTCCAATTGGTATATCACAATATTGCTTGGTCTATGGCAATCCTTGTAACCTTCCGATTGAATTAGAACATAGAGATTTTTGGGTTGTAAAAAAATGTAACATGGAGTCAAATGAAATTGGAAGGCATAAAAAACTTCAACTAGAAGAAGTTGAGGAAATGAGAAATGATGCTTTTGAAACTGCATTGTGATACAAAGATCGAACAAAGGTAGTTCATGATAAGTTCATTCTTACAAAGAATTTTGAGATCGATAAAAAAGTTTTATTAGATCATTCTCATTTAAAGTTTTTTCGAGGAAAATTAAGGTCAAGATGGATCGACCCGTTTATTGTGACTAATGTGTTTCTTCATGGTATAGTAGAGATAAAAAGTGAGAAGGCAGGAAAAATATGGAAAGTGAATGGACACCATCTCAAACATTTTTATGAGGGACACTATGTGAGAATCTTGGAGGTGGTAGATCTTACCACTCCAAGTTATGAAGGTTGAAATAGTGGGATTTTACAACTTAGGAAATACCCAAGTGTTTTACATAAGTTTTTCTTATCTCATTCAATGTTTCTTTGTTTTTTTTTCCTTTTTTTATAATTCATGTTTGTTGTGGTTATGTATGTCTTATATTTTATGTGTGTTTAGTGTGTATCATGTGAGTATATTTTTCTTGTTTTTTAGTGTAAATAATGAAATATTAAAAAAACTATCAAGTTTAGAAGATTAGTCGTGTTCTTGTTGTAGGGAAAATTTGAAGGAAAATAGAAGAAGAATAAAAAGAACACCTGTATTTTACCATCAGAGTTTTCCTGGGCAAAAACAACAAAAGGCAGAAAGTTTCAAAAATAACACGGGGGGTCCATGTTTATATACCACGGACTGTGTTTTTTTGTCAGGAAATTTTAGCCTATTCCAGCAACTTTCAAAATAAACATGGGGGGAAAACACGAACTGTATTTTTATGTCAGGAATTTTCACCTCTTGTAGAGTGTTTTAAAATTAACACAGGGTACCATAATTTTGAAACACAAACCATGTTTCTTAAAAAAAAACTACAACTGCCCATGTTTTATACATTACAGAACATGACCCCCATATTTTCTACCAGTATCTCTGTCGAACATGAAAGTTGACCAATTCTTTCCTCTTCAATCTTCCATTATCTTGCAATAATCTTCCATAACCATAAATCCTCTCTTTAATTCTTCATCCCTGATACTTCTACAACTATTTTATTGCCTCTAAACCACTTCCAGCACTCACATTCAATCAATCTTCATAACTCTACACTATAAACCCTAATTTCAAGTCTTACTCAAATACTCTTGATATCAACAAATTAGCTTAGAGCTTTTGTTTAGTTCAATTTTTTGAGCATTACCTGAGCTATATTATGCAAAATTAATTCCCCAAAATTTCAACCATAAGGTTTGTGCATTTTCATCAATTACCTCAATTAAAAATGTATGAACTTTGTTGGGTGTTGAAAATTTTGTCGCAAATGCAATGCATATGTGTTTGTGTGCTGAAAAATTATTGCATAATGAAATTCATATGTGTTTGTATGTTGAATTTTGTTGCAGGCTGCAATGCACCTATTAACATATGTTTATTTGTTGAACTTTTGTTGCATAATCCAGTGCATATGTGTTGTGTGTTGAATTTTGTTGCAGGTTGCAATGCATTTGTCAACATATGCATGTGTGCTGAAATGATTCTTATAGGATGAGAATTTTGTATTCCTACTAATGGATGAAATGCATATGCTTATGTTGCTGAAATTAAATGCCACATATCATAATGTTTGTGCAATTCAATTGATATCTGGAATTTATATTTATGTGTTGGATTGCATGCTACAAAGATTGAATGCAAATGTAAATGGAAATTATCCTATACCCTAATATTCTTGCTAATTCAAGTGTCACTGATTATATTAAATGTATTTGGTTATCCTTGTAGATGGCACCCAAAAGAAAAACAAAGAACTAAGGGAGGATCTTCAAGACAATAGGCATCATCAATTCAACATCGAAATAGACGAAACATACCAAATGAGCTAGGTACTATATTTACCACTCGTGAACAAGAACAAAGGTATGATTATTTATCCCAAAGGCACATTACTAGAGTAGTGTATTTAGATGACGGTTGTCTAAATACATTGGGTATATATGCGCAAGTCACACAATAGCTGAGAAATGTTGGATTGTATAATTTTTTCAATTTTACTAATCATACATATAGGCATTTAGCATTAGGATTTCTTAGTACCTTTGAATTACATGCTAGCTCATCTATAGAGGAGCAGGGGTATATTTGCTTTTGAATCTTTAATGAGGATAGGTAAATTTCTCTATATGAATTAACCCACATTTTTATGTTACCTCTAGGGGGAGAGCATGTCATACCCCCATGGTTCAATGTGGATAATTTCTTTGCTAAAATTGGTGATGTTTCTAATATGCCGACCCCGATACTTTTAGAATATCAAAAGACAAAGCTTCAAGGATTTTTAATATGGTTTTTTGATATTTCCAAAGACTATTAGCTAGCACCATTTTTGGCCCGGGGGGGGGGGTAGTACAGGGGTAGTTCGATCCATAGAGCTTTTCTTCATCAATTCTATGCTAGATCATGACCAAATTGACATTCTCTATTTTCTAGTTAAGCAATTTTAAAGGGTCAACAACTCTAGGCACGGTGATATTGTCACTGATGGTTTAATTACTACTATTTGTCTAAGTATGGACCTTCTTATTCCAGATGATATGCCCATAGAAGCCATGAGCACATGAATAGACATTAAACATTGCCGTTTAATGCATATTATTGAACATAGGAGCAATACATGGTATCTTTCTTACTAGGGACGTTCTCATTTTCCCTTACCTAACCTTGCTAGAACTAACCCTTTGAACCAATGAAATTGGCAACCAATCGATGATGAAGACTTTCCTGCTCCTCTTGCGATTGAACATCATTTTCCTCCTCATGGTGAATAAGCACCACCACCTCCTCCCCTTCATATACATGCTGGATCCTCATCCTCTTCTACTTATGTACCCAAATGGCACCTCTAAGTTCAAACTCAAGTTTACTCCCAATTAGATTCCATGCACAGAACTCAAGATCAAATGATAGAAATGATGAAAACTCTTTACGAGTTTCACCTTGGGAATAGGGATCCACCACCACGTCATTCATAAATCCTATTCCTATCTTCTTTTTCATGGGTTAGTTCATTGGGGCCAATGAACAAGCTAAGTAGGGGGATGCACTTGTGGTGATATATATAGTTAATGTAGTCTTTTTGGGTGTTATTTGCATATATATTTTTATTTTTTTTCCTTTGTTTGTTTTTTTATGTGGCTCATTTTCTAAGTATGTGATCTTGTGCTTATTTGTTTGGTTGGTGTCTAAAAAAGAAGTGTTATATTTGATTTATCCATGCATTGGGTATATAAAGTAATGGGACTAAATATTTTTACAAAGGATATCTTTTAAATCATCATAACTGTTTTGATCACCATCTTCTGAAACCTTAAAAAGAAATTGAGATTGTGATAGTGGTGAATGAAAGAAAGCTATAATGGTTAGGAATTAATCGATGCATTGATTATAAATGAGATAAAATGAAATTTAAAATTGGTGGATATAACATTGTGAGTGCTTGAGCCTAATTTATGGATACATTGTTCACCCAAAATATATTTTTCTTTTTTGTGTGTTCTCCAATGATATATGAAACTAGAATTTGCCATTAGTTCTCTTCAAGACTGTATAGAACTTTAGGATATTTGAAAATTATAAAGGCACTCTTCTTTCTTTGTTAGCTAAAGACCAAAAATCCTACCTTAAAATTTGTTATCCATTATATAATCCCTTTGAGCCTAAGCCTTATTCTATTAATCTAACCTTTGTTAACAACTAATCTCCATATGCATGTTTCCTCCTTACTCTATGACTAGTGAATCAATAGATTTTTAGGGAGAACATTTGTTTTGTTAGTAAGGTGAAATATAAGTATGGGGGCGTGGATATCATGAAAATAAGGGGTGAAGTATCTAATCCTCTTTTCAAAAAAAGAATTGTTTCTCTAGTTAATAGAGTCAAGCTACAATCCCAAATTTATATCTTACCTTATAACCCTAGCCCCATTACAACCAAATTTAAGACCTTTTGATTCTTTTATACTTTAGTTCTCTTAAGCGGTGGCAAATTGAGAGTAATGACAAACATATGAGTGATCATTATCATTTGGAGAAATTTTGAGAGCAAACACATCGTACCCTATACACATAAAAGTGAGCGTTTTCATGTACCGAAAGTAAGAATCCACCAATTTAAGATTCATTAATCTTAATCTAACTTTGTATGGTGAGATGCTAACTATATTAATTCTCGTTCCCTAACCACTTGAGCATTTGATAAAATTGTTTATATGGTATGTTAAATGTGTGATCCAAAACATTCTCAACATTTCAATTTTCTGATTTATAGATGTTTTTAGTCCTAATGCATTATTAAACTCAGTGAATGACTAAATCTAATCTTACAATTCTTGTAGTCCATAACTTATCTCACTTGAAATTCTTAATGTTTATTTTGTACATGAAATGATGTTGCTTGAGGACAAGCAATGATTTAAGCATGGGGGTATTTGAAAGATGGGATTTATATGCTATTTTCCTAAGTAAAAATTCCATTTATTCCTCATTATTTTTATAAGATTCAATCTTTTCTTGAGTTTTTCTCTTTTGAATAGATTTTGTAGGAAAAGATAAAAATGAAGAAATTCAAAAGAAAAAAACGCAATGAAAGAAGAAATCAAGCAAAGAACACAACAAGAGACATTGAAATAATGGAAGAAAAGACTAGAAATGAATAATAGATATCAAAGGGAAGCTTGTGTTAACATTTCATGGAGGAATGAAGAAGGAACAATGAACACGGTACCCTTGTGTTTCCTAAACACGAGACGTGTTTTCCACGAGAATATAAAACTCTCAGTTTTTAAAATCCAAAAATTGGTAGAGAATTCAAAGAAAAACATGGAGGTCTTGTGTTTTTCAAAATACGGATTGTGTTTTTCTTAATTTTTGTAACCGATCATATGAACTTTTTTCTGATATATTCTCTGACAATTCTAGAGTTTGGGAGTTGGTTTTTTAAAGTTTGAAACTTTAATTCTATCTTTTCATCTATTCTCCCTAGACAACACATGTACTTCACAAAGCCAATTCTCTTTGTCTTCCTTGTATTTGATTGAGCAATTGACATTCTGCAATTCAAGTTGATAAGTTCTTCTCCATTTCTCTCTTAATTGCAGGTTCTGAATTTTGATTGAATGTAAGTAAATTCTCTTCATTGCATTGTTATTTCTCTTATTTTTAATGTTTTATTACTTATGTATTAGTACTCATTTATGTTAATTATAAATTATTGCATTTAATTGTGTGATATTACAATTATATAGGTAATAGAGTAGATAATATAGGGTAGGGGGATTTGAGGATGGAATTAAGTTTTAAATATAATAGCATAATTTGAATTCATGATTTTATATGAAATGTAATTGAATTGAGGGATGGAATTAAATGATCTCGCATCATATATTAAGAATTTAAACTAATTATATTGATCACCTATCTATTTTAGATCTTAATCTACACTAAGATAACATAATTAATATGTAATCGTTAATTAACTTGTCCAAAGTAGCAAAAAGATTAATTGTTAATCTTACCCATTAATTCATACGATTGCATGATCCAAGCTTATGTGACTATGGTCATAGTTGACTGCTTTCCATTTTTAATGCCGCCATTAATTGAATCTAGCATTCTTAACCTAGGTTATTAATTGGTTAGATGATAAATTGAGAGCTTATTTAATTTATTAGAATTAAGAAAAAGCAAAGAGATGAATTATTATGAGTTTCAAGAGGTCAACGTTAAATCATTTTGAATCATTCTTTTCTCCATGATTTTTTGATATCCTAATTCCATAATCAATACCTTCCTATCCTTATTCATTAATTAGTGAGTAAAGTGTTCCATAGTATAGAACTTGGTGATAGAAGTAAATGATATTGTATAACTAGATTTTTAACATCGATTACAAAATTATTGATTATAGACCGTTCCTTGTGGGTTTGACTCCTTGCCATCCACTACGTATTTGAAAATTATGATTTATTTATTAAATTTATTGTACATACGACAACACATCAACCATATGTTGAAATTGATTTCTTAAATATCTCAATGCTAAATCTTGTTTGATTGCTAATCTTGATGTTATGAAACTATAATATTTTGAGACAACATTGGGTAAGGATGTTAGGTGTGATTTTTTTAAAATTGTGTGTGATTTTGTGGGTATATCATGGGTGACCTAGGGGTTTGAAGAGCTTATTGGAAATGCTAAGTGTAATCATGAGACCTATAAAAGGGGCTAGTTAGTTTTATTTTTATTATTCTCTTTAATTTGAATTATACCTTGCTTGGGGACAAGTCAAAAGCTAAGTGTGGGGTTATTGATGAGTTCATATTTTAACATATTTTATACCCTTTAATCTTATTTTTTGGTATTTTATTTGAGTAATGTATAAGAATAATTAGAATTTTGTGCTTAAGTGATAATAATCTTATATATTTTATCATTTGAGCTTAAATGTTATAAAATGAATGGATTTAAAGTATAGGATTATTTATTATTTCCTCTAATGTTATTTTGGAGGTAATATATATATATAAAGGGCTTTGGGTCCTTTAGACCAAAGTCCCAAAAGAAAAATAGAAAGAGTGTAGCAGAGAGCAAGAGGGAGATAGCAAAGAACGATGGGAAAAATGAAGTTATGAAAGTATAACGCAACCAAGAAGGCATGAGGAATGAGTAGAGAAATGGCACAACTATCTATCATAGAGGAAAAAATAGCAGAGGAAAGGAGAAAATAGATGTCAAAAGCTAATAAAGAAGCAACAAGACGCTGTCAGAGGAAAAGAGAGAGAGAGAGAGAGAGCAGGAGCCATGACATGTGACAGACTAGATGGTAGGCCTAACGTGGGCCTGTCAACTGTCATAGAGTAGAAAGTAACCTAATAGCATAAAAGAAAAGGAAGAGGAGTGGCAATGTGAGAAGAAAGCTAGGGGGAGAAAATTTAGTGTTGAAAAAGACAAAGGAAGGCAAACATAGAAATCAATGCTGGTCGGGAGAGTGGAAGGAATGGAAACAAAAGACCGAAAGAATTTATTTCAAATGAAATTTAGTAACTTTTCATCTGAATAAATTGATGAACTTTCATTTATAATTAATTTTGGTTATTTCTTTCTCTATTTCTAATATATGTTTTTGTGCATTTAATTTGATTATTATGACTGGTTAATTATTTGTTATTGGAAAATAGATTGAAATCCTAAATTATGGTTTGGGATATAATATTCTTTTTCTTTGTTTTATGAGATTATTCTTTGACTCTATTTTAATTGCTAACAATTCACCTAATATTTTTATGATTCTAACTAAAGTAGTGGAATGTTTAGATACATGTGGGTGAAAGGAGAGAAATATGACTAGACATAATTATTGTACTAGTATGGGTTCGTAGATTGACATCCTTGCACTTTTACATAATGCTTTAAATTTAGATATACAAGCCACTTGTTGTTATTATATTGCTAGCATTTAATAGGATTTAATATTGATGCTTTGTCATATTAATTATTTTAGGGAAGTAATATAAGGTGTATAGACTTGCTTTTGACTTACAATCTGATCAGTCTCCTTCTCATGATTAAATGATGACTTAGAAATTATTATTATATTTTGACCTAATCTAGTTATGGAAATCTTTATGTTACTATGCACATTAATTTTTTTTGCCCTTATCTAAGCATGTAGAACATGATGATGTTTGTGACCAAGTGTTAGTTTTGGTTGGGAGTTGGCCTTATGTTTTGTCTAAACTACTTCTAACCTTATGTGTAATGTGCTACATCAATGTGTACTAAATTCATAACCTATAATTGATCTTTCCTAACACGATCTTATTATTCTTGGATTTCTATCACTGCAAATCAGTTATTTAAGTGCCTCATGGAGATACTTGAAGTCTACATGGAGTAATAGATTCAACATGAGGAGACTCCTACATATTGTCACTATAAGGTACTTCTTTTTCTAATACCACCTCTAGCAGATTAGCTTCATAGGGTTAGTTATCACCACCCCTCAATCTTTTAGGGCCAAGAAGACTTAGGTATATTGGAATGCTAGTTGAAAGACTTTGAGAAGGTCATCATCACTAGTGGCTAAATTAAAGATAGGAAAATGGACGTTGGAGTGTTCCACTTGTGGGGTTGTGCTAATAAGTGGTGCAGGTTTAGATATAATACCCCATTCTCTCAAAATGCTAATTACCATATGTTGTTGGTATTTTAACACGTCTTAAAAAGACATGCATATTCTATTATCAAGTATCATTCTATTCTCATTAATTTTTATACATTTCATCAATCATTTTTCTCATATGTAAAAAACACATTTATTACAATTCTTCCAATTATTTTGTTTTCACTCTTTTCAACTTGTTTAAAAGTTGTGAATTGATTCAAAAATATTTTTGAGTTCATTCATCTATTCTATTTAGCCATATTGCACCCTTTCCTTCCAAAGCTTTAAATTGCGGAAAAATTCATTTATGTGATTAGATGATTTTAGTCATTTTTATCATTGTTAATTTTTTGGTCATCAAATGAGTTCTAAGAAAATTTTTTTTTTATAAATTTGGTTTTCTAAAAATATTCCACATCAATCCGTGACTTGCACAACAACATTAAAGCTGCTTTTTTTTGTGACTTGCAGAAGCTACCACCCCTCTACCTTGCTTTATTTACTTTCTATTCTTTCTTGGTATTGTTCCTTGCATGTTATAATTCATCTAGGAACTCTTTCTACCTAAGAAATTGTGCCCCTACCCTCTTTTTTTCCCTCAACTATGTGACTTGCCCAACAATCTTAGAATTTTTGTTGTAGTTGTTGTGTATGTTGTAGTATAGATTTCCTTCCTTTCCTCCCTTATTTTCTTCTTGGCTTCATTCCCATTATATATCATTCCTTAGTGGTTGTTAGGTGTTTTTGTGGTGATTTTCAAGCCTCCATATTTAAGAGTAATTTTGTCATTTCACTTCTTCCATTTCATTTCCTTTCTTCCCTTTTTCATAATTATTAATATTGGTTAATCTAAATATTTTTGTTCTTATATTTTTGAAGGTGACCAAGTGGGTTAGATAAATAGTTATTATAGATTCCTTGTTTTAGCTTTGATAAGGAGCTTAGGAATTTTAGTAACTAAACAAACCTTTAGAAGTATGATTTTGTGCTAGGTATTTTATATGTTATTTTATGCATGATTAGCTTTATTTTAGTTATAAGCATGATATAATGTAACACCCCCAAATTTCACAGTTGACAAATTTTATTTAATCAAAAGCCATACACTAAGACAATGGGATTCTACTATCGTGATCAGTACAAGTCTAACCTCTGGTCAGTCTCATACTGATTACAGGGCTGGAAAATCCACAATACATAAAATCGATTAGGATGTAAAACCATAAGGAGTCAGATAATTCATAATTAAAGGAAAAGCTATAGTGTGTGATTAAAGAGTTATTATAGAACCAAAAACTATTAAAGTGTCAAAGAACCTAAGGGGATAATAGTATAAATAGCAAAATATGATAAAATTGTAAAAGATGAGTCCGGACAGCATTCGCTCTTAGGCCTTGTGCTAGGTCCAACATGCCATCACTCAGCCCTGCCTAATGCATCAAATGCTTCATAGGCATCAAATACAACATCTCCTACCTGCACCAACTCAAAAGGAGCCATTGTTTGTGGGAATGAGCATCATCCATGAAATGGATGATTAGTACGCTACATACCGAGTAAGGTAACTATATGGATAAGGCCATGCAAGTACAAATAGGCAAATAAGGCATATAATACTTCATTTAAGTTTGTATCATTAGTTGAGACATAGGCCATTAATTCCGTATTACACATTTCCTATATTATGATCTGCGTAAGTACGGGGACCCCACTATTATAGCTGGTGGATAGGAAAACACTTAAGGGCAAAATGCACCTGACCACTATTATAGCCGGCGGACCGAAAGTTATCCTCACTTGGACCCAATTCATGTGGTGTTCTACTGTAACTAGTTAGTATCTTTTCCTTAATTTATATCCATATAAAGTTTAGTTTATCGAGCTCAAGACCCCGACTATTATAGTTGGTAGACTGAAAAACACTCTACAGGATAGAACACACTTGACCGCTATTATAGCCGGTGGATGAAAAACATTCCATAGGGTAGAATGCACCTAACTACTATTATAACTGGTGGACCCAAAAGTATCCTCACTTGGGCCTGACTCGATAAATTTTTACTTTAAATGTTTAGTGTTTTACCTGTATCTTATTCTATACATAACCCCGACTAGACATGCATGACCCATTGGACGTCCCATTCTCACCTACTCTCCTGAAAATTCCTGTTCTATATCTTGGGACTTCTACACCTCCTAGAAATCCCAGACATCCTCTCACCCCTTCTTCCTTACTTACCATGAAAGCCTAAACTCCTATATATGTGGATCGAGACCTACTTTCCCATATCTTTGATATAATTCACCATTTCCCTCTAGGGTTTTCTCCTTGGTACCTAATCTAGCCTATATGGATCAACCTCTCCCTATTATATATGACCCATGCTCCATTTTCTCCTAAATCATCACCCCGCTCAATCCACACCTAACATCCCAACTTTACTACCCATCTTCTACATGTGACCATGAAAACCCTAGTTCATCCCCCAAACCCTAGTATTTCTCCTTTCTTTTATGTCACCCCCTCATCACCCAAACACCGAACCTTTTTCCACTTGACTCACTTCCCTTCCATGTGACACCCTTCCATTCTTATTCCATACTCTAACCATTCCTATTAACTCTCCCTTCCTCACACACTTCCTCCACTTAGGGTTTTCCTCACAAACCCTAACCAAGTCCCCCATGCACCCTTATACCGACCCACATACTATTTTTCACATATGGACTCTAGTCACCCTAATTAATCTTCCCTCACCTTAATTAACCATCAAGTCAACTTTTCCCATATAAAAGTCATTCCTCTACAAAGGTTGACCTCCCCATGCAAGATTTACACTCCCCATGCATGATTTATTCCATCCTCTTATTTTATTCATATTATCCTTTTATTTGTCCACACATAAATCATGAGATACTTAGGCCTTTCTCGCTTACTTCTTACCACTCCAATCTCTTTACCTCTCTCATTTTCCCACAACCTATCTTACTAACTAGGGACTCCGAGCGTGCATGCCATATAGGCAATAATACATAAGCACAACACAAGTATAAGTCACATTACCATATTACACATGCCATAAAACACACACAACTTACCTTAGCTCCATGATTAGCAAGTTGTGCTACAAGTGCATAATCTATAACCACATAAGATACATACATATAACCACATATATAAACACATAATACAAATATTTGGCCTTAACCACATCCTATAAGAGGGAAATATTAGTGTTAAATTTCCTCTTACTCCTTTCATTATCCCCTAAATGATTTTTAGTAAGAACTAATATTATTAATGATAATAATAATATTTTTAGTAATATTAATAAGGGTATTATTATTAAAGTGGCTAAAAATAATATTAGTGGTAGTATTAACCATAATAGGGTTAGTAATAGTAATGATGATAATCATCATAATAATGGTAAAATAGTAGTAGTAGTAGTAATAATAATAATAAGGCTAAAATAATAATTAGGCAAAGATAATCTATACTTAAGTGATAACAATGTTTAGGGAACAACCAAAAGTGGAGGTGGTAATTAAGGGGTGGCGGCGACGACGCACTACATCGGCAACAGCGGGGGGAGTTGTGGTTGTTTAGAAAAGTTGGATTTGTGGTTGAAAAAGAGAGAGTGAGGTGGAGGTTGTGAAGTGGAGGGCTCCCTGGACTAGGATGGTTATAGCGGTGATGGTGGCGTAGCCGGGTGGTGACGTAGGTGGTGGTGGATGTGGTGGCTGAGGATGGTGGAGAATGAAGGAGGAGGAAGGAGAGGGAGAAATGAGAAAGGAAAGGTAGGGCAAGTGGAGGATGGTTTGCTAGGCTAAGAGGGAGATAATTTAGGTGGTGATTGTGGCAGAAGAGGTGGCACACAATGGCGAGAGGGGCGGTAATGGGGTGTAAAGGGAAGCTGTCCACTTTGCACCATTAGGGTGAGCTGTATAGGAGGAGTTGAGGGAGAGTGGTTTGGTTTTGTGGAGGGTGATTTAGGGAAGGGGCGAGGTGGTGGTTTGGATAGTGGCAGTGCACAATGGCGGCTAGGGCGACATCTGAAGGCATAATGGTGGGGAGTTTCAGGAATTTCTAGGCTGAGAAAAAGGAGGAGAATAAGGGTTATTTCTGGGGTATTTATAACCATGGGAAGAAGAATAAGAAAAGGGAGGAGGAGGAAGAGGAAAAGGGAGCAATAGAGGAAGAGGCTTACTGGCCGGCGGTGGCAAGACGGTACTAGCCTGCAAAAGGTAGGTTACACGTTGTGGAGGGAGAGAATGGGAAGGGGAAGGGGCACGTGAGGGAGATAGTATAGGGGTAGTTTGGGATCAAAATGGAAAGGAAATGGATGGAGGCAAGAGAGGGGGGAGAAAGTCAGGGTGGTAGAGTCATAGGGGAGGACAACTAAGGTAGGTTATAGGCGTGACATATTATGCGAAGGAAAGAGAAGGGGGGTAGGAAGAAGAAGGGGGTAGGCCAGGCAGTCAAGGGAGAAGAAAAGAAAGAAAAGAAAAGGAAGGTGGATTGGTCGGGCAAGGGAAGAAAAAGTAGAGAGAGAGCGGGCTAGGCTCACGCAGGGGAAAAGGTTTGGGTTGCATGGCGAGGCCCAACTGGGGGAGAATGGAAGAAAGAAAAGAAAAGAAGAAAAGGAAGAAAGAAAAAAGGAAAAGAGGGAAAAAAGGAAAAGAAAAAATAAGGTGGTTGAAGTATTTAGGGTCTTTTTGTATTTTTGAATTTTCTTTAAAAAATTAAAATTAGTATAAATAAATGATCAAATTCCTTTTTATATCAATTTAGAAATTTGATAAATCTTCCTAAATTCCATTTTAGTTAACAAATTATCCTAACCTTCCCTAATTTAATCCTATATTATTTTCCTCTTTTTTTGGGTCTTAATTACTCCAATTATTTTATTAAAAATAGTATATTTAATTAATCTAATATATTAACCCTTATTTTATTATAAATTCCTAAATTAAGGTTTTGGTGTATTACATATAATATCATGTAAAATATTTTATAACATGTGTATATTTTTATTTTATGTGTATAAACATGAAAATGTTATGAGAGAATGATGTACATGAATTTTGTAGTAGAATGAATAATTATAAGCTGAAAATGTGTTGAGTATTCAATGATGCCGTGATGAATGTATAGTAGAGTTGTACTAAATTTTTAATTGGGTCATGATGAACATGGCTAAATTTGAGTAGTTTAACTATCTTTCTTGTTATTTTATGTGTGTTTTGGTTGTTTTAAATTATATGAGTATTCCATTGTATTTATAATAGGATATAGAAGTTAGGTCATACATTTTGGATCATTTAAAGTTGAAATAAATTTATTTAAGGTTTGAACATATTCGACCATGGGTATATTGGGCATAACATATTGTTTATGAAAGTTTTAAATGTACCATTATCTTCATTAGGTCTTTTAGATAAATTTTGATGTATGATATGTTTGGGTTTGATTTTGTCTAGAGTAAGTTATGATTTTAGAAATTTAAGATAATTTTAGGTGAATAATAACGTTTTGGTCATTACATATAAATTCTAAAAATTGTGGGGTCTAAGTAAATATGATGTTAATAAAATAAGTTGAAATGGATAATTTTGATATATACGTGACATTTGATGAGTAGACCTAGAGATGTTAATTAAAATAAGTAATTAAGAAAAAGAAAAGAGAAATATATATTTTGGGTACATTGAGAAATTTCATCATTTAATACTTAGTTTCCTTATTTATATTTTATCATAAGAAAGTTATTATTTAATTATAACCCATTTATCATGAAATAAACCTCTCTTAATGTTAAGGTAAGTTATTTTAAATGCCTTTAGACTAGTTGTTTGATTTGACCTTATATGTGAACCCTTGGTTGAATTAGATGCTGGCTATTGAACTTTATCTCAAATAATTATAGTTAATGTACATTGTTATCAAATTTTATTGGGCCTTTCATGGCGTAGAAGTTGAACTTTAATGCCTCAATAATCTTGTTTGGTCTTCAATACCTTAATTATCTTCATTAGGATTTAATGCTTCATATATTTAATTGACCTTAATGACTTGTTCATGTGTCTCTGTGCTCCAAATGGTTTGGACCTTGATTCCTTTATGGATTAAGTGAATGGATACTATCAGAATTTACTAAAATAATTAACTTATGTTCATGTAAGTGATTAAGTGATATTATATGGGATTTTGTTCTTTTTTTACCTCAATTTTTGATAAACCATTAATCACTTAAGGTGAAAGATCTTGAGTCGTGACTTATACCACTTAGGGTAGCTATTCAATTCAAATTTGGTATTCACTTGGTACGATTCTGATACTTTCTATTCTATGATTCCAGGTGCCTTACTAGGTTTGGGAGGCCCTATTCTACTTTATAGGTGTCTTTATATATTTCAGTCCTATAAGGGGTATACATACTTAAGTAATTAGGTATTATGTTATTTGGTGGTTTAATTATGTTTTATGGGGGGATGGCTAGGGCTAATACCATTTGAGTACTAGATTAATTTTATGGTTTCTTCAAGTCTCAGTCCTCAAGTTAATATAGTATATTGGTTGTGATCATGGTAATAAAACATAATAATCAATGAAGCCCATCTATTTGTACATTCATATTACATTATTTTATGCTTAATAGTTGAGTTTTCTTACTCTCAATTGACAAATATTTGTAAGCATTGTACCATCTTATCATTACATGTTCTATTACTTTCTTCCCATGGATCTCGTACATAATGCTATCTCTTTAGGATAGTTGTGTTACTCAGTACAAGATGCGTACTGATATTACACATCTATAGACATTGTATCGTAAGTATATGATGATGACCATGTTGACTTTGAGGAAGTTCCTCAGGCGGAGTGGTATGGGTTTATGCCTTGGGGTTAGAGTGCAAAGTTATATCTGTCTCAGGTCACACATGATATGTGCCCTAGATTCTGGATATCTCTTTTGGACTCTTCATCCCTCTTATCTCTTTTTTATGTATTATATTATCTAAAGCATGTACTATGTACTTTGTTATTATGCTAAATTATTAAAGTTTTTTTTACTATCTATATCTAATTTCATAAGTTTTGATTTATTTGTCATAACATTTTATCCTTGCACCTAGAATGATAAAGGTATGGACCAAACTTGCACTAAGTGTGGTGGCAACACTACCTATATTATGTTAATGGCTCTACTTAAAAATGAATTTTTTTTGTATTAAAATTTGGGGTATTACATAGGCATGCAAGGAAAGTTGTGTAATACCCCATTTGTAGAAACCCTAATTGTAACACACCAAAATTTTTATATATATATTTTTTTTGTGGAAGTGTAATAATAATATAGTTAGGTATTACCAACATGCTCGACATATATCTGGCTTACCATACCATCATTATATGGAGTACAAGGCAAAATAGTTAATACTTAAAACATGATAAAATAGAGAAAGAGGTATATTTGTAACCTTAAATAAGAGTTTGGATTTTAGCTGTGGGTAAAATATCTATAATAAAAAAAAGGACAAATTGGGATTAAGAGTTTCAAAAGTATCTAAATCAAAGCTATAACCTATATAACATGACTCTACATCCTAAACCCATTACATAAGAATCACTCCTCCACAAGTATAGAATCATATACCACAAAGTTATCAAAATGATCCTCATCAATCTACACAAAAATATCTAGGTCTTTTATTTGTGGGAATAAGCACTACTCATAAAAAAGATGATTAGTATGTTACACACTAAGGAAAAAATAAAATTATAGCAATGTTACATAATGTCATAATGTCACATGAAGGAATAAATACATATATAGATTTACATAATATGTTGCAATATAAGAAATAATTTCATAAATCCATTATTAGATATAATCGTAGTCCATATTATTATTTACATTGAGTTTAAGGATCCCACTATTCTTAATCTGGTGGATTGGACTAAAGTAGAAATCAGGGAAAAATACTCCTAAGCCACTATTATCATTTGATGGAATGAACACCATATCTACTAGAACAACATGCTCATAACCACCATTCTTAAATTGGTGTAACAGTATAAAGCATCTCTTAATACAAAATGCTCTTGAGCTACTATTATTTTCCGATGGAATAGACATAATACCTCGGTCCTAACTCATGTAATATTTTAATTTATGTGATTAATGTCTTATTCATTGTTATTTATCTCAATATCATCATGCATATACACATGTAGGTATGCAAGGAACTTAATATAACTTAACATGATCATGATGTGTGTGGGAGGATGGAATTCTCAAATTGATGATGTTATGGCTCAGTTGGGTTGACATTACTTAGAAGAATATTTGAAAGTGAGGTATGGATGAGGATAACATTCAAATAGGGTGAAATAAGGAAGAATTTGATTCGAACAAACCGATAGTGATTTGGTGATGATAGTTAATTAAGGATGATGGTTTGAATGGTGTGTACTAATTATGATGCACATTCAACATTGATTTGTAGATGATGATAAGGATTAGAATGTTAGGGTTTAGATGGAGGATGATTTCGTGGTTTATGATTAGGGTTTAGTTCAAATAGAAGGTTTAAGGTGATGTTTGGTTCAGATGGAAGGGTTAGGGTTTCAAATGGTGGTTTAGGGTTTCTAATATGGAAACCGAATTAGGGTTTCAATTAGGCTCAATTTTGGAAGGGGGTTAGTTGATAATTATGGCTGAAAAATATGGATTATGGAGTGAATAAAAGATATGAATTAATCTCTAATTCCCACAGACAAAGAGATTAAAACTTTTAAGCGAAATCGTTGACATAGATTCAATTAATTTGAATTGAACTCACATATAATTCAACTTGGCATTCAATTTCAATATTAATATTTAACTTCATTATTCGTAATTGTGCCTTCTATGGCTATTTATAGCCATTCCACCACTTAGATTAAAGGTATACTTCAAAAGATTCCAAGCCAAAAGATATTATGCTACTTTATACTAACTTTATGCATTATGTAATATCCATTTTTACTACTTAATTAATTAATTATCTAATATTAATATTAGTGCTAGAAAAGTTTGCAAAGAAGCTCCTCCATACACATGGTCATCATTGCATACATTCCATGCATATGTACATAGACACTTAGTTGCTTGTTTTATACATACGTTTTTAGCAACATAACCATCCGTTTGTCTTTAAATTTGTGGAAGATACTTTCCAAATAAATAATAATTGGTTCCATAGTTATGAAAGCCAATTCATGGGTGTTTGATCCTACATCAGATTATTTCAAACATTTAAAACACAACCATATGAATATCGGGACATTCCTCAAGGAAATAGGCCACATTTTCTCTAGTAAACCCTAATTTCACATTATAAGCATAACTTCTTCCACAATATTTATTTATCATACCTACCTAAAATAATATTATTGAAAACATATGTAAAAATCAAGTTCTAAATTCAACATCTTTCACATACGATAACAACTTACCTCTAAGGTTAATATTCATAAATCTATATGAAATCCTAATTTCACAAGTTAAGCAAATTTTTTTCCATAAGACTCACATAACTAAGAAATTTGTACATATTACTAAAATTTCATTATTAACAACATATCAAAAAATAAATACCTAAATCCACCATTTTTTATATGTGATAATTACCCTACCTATAGGGTTACTATTCCCAATTTAAATTATTTTTATCATTTTGTTAGAATTATTCCACTTATAATTTCTACAAATATTCCACAAAATATAATTAGAATTTTTCAAACCAATTAACATAGTAAAATAGTAAATATTTCCTATTTAGCCCATATCGACCAAAATAACTTAAAAAATGCCAAAACACTTCCATAAGAAACCATACGAATCACAACTTGATTAATTTTCATCCTTCAACATATATCTTCATAAGATACTTAACCACAAATAGTTATATATAAACCAAATATCATAACCCAGTTAAGATAATCTTTCATGCCAATTGCTCAATTTACAAAACAAGCTTAGCTAAATGATACTCACAATCACATACTTTCATGTATAACTCATTTTTTGACAATAAATAGCAACATATCATATGATGAAATTATCAAAATAACCTATATAATGGTACCAACAATTAGATTTCATACAAAAATCCTAACTATGATGTATATCATAACCAAAAATGTCTCCAGTCTTTAAGCATGTATAAACTTAAGACGCCTCATCCGATACCACCATAAGATCACCTAATAATTAAGGATACTACATCATTATAATTTAATAAAAAAACCTAAAATATCTAAGGAAAAGGAGGGTATAAATGGAGAAAAACTAAATTAAATAAGACTTGGAATAGAGGGAGCTGCTTGTATAGAATTGTGACACAACCAATGGGGGAGTGGTGTGAGAGACTCACGTAGCTAGGGGCTTTCTATGTGACCTCATCACACTAGTGGTTGGGGTGGCATGAAGAGGGGGAACTATTTGGGTGGTGCAAAGTGGGTTGATGGTGTTGTTAGGGGGTGGTGCAATGTGGGTTGGTGGTGCTAGCGAAGGCCAAACAAGAGGAAAAGTAGGTGTTTAGTGTTCGGTGGTGTGATAAGTTGCAATGGTATGTGTGTGAAAAGGGTGGTGTATAGTCTAACACCCCAAAATTTACTACTAGAACATTTTATCTTTAGCAGAAGCATAATGCCAAAATAACAAAATAAGTCTATCTTATCATACCATCCTTATATCAATTACAAAGCAAAATGATTAGAATATAAAACATGATGAATATAAATGAGAGAAACTTCTTAAACTTAAATAAGAGTTTGGAGATTAACTTCAAGTAAAATATCAAATACATCAAATAGGATATCATGGAGCTAATAGTCCAAAAAGGTATCTGAGTAAAGTCTAATATATGAATACCATGATTCTAAGCCCAACCCTAATATATAAGATCACTTCTCCACACATAGAGCATCATATGTAGCAAAATCATCTAATGTATCCTCATCAACTTGCACAAAAGCATATAGGTTGCTTGATCATGGAAATGAGTAACACCCATGAAAAGGATGATAAGTTTGCTATGTACTAAGTAAAGTAATAATAGAAGGGAGAAATTATTACACATAACTCATGAGTTCACAACGAAGAATAATCATACAAGCATGATTCATAAATCAATGTAAGGAAAATATTGATTCCATATATCATTATTATATATAACATATTTCATTTTGTATTTACATTGAGTTTAAGAACCCTACTGTTCTTAATCCAATAGGACAGATTGAAGTACCTCTCAAGGAAAATACACTTGAGGCCACTAGTATTGTCTGGTGAAATGGACCCAATATATAGAAACATGCTCTTAACCACTATTCTTAAAATAGTGGAATGGTTTGAAGCATCTCTTAAGGAAAACACATCTAAGCCACTTTTATTTTTTGGTAGAGCGGACATAACTCCTCTATCATAACTCATGTAATCTTTCAATTTAATAGATTAATGACTTATCCATTAGTTTCTTATCTCAAATAATATTCTCATTCACATTGAGTTTAAGGCCCCATTATTCTTAATCTGACGGAATAGACTATCTCTCCACTATTATCATCCAGTTGAATGAATCCATAAAACACCTAAACTAGACTCACATGATCTTTCACTTTAAATGAATAATATCTTATTCATAACTGGTTATATCATCATAAAGGACTCAATTAGATTTGAAAAACACATAATTGAAACATGTAAAATACAGCCACATAGTTATCAAGCCTGTAATCAAGGAATAGGTCTATAATCTTCTTAAGAAACCATAATTTTGCATTATAAGCATTAATCCTTCCATATTAATCATTTATCCACCAAATTTAGCACATATTCCTCAATTATTATTATTATTATTATTATTATTATTATTATTATTATTATTATTATTATTATTATTATTATTATTATTATTATTATTATTATTATCAATATACCAAGAAACTAAGGCCTAATTTCAACGTCTTACACATGCGATAACAACTTTATTTTAATAGTTATTATTCAAAACCCTTACAAAATGCTAATTTCACAAGTTAGATATAAATTTTCTGACAAGATTTATATAATCACCAAATTCAATATAAGTTCCAAAAATTTCAATGTTAACAACATATCTGAAATTCAGAGTCTGACATTAATATTTTACACATATGATAACAACCTCGCTTATAGGGTTACTATTCTCAATTTTGGCTCTATTTTCTCATCTTTTTGAGCTTAGGTCATTCATAATTAATCCAAATATTTCACATGATATTCTTAGAATGTTATAACTTATTTAACATATTAAAATACCAAAATTTTCACATCAAACTCATATTGGAAAAAATACCTTTTGATAAAAACCTAGTATATCTAATTTCATTATTTCAAAATCATCAGTTTATTAAATCACCATACATATTAAATATACTATTTCCCACTTGACATACTTAGTCAAACCATATGAAAATACCATATATCATAACAACTCACCCAGGGCTTACTAAATAATTAACGCAACAGTATCATATAAGCATATGCTTTATCATTATCACACACTTTTCATTATATGGTATCATATCATAACCTAAGCAAAAAGATTTTTCTAACATAATATTCATAATATATTAATACAGACAATCATTCCTAACATTTAGTATTCAAATCCTAACTACAACTTATATCCTTACCAAAAAGGACACCAGTATCTAAGCATGCATATCCTATCCTATCTCCTCTAGAACCTATGTAAAATCATAGAAGAAAAAAATATGATAAAATACAATCAGAAATTAGGATATACATAAGGAATGTATAAGGTAATAAAGAGTGAAATATTAGAGATTCGATCTCAATAAAACATTGCTTAACAAAAGGGTGGGGAATAGTTGAAGGTGATAAAGTAATGGGGGGAAGAAATGATAGCTAATTATATTGCTAAGGGTGTAGAATGGTGAAATGTGCTGAAGGTGGTGGGTGAAGAATGATGGAAGTGGCCATTGGTTAGGGGTTGTTTTGGTGTGTGATGTCAAAGTGTTAGGGGTAACTTTAGTGGAAATGGTCGAATTGGTTGGAGAGGCTTGGGTAGTTTTGGATAGTTCAAAGAGGAGTGGTTTGGTGGTTTTGGCTAAAGGTTGGGGGTTGGAATGTCAATAACAGCTGGTGCATAAAGGAGAGCAACTGAAGGAAGGTCTAAAGGTGTAAGGTGGTGGAGAAAATGGAGAGGCTTTAGTGTTGGATGATAAAGCTAAAAAGGGAGATTCTATGATGATGGTTAGTGCTATGGGGTGTGGAACGATGAAAATGGTCAGTGCTAGGGAGGACAGAATAGTGGATAGTTGTGTTGCTTGGTTGCTATAGTGATTTTAGTGATGGCGAGAAGGAGGAAGTGAAGGAAAGAAATGGTTTGGTTTGTGGTGTTATTCAAGGATAGAAATAGGGATTTAAGAAGTAGTTTAGGGTATTAAATATGCTAATTATAGAGGTACACCTATATGCACACATGAACCTAGAGAGGGATAGTAGAAGTATAGCGATTTGGTATAAATTTCAACCAAACCCATGAACTCAATACATGGGAGTTTATGGGTGATGGTAGGGTATAGATGATGGAAGTATAGCTGAGGGCATTGTAGAGGGAATATGGTTGGGGAAATAAGGGTTTCACACAAGCTTGAAGGGAATAAAGGAAAAAGAAGTCAGGTAGAAGGGAAATAAAAATAAAAAGAAAAGGATAACGAGAAAAAGGAAAAAGGAAAAAGGAAAAAGACATTAATTTTGGGTTTAGAATTATAATTAGGTTAAAAGAAATTATGTTAGGGTACTAGGAAAAATTAATTATCAATCATTAGGTTTTAGGTTTAGGTAAAAAAATAGTAATAAAGAAAACTTTTAGGATTAGGTTAAGATTTATAATTAAGAAATTAGGGTGAGGTGAAAACATCAATTTCTTGATATTAGAATTTGGTTAAGATACTAATTACTCGGGATAAAGATTTGATAAAATTTAGGGTATTATACATTGCTCATGTAGTGAAGGGTTACAAAAGGGCACATGGTTGTGCGAAGAAGGGTTCACAATCATGTAAGGGAGGGGTGTATGGTTGTGCAATCAACGAAAATGGAAAGAGGGCATTTAGGTGGAAGGTGATGGCTTGATGGTGATGGTTGGAAAAAATGTGAATGGAACCACATTAGGGGTTAATTGATGGGGAAGTTAATGGTTTTCTATTTATAGAGGAAATGAAGGGTGCTAGGTAGTTGGTGATGGTGAATGGTGGTGCCGATGATGGACGAGTAAGCTAGATCAAGGGCAGCGGAAGGAAGGATAAAGAAAAGAAAGGAAATGGTTAGGTTAAGTTAGAAAATATGAATGAAATGGAAGGGAAGGAGTGAAGAGGAAAAGGTATTTATATGGGATAAGGTGAGGATGTGAATTGGACATTGGCTGAGGTACAAGATTCAGGAGGCAAGGTATGACAATTTCCATGCTATATAGGTTGTGGAAGGAAATGGACTTGGCATGGTGGGTTGCTACATGTAGGGTAGGTGCAAATGTTTGTATAAGGGGTAGGTGATGGGTAGGGAGGATAAAGGAAACCATGTGAGAGGGGGTGCATAGTTTGAAGAAGAAGGGGGAAGTAGGCTGCTTGAGGTGTGAGGAGAAAGAAAAGGAAAAAGAAAAATAAAAGGAAAAAGAAAAATAAAAAGAAAAAAGAAAAGATAATAAGGAGGAAGAAAAAGAAAAAGAAATTTAGTTTTAGTATTTAAATTAGGTTTAAATTTAGAAATAAGAAATTAAGGAAATATATAAAAATATTAGTTACCTAGGATTTGGGATAGGTTAAAATTTATGATATCTCATTAATGATAAAATTGATAATTATGTGTAACTAATTATAATAATTATTGTAGGATGTTTTATATTAAATGTATTATTATTATTATTATTATTATGTGAATTATTATTATTATGACAAATTAGATATCAATTTAATTAGGTTACAATTTGATAGAATTTTGGTTGAATAATTTTAAACCTATTTTGGACCCTTAACCTATGTTGGTTTAATCGTAGAAACCTAACTGTGCAACTAATTCTTTCCTTATTTTATGTAGTTTAGTTTTAATATCTATAATACCTAACTAAGTTGTAACCTTGTCTTTATGTACACTCCACACATTTTCTGTTGTTTCTTCTTTATGATGCCTTGTAAAACCCAAAAATTAGTTAGTTAAAAATTTTGTTTTGTGTAAGTAATAATTACAAAGAAATGGATGTTACCATCACACTTAGCATAAATATAATTTACTCACCTTCCTTATTCCACATGCTAAGGTTCAAGATAAGTCATATGAAAAGATTGAAACACCAATCTACATGCACTATAAGTAGGAAACTCTCATAATAACCTATCCAAATTCTGAACTACACACGATTTAAGGTTTAATGAGTGGAAAGCATACAATCAACACAGATCTTTCATGTTTCAACAATGATAACACCATAATTATTAGTTAATGAATAATTGGTTTCACCATATTAATTTGGTTACCATAGGTAAGTAATTAACATGCAATATTTAGACTTAATCACATGGAAGATCATGCAGCACAATTATCATAAAGAGAGATAAAACATAATTAATCAACCACACGATTTACCTTCCTAGATCATTCTAGAACCTAGAATGCACTCACCTATCCTTGTTTGATCTTTTCATTATAACATTCAAGATTTATTTCAAAAATATCATGCCTAAATACCTATCCTATCTCACATTCAAATATAGATAAGTAAACACACAAGATTTCGCTACAAGTAATCCAAAAGTCGATGAACAAAATCAATAACTATAAAGATCAATCAAGAACCTAGATATGTGGCCAGTTGTGTTAAATTTGATAGCTTCAATGTGGAGGAAGGGATCTACTATAAGGGTTGGAAATTCAAGATGTGGCTTTCATACAAAAATTTATGTGGAAGATAATATAGAAATTATTTTTTTAACTATGCAAGATATTTTCTTCTTCATTTGAAGATGGAATGATAGTCAAATGTTTTATATGCTAAAAAATGCTCTTTAACTTTGGTATTGGATCATTAAAAACAGCACTTTACTTCTAAAGAGAAACAAAAACGTTTTCTATCTAGAATAACCTTAACTCTCAATATCAACTCACTTGGAGAGGAAAGGAGCATTTCAAAAAAATTATGAAGATTTTATTCCATTTGATGTAATGCATTTACAAGTTAAAATAATATATTTATATATATGGTGGCCTTAGTTTACCCTTCACTAAAAAAGTCCAACCTAATCATTCTTAAACTAGACAAATTTTCTTAGTTAGTAAGAGCATTAAACTAATACACTACAAGCTAGTGGCCTTAGTTTACCCTTTACTAACTAAGCCCAACCTAAATAGTCTTAAACCAGTTAGATTATCTTAGTTAGTAAAAGAGTTAAACTAAGACACTAAATGCCTACAATGGTATACACTTATAAGTTACAAGATATTACAAATTATATATAAATTATCAAAGCTAAACAAAACTCTAATACAATACATGTAATAATCATATAACCAAGTTTTGTATCGTGTAAATTTATTTTCTATGCAAATTTATTACCCTTGTCTTGTACATTAGATATATTTAGTGAGTTCTTCTTCTTGAAAATATATACAATACTTGAAAGAATCACTTAATACTGCATTAGTATCAATGGGATTTTCAAGAATAATTAGTACCATCCCCAAATATTCTAACTTTTAACCTCTTATAGAAAAAGAGTGTGATTGAGATTCTCCTACATCAAGGGGAGATAATATCAACCCGAGGACATTAATATACACTTGATCATATTGGCATGCATAGGCAACACAATATCCTTATGCCTTAAAACCTATTGAATCTAATATACACCTAATCAAACTAGCACACACAGGTAACACATTATCCTTTTTCCTCTTAGGTTATTTAATCCTTAAGTATCAATATCCTTTAAGAAATCTAGAGAACTAAATATAGCACATATAAGACATTGTTGGGGCACATCAACACACCAAAAAAACAAATCAAACTAAGGTTGAACCTCATCCTTAGGGTAACTACCTCTAAGTATTGACCAATCCCAAACTAGAAGTCTTCTACTTTATATATTAATATTTTATTAGATGATCACAAATGTCAAATAATATATAACAATTCTCATTTCTATACTTAATAATTTTCTATTTATTTCCAATTATTCAAGTCAACCCTAATGTCAACACCTCAAGCTAAGTCAAAGTAATCAAGAAGGTCAAACTAAAACCTCTAAAGGTTAACCTGATCCAATCATTTACCTTGAAGCACACTTTTAACAAAATTTCCTCTGAAATACTAGTCACTAACTTTTTATTCAGTTTATTGTCAGATTAATTTTTAAAGAATATTTATCATGAAAAGGTTGAATGTAACACTGAAATGCCCCGAAAATTTTTAATTTTCCAAATTATATTTAAATGAGGTTTTATTAGAAAAAATTATTTAAATAAATTATTTTATTAAAATAAAAGGATATTTAATTAGGGAAAATCAAGAAGAGATTTATAAGTATTTTAATTAGGAAGAATTTGGGTATTTTAACTAATTAAGAATTTTATTTGGAAATTAATTAAATAAATTATTTTATATAGAATAAGAAGGATTAAATAGTTTTAAATTAATAATAAATTTATAAATAATTCAATTGAAGATAATTAGGGTGTTTTGCTAATTAAAATGGAATTTATGGAAAATCTTTTAAAAATCCTAATTTAGCCTAAAATAAGATTTAAATATTATGTTATTAAATATTATTATTTTTAAATATCCTAAATATTCAGATTAATTTAATTGCCCTAGCCCATTATTTTCCTTTTTCTCTTTTTCTTTTTCCTTTTCCTTCTTCCTTTTTCCTTTATTTTTCTTTCCTTTTCTTCCTTTTCTTTTTTCTCTCCTTTTCCCCGAACTGGGCCAGCCCAGCGGCCCAATCCCCCCTCCTTCCTTCGGTGCGGCCCAGCCCGCACAACTGCCTTTTACCTTCTCCCTTGTAGCACTGTGTTTTTCTTCTTTGTTTCCCTATACACCGCGTTTTGGTAAAAAAATTAACCTCGCGCCCAGACCGCTCGGTCTCCCCTCTTTTCTTTTCTTCTTTTCCTTCACGAACCGCCTGGCCCAGACCCCCCCATCTTCTTCTTTCCCAGCCCTGTTCGACACCGACCACCGAGCTTATACTCTGACGCCATCGCCCTAGTTTTTCGCCGGCGATCTCGCCTGTTTTGATCGGTCGTTCTCCTCCCTTTCTATTCCCCTTGATTCGGCGACCACATAAACCCAATCAAATCCCCTTTTCGTGTGATTTTCCTGTCTCTCTCTCTTGCGCATTCTCCTACCCAAATTTTGACTCTCTTCGGCCGACCTCGCCACCAGCGACCGAAACCCTACTCACCTTACCCCGTAGCCGACTCACAGAACCCTAATCTCCCTTCTAAATCCTATAAATAACCTCGGTTTGAGCTTTGTGTCGAGCCTTTGGTCTCCAACCCAGAATATTTCCCTTTCCACTGCCGCCTCTTTAGACATCTCGCCCGCCGCCTCTAGCTAACTACGCAGCCTTTTCTAGCCACCAGTGGACACCTTGCACCACCCTCTAGCTAACTATACCTCCCTCACCCCTCGATTCTTTCTACACAAGTATCCCCGACTGTGCAAACTTCCCTTCCCGATCAACCCTTTCTTCCACCACTGTCGCTCTTCAAACCACCATTAGCCACCTCTTCCGCCGCTTCTGCCGCTTATTTCTCCTCCCATTCCCTTCTGCAGAACCTCCTCTATCTCCCCATACCTTTATTTTCCTTTTTCTCCATCTCCTCCTCTCTCTTTCTCCTTCTCCTCCATTCGGCCACCACCCACCGTCGCCGTGCGCCGCCACCTTTAGCTCCGCCACCACCCTCATTCTGTCCCTCTCCTTATGGGCAACTCAAAACAACCTAGCTCCCACCTTACTTCTCCCTATCTTATTCCCAGCATCCATCTTTCCCCTATTTCTTTTCTTTTTCCGGCCATCACCGCCGCCACCGTGAACCACCACTGGTGGCGCCTATCCCCACCAGCCTATGGTTGAACCCTAGACCCTCTCAACTATTTTCCCTATTTTTATAACCCTTAAATTATTTTATTTCAATTATTTGCATATAAATACTATTATTATTATTATTATTATTATTATTATTATTATTATTCTTAATATTTATATTTTTAATATGCATTATTATTATTATTAGTATTAATGTTTTTATTATTATTTATGTTGAGGGCTGAAGCATATTGTATTTTATTTTGATTTTATTATTATTTATATATTTACTATTATTAAAATGTTATAAGTGTAATTATTATTATTATTTCCTATTTCGAATTTCCATTATTTTTAATACAAATATTTTAACATTAATGTTGTTAATAATGTTACTATTATTATTATTATCATCATCATTATTATTATTATTATTATTATTATTATCACTAAATTTGGTTATTTAATTTACAAATAATATTTTAGTATTATTTTGGTAAAGGGTCCGAAGCCCTTATTTCACTTTTTTTTTGAGTAGTGTCTTTTCATTATTATTGCTACTATTTCTATTATTCTTGTTAATAATAATATTTATATTATTTTTGGTATTTTTGTTATTATTATTATTATCAAAAGCTTAGTCTTATATTAAGTTAGTGTTTAATATTATTTAGATAGGAGAGAGTCTAATTTTAGCTTTTCTCTCATGATAGGTAAAACCAGTCAAAGCCCTAAGGAGGCGTAGGAGCGTGCTCCAAGACCAGTGTCGTTTTAAGTAAGGGGTGCTAAGGCCTTTTGTGTGCTTATATGCATTATGTGCTTTGTATGCTATGTATTCTATGTTTGTCATTATTAATTATTTCATATGTGGTATGACATGGAGTTGAAGTATGTTTTTGTATGGCATGTGTACTATGTGTATGTGACAATATGTGTTGCGACCCTATAAGGCATGCATGAGAGGATGTCGATGTGGTTTGTGTGGGAGAAAGGATGAAAAAGGATGATGGGGAAAGAAGTTGACTAAGGGAAGTGAGTTGACTTAATTTTATGGTTTTATAAGGAATAATCTAATGTATGGTTTTATGTGGAGAATATAATTTATGGTTTTCTGCGGAGAATATAATATATGATTTTATTTAGGAGAATCTAATTTATGATGTCATATGGGAGAATCAAATTTATGGTGTGTTTGGGAGAATCTAATTTATGGTGTGTTTGGGAGAATCTAATTTATGATGTTAATTGGGAGAATCTAATTTATGATGTTATATGGGAGAATCAAATTTATGGTTTGTTTGGGAGAATTTAATTTATGATGTTATTTGGGAGAATTTAATTTATGATTTGATTGGGAGAATCTAATTTATGATTTGTTTGGGGGAATCTAATTTATGGTTTTGCTTGGGATATTCTAATTTATGATTTTGTGGGAGAAACTAATTTATGGTTTTATATGGGATAATCTAAGTTATGGTGTTATATGGGATTATTGATTATTTATTTACAATTCTTTTTGGGAGAACCATACAAAAAAATGATAATATAATGGGAATTGCCTGAAGGAATAGATTATATCATCATCATCATCATCATCATCATCATCATCATCATCATCATCATCATACTGTCAAGTGTCAGTAAATATTTACTAGATTATTGGCGCATCAGCTTTTCTAGCGTGAAGTATTCTACCCCCTCTTTTTTCATAATATAGTTCACATTAGCCCTTGATATTGGTTTCAAAGTATAAATCATATGGAAACTCATAAAAATTAAATGCTACATTTACTATTATACCTTTCTATTTTTGCTTTTATTAATATCATAAAAGTTGATGGTCATGTTTTCAAAGTATATTTATAGTAGGGTACATTAGTTCATTATAGGGATATTATTTCATCCATTTTATTATTTCTTAATCTATGCTCAAGACAAATGTGGCATATGTTATGAAAAGGGAGGGAGTAATTTCTTATTCCTGGAAAGGCATCAATATTTTCCCTGCAGAGAATTATTTTTATGCTAAAGATTTCTCTTTTTCCATTGGTGTATCTTGTTACCAGGGCATTTTTAATGCAATCTTCAACCCTTTATCATACTCCTAGCTTCTGCTTTTGGCCACTCCTTCAGGATCCTATAGCTTTTGCAAAGTATCAACCACTTGTATTACAATCCACCAATAGCATTAGGACATTAAGATTGTCATATTCTATTTTTCTTTCGTCCACTCCTAGGCTCCAATCTCTCAAAGAATATCCTGCAGCCATTGATGTAAGAGAGCTCTCTCATGTTGGGATAAATAGCGATTCAAACTTTTTGGCTAACTTACATTTCCAGTCGGACGAGGATGAAGACAAAGTGAGAGATCATAATCATTTTCCTTGCTCTGAAGTGGCCGGACAAGATCCACGAGATATAAAAGAAACTCAAAGGAGGATAAAAATAGGACTGGCAAAAAAAGGCAGAATACCTTGGAACAAGGGGAAGAAACACACATTTGGTAAAGTTGTTCCTCAAAAGACATATCGTCTGTAAGCTTTGTATAGGCTGCAGTGATTGTGTGCAAGTACTGAAAAATTATGATGTATGTGCAGATACTCGTGCAAAGATCAAACAGAAAACTATAGAAGCAATGAGAAACCCCAAGGTGAAGTCATGTAAGAATCAGTGAAATGAAGTTCAGTCTTTCCCCTTTTATCCCTTCAGGATACTGATTTTCGTTAGATATTGAAGGGTTTCCACTTTCCAGCTGCAACATAATCTGCTAATTACATCAGCTTTTCTTTTATTTCTTTTTTATTTATTCTTTTTTCTCTTTATAATATATATATTTCTTTCTGTATAACTATTCAATTAGTCATGTTTTGTTTTTTCTAGGCATGTCTAGTTTGTTTGTATAAACCTTCACACATATATATATTTACCCATTTATCTAACTGTATACCATATCCGTTTGTCTAAAATATTGTATATCGTGTGTTATTTGTTGAAAATATTGTACACAATGTTCCTAGCTATATATGACGCCATACATCAAGATATTGTCGTGATTTTATATTTATTTGGCAAGTTTGTTAGATTTTAAAATTTTAAGGTAATAGTTTATAATAATAAATAAATAAATAAATGATGAATTGGAATTTTGAAGATTTATCATCGATTTAACAATCATCGATTTAACAATAGGTTAGTTTATAAGTAAAACAGTACCTAGTTTGAAACTAATTATTTTAAATGAATATAGTCACCACTTATAATGCGGTATTTATAAACAAGATTCAACCAAACAACTAAATGAGCCTCGAATAAGCTGTAAAACCTTTATCGGTATTTATTATGATCCTTTATTATAGGTCGGTGATCCTTGCTTGACTTTTGGACACTGTTACATTTATTCTGTGTGGTGCTTTTCTTCTTGATCACATGCTAATAAGTGCGGGTAGTTCAAAAAAATCTAGAGCTAATAAGGAAGTGGAATCGGCATATAGTATCATAAGAGAAACTATGAAGCAAATATCTACTGATAACAAGGAGCAATTTAAGGAGTTGATGAATATGTTGGATAGAAGCCCGGGGTCTTATAAAGACGGCTTGTATGAAGAATTATTAGCAGTCCATGACATATCTAGAATGGAAGTAATGAAATTAATGAAAAAAATGAAATAAGAAGATGTGTGTAATTTTCGTCAACTTAAGGATGTAGATGAGAAATATGATTATCTTAGGATGTTATTGGATGAATTTTAGGTTATGAAAATGCTTTTATTATGTATTAGATGGATTGAAGTAATATTTTTTTTAATTAGATGAAGTTTGTATACTTTTATTATGTTTTAATGGATAATTGTTATCTTTTTAGCTATTAAATATTTAGTATGTAAATTAATTGTAAATGTCTTATTTTAAATATTGTTATAATATATTCATAGATTTTTTTTAGTTATTGTAATATGTTATTTTGATTTATAAAAATTAAATTAAAAAATATAATTTTTAAATTTTGATTTATGTGATAAATAATTATTTATATTTGATATCTAATAAAAATATTACTAATTTTTCATGCTAATGAAGTAAAAGAAATTATTATTCTAACATAGGTTATTCCTCCCAAACCAAACATAAGGAAAATATTCCCTAGAATAATTTACTCTTATATACCAAACAAGAAAGGTGGATAAATTTCCCCCCTTAAGTATTACCCCCTTAATCATTTCCCCCTTAATTATTCCCCCTTAATCCATTTTCCTCATCCCAAGCATAGCCTTAGGGTTGATAAGGATGAACCTTTGGTTGTGTATGGATTGAATTTGAGGTTTTGTATGGAGGAATATAGGGTTTTAATTGTATGGAAGTATCTAGGGTTGCATGGTTGAATTTAGGGTTTCCTGTGGGATTTTAGGGTTTGCGTGAAAAAGTTTGAAGGTTTACATGGGGAGATTAATGTCTGCATGGGTATGAAATTTATGTGTGGAAAGTTGATTTGGGATGTAAGGAATGTAATGTAAGTGTTGCTTGGGCGTTTAAACACTTTGGGTGAAAGATAGTACGTAGAGCATTATCTGGGTACGTAGGAGACTGAGCTAGGGTTTGGAGTGGCTAATTGTGAATTATCGTGATTAATTAAGGTTTGGAATGGCTAATTATGGTTGTTATGGTTAAATAGGGTTTAAAGTGGTTAATTATGGTTTGTGGTGGTTGATTAGGGTTTGGTGTGGCTGCTTAGGGTTTTTGTTGTATCATGTGTTTTTGGGTGATTAAGGTATAATTATGATAATGGAATCGATGATTTGTGATGTGTGGAGTGTTAAAATGATTTGGGTGATGTGAGGTGGAGTAAGAGGAGTTGTTAAGGCCTAAATTAGGTTTTCGGGATAAAACCCTAGAGTGAGATGTGGAGTGGATTCGGAGGATATGTGTTAAAGGAGTGGTTTATGCATGTCTAGGGTTAAATTGTTCGAATAATATACTTAAGACATTAATCACGTAAAGTGGAAGATGTTGAGCCGGGCCTAGACAGATCCACCAGCATAATAGTGGCCAGGTACTGCGGTAACCCGGAGATCGATCCACCGGCATAATAGTGGCCAGGTACTACGGTAACCTGGAAATCGATCCACCGGCTTAATAGTGGTAGGGTATGTTACCCTAGTGACCGATCCACCGGCTATAATAGTGGGGGATCCCGAGCTCAACGAACCAAACTATATATGTTGTTAATAAGTGGGAAGATACTAATTACTTATAGTGGAACACCGTGCGAGAAGGGGCCAGACTGATCCACCAGCATATAATAGTGGTAGGGTATTTACCCTAAGAGACCGATCCACCAGTAAAATAGTGGGGCTCCCATACTCGTATGGACTTGATAAAGAGCATGGTGTGAAAATATTCCGATAAAGGATTAATGAAGCAATTAATCTAAACTATATTGAACCTTGGCATTTTCACCTGATTGTTCATTTGCCTTTATGTTATTGTGTTAGTGATTATGCTATGTTATTATTCTGCATGGATTATGTGTTTATGTGTTGGCCTTAGTGCTCGGTTACCTTACTCAGTACGTAGCGTACTGATCACCCTTTTCATGGGTGCTGCTCATTCCCACGAGTAGTACGCCCTTCTGACTTGTGCAGGTGGGCAAGACATCAGTCAGGGCTGCGTGTTGATCTTATGGTTGGCTCAAAGTTTGAGAGAGTTGTGGCCATATTTCAGTCTTTATATGATCGTAATTCTTTTTGTTAATCTTTTATCGGTTGTATGTTTAATTCTCTTTTAATTTGGATAATAATTCTGTATGCGTACTCTGATTTTGTTTTACAACCGCTTAATTCTTTTGGAGTTTAATTGTATTGCTTTATAATTAATTATCTCTTTTCATTAGCCTTAGCACTTGGTACTGAAACAGTCGGAGAGAACCGGTTTGGTACGAAGTGTGGCGGTAACATCCCCAGAATTCACAGGTTTTAAGTGTTTCTATTTTAACTGCTTTCATTTTTTTTAAAAATAGTGAATTTTGGGGTGTTTGTAACACCCCCCAAATTTTGAACAATAAAATTTTGTTTTAAAGAGAATGCAAAAAGGTGTATAAAAGAAAAACTCGAGAATATTACTACTACATCAACCATGAGAAATGTATGATCATCACCTAGTATATATTGATGCAAGGCAAAATGCAACAATCGTGAAAGAATGCATGCTCAACGAACACTACTATAGTGCTACAACAAGAGTGGTAATAATGGTAGTATATATAAAAGATATAATGTATAAAATCTAAGTACAAAGATCAAAATCAAGATTTAAATAACCGAAAATAACCAAAAACATCCTAGCATAGTGGAAAAAAGTACACATACTCGTTTAGCCAAACTCTTAACTAAATGGAAGAGTAACCCTCGAATCCCCAAGTAATAACCAACTGCTACCCCACAGTATCATCCTCAACATACTATAGATGAGAATCATATCCCTACAAATTGTCTTCTACTCATTGAACTAGAAGCCAGATGATCATAGCTACCATACAGATATAGTGTAAAGTACTAGTAAAATAGATTTCTTAAAACATGGTAAGGCCCTATGCTGCACATTAAAGTTAAATAGTAGTATGGTAATAATCATACTAGCATAAAATAACACTTAGGATCATTGTAGTAATATAAGAAATCGTACTTGTATGGAGATCATGGAAGAATAATAATATAGCAAATGCATCATAACCACACAATGTAAACATATTATAAATTCCTTTAGTGACTACATAATATTTAGTTATTAAGATAATCTATTCGACCACAACCAGTTCTCTAATATGAACAAGATTCATGGTAGCATACACACACAATGAGATACCATTCCTACCATACGGGGTTAGGATACATCGAAGGGGGTTTTTATCTAGGGTACTACACCCACCACACATGATAGAAGTACATCAAGGAGGCTTGTATTGAGATACCTCACCCATCATACTTTAAACGCCTCTACCTCGAGGGCTAAAAATTTGGGATACCAAACCCACCTAAGAAATTTATAATATAAAGTGCTAGGGGCTTGTTCTGCGGTACCTCACCCACTCGTTCTGGACACTAATACTACGTCGACTTGCTATAGTATAATCTTGCACCTCAAAGATAAACACATATCCCCTACTGACCATAGCCCAGTAGAGAAGGGAATAGGTACTAAGTGAAAAATATAAAGCATTAGGTGACGCCCTATGAACTCCTAACTATCTACCCCACGAGCCAAAGAAAAAGGCTCTAACAAAATCTTAATCCATTATTTATTAATTACCAAGTGATATCACAAGTCACAAATTAATTACATTATTATCCAAATCGAGTGCTTCCAAGTGATAACACCAAACACATCATGAGACATATAAGCCATCAGTTAGGTGTTTAGAGATGAAATCAAACTTAACCAATTCAAGGCCCAAATATCATCATTTTGATTTATATTAATTTTAGGGTAAAAATAGTTGTAATCATGATGAAAATATTATAATTACATGGAAACATTAATATAGAAGGACCAAAGGAAGAATAATAGTTATCAAACAAAAATGGAAAAATACAGGTAGATCAGTCTACTGGTGGGCCCCATAAATTGATTGTTCATGGGAAACGAGTCGATGGGTTTGACAAAATCATTTAATGTGTCTATGTAGAGATAAAACCACTCTAATCATGAGGTAACTAGTCAATGGGTTTGGAAAATGGATCCAATGCTCGTAAGAACTAGCCAATTGATTCATCAAAATAATGGACTAATATTGCAATCAGTTGATTAAAATCTCCAAATCAAGAAACTGTTATGGGTAAAATAACACCTCAACCTATGATCCATGTACCAAAATTTCACCCAACTTCATTGTATTTATCCTAGCTTGCTTCTATGTCATAAAATAAATATACAAACATGTTGTACATAGAGAATAGAAATGATATATGGCAATATTGTCATTAAATAAAATCATGCTCAAAATTACCAAAATCATGCATAATATCAAGGAACACAAACACATGCCCAAATTTCTAAGAAGAAAACTATACCATATGCTCGAATCCTAGAATCTAAATAACTCATGATCAACATAGAAACACACAAAGAACATTAAACCATAATAATAAACAAAATACCTTATTCATATTAAATATAATAATGCCTTAACAATTCTTCTAGCACAAAATATTCCTAACTTGATGGCTATCTACCAGAACCTTAATTCTTAAGAGAATTAAGAACCAAAACCCACACAAATCCTTTTAAAACTTAATAAAAACATAACTAGAAGAAGAAGGAGAAGAAAAATGACATAACATAACCTTTTCTCATAATTGAAACTCAAAACCAAAAACCTAAGGTGTTTAACCTTTCTCAAAACTTTAACCTTTTCTTACTTAATAGAAAAAAGGCAGAGGTAAATATAAGAATAAGAGATAAAGAAGAGATAATATTTTCAATCAAAGGATAGGGGATTGTTATGCTATTTGTGCAAGTGCATAGATTTATTATAGCATTTCAAGGTCGTATCCCACAGAGACTCTATAATTGAGTACACCTCTTTAATATTTTAACTATCTAAGCCTATATAAATTGGGGGTATGCTAGTAGATAATAAGAATAATTATGAAATGATTTCTAATTACAAATGCTAAATAATAGAAGTGAAACATAGGATTGAACTTCGGTCTCTGAATTAATAATCAATAATGAAATAATGAATATGCCATAGATTAATTTGCTAATCGTGGATAATTGGTCTTATTATATTCATTAGTCACTTTCAAGGTCTAAGACTGTATTTAATCTAATTTTCTAACTACTTTCGTGACTCATAAATTAAACTAAACCCATCAAGCATCACCAATTCTAAAGTCCCTAAGAATTAAACATCTACTTTCATGATTGCTTAAATTCCCATGCAGATGCTAATTTTCGATAATAATCTTAGCCTTTCAGTTGTAGATTACATCTAAAGAGATTAGATTTTGGATTTACAATGATTACACCTATCATGTGCAATAGTATAAATGAATCAAACATACGACATAATACTTCAATTCATCATATTGATCACTAAAACGGTACCTAGTTCAATCCTAGAAAAGAAGATTAGTCACTCATATCTTCAAATGAAATTAATAGAATAAATAAGATAATGATCATAATAACAATACAAGTATAGGAAGAAGAATAATTAGATTGAATTAACCGTAATTTGAAAGAGAATAACGTTGATTCTCAGTCGATCATGCATAAATTACACGCTTGAATCTCTAGAAGAATCAAAACTAATGGGATAAAAATTACATGAAGCTAAAGCTAGGTGATGAGGGGTCTAATGATGCTATAAAAACTCCCTTCTCTCTCCTTAAGAAGTTCTCGAGGCATTCCATGAAAAATACCATCACGCCTATCATGTCACACACATAGATCATGGGGAAGATCGTTATTGTACAGCTTGGCCATGTCGTTTCTCCGCTGTTAAAATTTCAAAATTTTGGATCTTTCTTGGCCATTTAGGTATGTCACGACTTGACTGTGTAATATTTTAAGCCTTGAAACTTCAACAATGAATTCTACACAGCCATGTAATCCATGCACTACCTGACCATGTGGTTCTATTTTCTTCGATATTACTAGGGGAGTGTTGCACAGCTATGCAGCTAGGTGTGCACCTGACCATAAACTCCCTTTTCTTGCTTCTTAAATCTTTCTTGGCACATATTTGGCTCTCTTAGCTTCATTACAATTCCATAAATATGTTGGGTCGATGTATTCTGCTCCAAAGCCTTCCGTGCTAGGTCCTTTGCTCTAAAAACATGTAATTCTTTCTCAGATTTGGCCTTTTTACAAAAATTCCTACAACATAAAACTCAAGAAAGAAGTAATTCAAATAATAGACTAGAACCATAGAAAAATATGTAAAAGAGATTAAATAAATTCCTAAAGCGAAGGCACATGAAGGTAAAATAATGGGAAATATTCATTTTATCAACTCCCTCATGCTTATTCTTTGCTTGTCCCCAAGCAATCACACAAACACAAAAAGAACAATGAAAAGAGTGGAATGATAAAAAAAGCCTCAAATGATATGACCAATGACATAAACAGGGCATACAATGTCTAGTTCGACCTATATTGCAAGTGGTAATAGTAGTAGAGAAAATAAAGCGAGACTAACCTTTAGTAGGGACGCACAATTTAGAATTATGATGATACTCTAAGGCAGTTAAGGGTCATGTAAATGCCATCCTAACAAAATGGAGGTTAATCAAGGCCGTATAATTCCTCTCTTTAGTGAAGTGTGGACATTATTGCAATACCCCGTATTTTTTAAAATCCAGATTTATTAAGTTTAATGATTTTATTAGCGTAATTTGAGGTCAACAATTAATTATTTTAATTTCGATTCTTTTTATAGATTTATCGACGATTTCGAACCCATAATTGAATGTAATTAATCATTGTCGTTGCGAACCATTCTAGACAAATTCGTTCACGACAATGATTTTATTATATTCTTATGGATTTGATTCTCGGTTAAAAATATGTATTTTCGTTGTTTCTCATACTGTTATTTTTATTTTTAATATTTTAGATTTGTTTTCGATTATAACTTCGTCATGTGTTAACGGTGTATTTTGAGGTTATATTTCGTTGACAAAATATATTATTTAAATTATAGAATTTCATTTTAAATAGTTAAATTTATTTTAATAATTTTATCCGTAGAAAATATTTCCGACTTTAAATTTATTCGTTTCGGTAATCGTTAATATTTTCGGAAAGTTTAAATTAAAAAGATTTCGGAGTTTATTTATGAAATTCTTTCTGGAATTAATTCCCTTTCGTTTTATGCTTTTTGGTTTACGGAAAATCGATTTCAGAAATTATTTAAATTAGTCTTGGTTTATTCGAATTTGACTTAAATATTTTAGTATATGTTTTTAAATAATTTTTCGGGGTCTTATAATGTACTTTCGTAAATAATATAAATTTTTATGTTCGTTGGTTAATCCTTTCGAAAATGTTTCTGAAATTCTGTATGTAGTTTTTTTTATTTATTTTAAGTGTTCGGATCGTTTGGAAATAATTTTTATTTAATAAATTTGAGATAAAATCTTCCAATATTAATTTTTAAGTTTTTAATATTTTATTTGATACTTGTTTTCGTAAAAAAAAAACAAAAAAAAAACCAACCGGCCCGACCGAACCCCCCTCTTCTTTTTCTTTCTCTCTTCCCCACCCCGATCCCTCTCCTGTGCGCCCCTGTTCTGCACCCGAAGCCCTAGCCGACCTCCCTTACCTCCTCCCTTACCCCTCCTTGCTTCGCCCCGTCGGCCGAGCTCCGACTGCAGCCGACCGCCGCAGCAGCAGCAGCTAAAGCCGCGCGACAGCAGCCACGCCTAGCAGCGCGCAGGAGCAGCAACGACGGCGGAGTGCAGCAGCAACGAGCCGCAGGCTGCGCCGCCACCGTCCGGCCACCGACGAGCCACGCTGACCACCGGCGAGCACTATTCGACCTCCAGCGGAGCTTCCCCGGCCTTCCCTTGCCCCGATTCATTGATTTTCGTTTGGTATAATTTCCGAAAAAACCCTAACCCTTGTTTTGATTAATTGGGTGTGATTAGCTTGTAAAAAGCTAAATTGATTGTTTGATTGTGTATATATGTGCTGTAAGATTGATTTGGATAGGTTAATTGTGTGGTTGTGTTGAGATTTTGGAAAAATTGGATTTTTAGCCGGGTTATGCCCAAATTTTTCGGATCCGCTCGTTTTTGCGATTTCGGACAAATTGATTATACAATATGTTTTAAAATGTATCCAATTTCATTTTGGAACCGTCAATTTGAGAAATTTATGCAGGTCTTATCGGAATTTGATTCCTAGGTCAAATTTCGGGTATAATGAAATTGGGTCATATAATTGAGCTATTCCACTCAATTGATTTTATATTATTGTTTAAAATGTATTTAATTTTATATTAGAAGTGTTGATTTGGGAAAATTGTGCGTAATTGACCGGAATTGAATTTTTAGGTCAAAATTCCCGCGGGTTTAAATTGGTTTGGGTAATCGGGTTATTTTATTCAATTAACTATATAAATTACATTAGAATATGTTTAATTACATTTCCGGACCGTCAATTTATATGTTTTGCCAAGAATTGATCGGATTTGCGTTCCGGGCCCAAAAACCCTAATTGGGCTAAATTGTGTATTTCTTTTACTAGTTTTGAGCAATTGATTATTTGATATGTTATAAAATGTGTTTAATTGCATTTCTAAACATTCGATTTGATTGAATTTATAGAATTCTAATGAATTGTATTTTCGGGCCTAAAACCCCAAATTTCAAGTGAGATTATGAAATCGATTACTTGTATTGTTGTTTTTCTAAAATTGAATGTATAGAAATGGTTGAAATGGTATTAATTGCTTTCTAATACCTTTAATTTGAATTGATTAAATTGAACTACCTGAGTTTACGCCGTGGACTTTAAAACCCTGATTTTGAAAATTGATCATCTGGAATTGATTTATCGGAAGATTGTTTTGTTGGAATTGATTGTCTAGATTTATCTAAAATTAGTTTAATTGTGTTTTAAAACTATCAATTTGAGGTAATCAAAGTGATTTGGCTCATTTTTGGTTTAGGCATTAAAAACCCTAATTTTCGGGGATGATTTTATAAAATTGATTTTTGCTATGTGTATTTTATCTAATCGAATTCTATCTTTGGGTTTTAAACCATTTAAATTCTGTTTTAACCTAATCGGTTTGGATTTGGTTCTATGTAAACGGTTGGGTTACCTATTTAGTTATAAAACCTAATAAATAAGTTATTTTCGGTAAATTAACTTATGATCGATGATTCTTTTCGGGCTTTCCAAATTAAGTTGAAATGTCCCAAGGGATATTTGTATTAATCCGTTTTTATTCAGTTTTAACCTTAAATCTTAATAAAGCTATACTTTTAAGTTCTAAGTTTTATACACGTTTTCCAAGAAAGATCAATTGTGTCGTTTGTGTTTATTTAATTAGAATATATGGATTATTGATTGATAGGATAGTTCCGAATTTAGTTTTGATTTCTATCGGGTCTAGGAAAGCTTTCTCGTGGATCCACGAGCTAGGGATCCCTCTCCCTCTCATTTCGCTTAGCTAGCTTCGGATCCAGGTAAGTTCTCTACTTACCTCTACTTATGGGTATTTCTTAAGGACGTAACTAAGGCCACTTGGGTGCATCGCATGATTTACCTGTCTTGTATGCTTTGTGCGGTTGTATGCTATAATCCTGTGTATTATCTGTGTATTTGTGTAGCGCAGCATGGAACCGAGGTACGTCCCCGTGTTCTCGTCTTTGTGTACTAATATGTTGTGGAACAAGAATGATGTGATGTGATGTGATGTGACCCTACGACATGCATGCTGGGTTATGTGAGGAAGTGTGGTGAAGTGGGGACTTGAAAAAGAAAAATAAGCGGTTAAAATAACCAAAGGGAAGTACGTCGGCTAACATAGGTGCGGATGACCTAAGGAGTTCACCATTTGTGAGACGATGAGGAGAAGGTGGAATTAAGTAAACAAAAGAGTGGGAATAAATTAAGGTTGCATGGGGGAAATTAGGGTTTGCATGGTGGTGTTATGGTTGGTATGGTGGTATTAGGGTTTACATGGTGGTATTAGGATGTGTATGGTGGTATTGATGATTGTATGGTGGTGTTATGGGTTGTGTCGTGGTAATAATGCTTGTATGGTAGTATTAGGGTTTGTATGGTGGAGTTAGAGTTTTGTATGGAAATTAATGATTGTATGGGATTTAAGGTTTGTGTGAAAAGTTCGAGAGGTTGCATGGGATGCGTAACGTCTGCGTGGGAGCAAAATTTACCTATGAAAGGCTGATTTGGGGTGTAAGGAAGGTAATGCAAGTATTATTTGGGTGTTTAACTATTTTGGACGGTGAATAGTGCGTGGAGTATTATAAGGGTTTGGAGGAGACAAAATTAGGGTTTGGAGTGATTAACTCTGGGTCGTTGTGATTAAGTAGGGTTGGAGTAGCTAATTGTGAATTGCTGAGAGTAATTAAGGTTTGGGATGGCTAAGTATGGTTGTTATGGTAAAATAGGGTTAAGGCACGGTTTGGTGTGGTCAATTAGGGTTCGTTATGGCTGCTTAGAGTTGTTTGGTGTTATCATGTGTATTATTGATTAAGTGTAGTTATGAATGTGGAATTTCATTGTTTGTGATGTGTAAGTATAAAGAGAATGATTTATGCATGTCAAGGGAGATGTGTGATTTAATAAGACACTGATAAGACATTAATCACGTAAAGCGAAAGATGTCGAGCCGAGCCTGTGATCCGGTCCACCGGCTATAATAGTGGATCAGAGGCGTTTTGCCCTGTGCGTTTATTTTCCTGTCCACCGGCTATAATAGTGGATCAGAGGCGTTCTGTCCTGTGCGTTATCTTCCGGTCCACCGGCTATAATAGTGGGGGATCTCGTGCTCGACAAACCAAACGTATAAGTTAATCCATGGGAAAGATACTAAGTACTTAAAGCGAAACACCATGTGAGTCAGGGCTGTGATCCGGTCCACCGACAATAATAGTGGATCAGAGGCGTTTTGCCCTGTGCGTTTATTTTCCGGTCCACCGGCTATAATAGTGGATCAGAGGCGTTCTGCCCTGTGCGTTTACTTTCTGGTCCACCGGCTATAATAGTGGGGCTCCCGTACTTACATGGATTATTAAAGAATATGTGTGGAATGAATATACTATTAATGAGAATAAAGAATAAGTCTAGTTGGACCTTGGCCAGCTTTTATTATATGTATCACCACATGCTGTTTATGTGCATAATGAGTCACGTATTATTTCGGTTATACCACGCGTATATGTTAACTGGGATGTTGCATATGTTTTAAATGTTCTATGAATGTATGGCAAGATTCATGCTGTGGGTTGTGAGTATGTATGATATTGTATTAACGTATTGTACTATAATTTAATATGCACTTGATGATACCGCTCCTATAAGGTAGGTTAGCGAGACTTACTCAGTATTGGACCCGTACTGATACTACACTGGTTGAATGGGTCCTGTGATGATCCACCAATGGTGGGGAGCAGACCTCTTGTGCAGGTTGATACTGAGTTGGGGTGGAAGACTTGCCTTGAGTGAGTAGGCGATCCGGATTTTTATTCTTCGGGATTTGTTTTGTTTAATTGTTTTCACCTTTGGAAGTTGCAAGTATTGTATTTAGATTTCTAAAGGTTTTGTAATTGACTTTAAATTTCTCGTACTCTGTTAAGGTTTTACTATTCAGATTTAATTGTTTGACAGGTTTTAGCCTTGCATCTAACATGAGATAGATGGTTGACATTATCTTGTGTTAGATGTGGCGGTAACATTTCCCAAATTCGCTCCTAGCTTCCGCTTTAATCTTTCAAAATTTTTTTTTTCAGGAGTGAAATTTGGGGGTGTTACAATTATATACTCATATATGTTTGTAGGGATACTAATGTCACTCAATACTCTCCTATCTATTGATGATTGATCATATGCTTGCATAAACTCTTCTTTTTCATCACTTAAAGATAGTACATATTACAAAAATCAAGAGGTCTTAATAAGGTTGTAATAGGGCCAGGGTAAGGGGAAGGATATATCCAGGATTGTAGCTATGAGTTTGAAAACCAACAAAGTGGTAACTACCATATCCATATTGGAATTGGAAACTCTCTAATAATTCTTAATTGCACACTAAGGCTCCCCTTTTAGTTCTCTTCTTCTTCTTCTTCTTCTTCTTCTTCTTCTTCTTCTTCCTCTTATTCTTCTTTTATAACAAGAAGAAGATGATGATAAAAATAGAAATTTATTTATTTATTTTTTATAACAAAACCCCCATGCTTGCCTTTTTGCTTAATCTACCATAATTGAATCCATTAGCTACCGCTCCCTAGTTTTTGGACCAAGGTAGGGTAGTTAGTTGGGAATATATCTAGTAGGTAGGTAAATGAAGGAAAATCCTTAGGCTCAAAGGGGTTGAACAAAAGGAAAACTAATGTCATTTGGTGGCTTATAGCTAATGTAGTTAGCAAAGAAAATACATGCCTTTATCACGCTAATGCATGCATAAATATTATACAGTTTCAAAAAGAGCTCATGCAACTTCTAAGTTCACATATTAGAGAGAACACACAATTAGAAAAAAGTAATACTACATAAAAGGTGGAAAATCTCTAAAGCTCAAAGTCTCTCCGATTCTTTGCTATTATTCTTATTTCCTAAGTCTTTGTTTGGCTGGGTAATTTTATGAAGATAAACTATTAGAGTGTTATAATAATAAGTGGTTTGAGAGTTTATCACTTGGGGAGTTTGCACTCTAAGTGATTTTAAAATATATAAGTTCTAATAGCTTGCAATTTATGGGTTCTACTAGTGTATGATTAGGTTATATAGAAGATTCTATCATTTAGTCATCATAGGCTTTCATTTTGCAAAACAAAAACACCAGGCAGAAAAAAGAAATAAAAGGAAAAGTAATAAAACAAAAGGTAATAACATAAGCAACATACAATAGAAAAATAAAGAAAAGGAAAAGTAAGAAAGTAAGAAGCAACAAAAAAAGCCACAGAAAAGGCAGAGAAGAAACAACTTCCCCATACTTAAATGTCACATTGTCCACAATGTGGAAGGGAGGAACAAGGGGAGTGCAAATAATATCACTAGGGTGGTGAGGGAGGAGGTAGCCATGCTCCAAATGCCATTGTTATATTTGATGTATCATGGTGTTCATTTGGTTAATGGGAGCAATAGCTTCCCTAAGACTAGCAACCTGAGCATCCAATATGTTGAATTGGTCATCGATATGTTAGAAGGGAGCATCCCAAGAGGTGAAGGAAGAAGAAGGGTAGGAATTGGCACCAAAAGAAGGAGGCACTAGGAGAGTAAGTAGAAGTAATTGAGGCTCTTCTTCTAGGATGTCGGGGTGATCATCCAAGGGAGGGGGCATCGTCTGACTTGGTTGAGGCATATTAGGAGAAGGTAACCAATTGGTGCGACCGTTATCGATGAGATTGGTGAAATTTTGGTTGGGAAACGGGTACCACACCTCCTGGTTATAATATAATCTATAGTGAAATTGATCTTGCACAATTAAATTCATATTTTTGTAGGTTTCTAGCTTAATTTAGGTTGATGGAAAGTCCATAGGAATGTCATTTAAATTATGACCTAGCCGAGTGATAATGTACATAGTGATACCACCGATGGCGATATCACTGACAAAGTTGGTGCTCATCATACTAAGATGATTAGCAAGATAATACCATGCATCGAGGGCATCATCTAGGAGCATACAATGGAGAGAAAAAAGCTCTAACTTGCGTACATTGCCTTGGCTTTTCCCCCGACCAAAAATTAAGCCAGCCAAAAGCTATTGGACATAGTGCAGAGCCGGATTGTAAATTAGTGTGGTCTTTGCGTGATGTCCACTATAGAGCTTAGGAGGACAACCCCTCTTTGGTAAGGAAATTTTTTTTCCAAAATTCATGAGGATCTTACATTTATGGGCCCTTAGAAAGTTGCTAACTAGAACAGGGTAGATGAAGCAAGGACGGAAACCTAGATAGAGACATTTTTCTAGTCTCATTGAAGAGTCAAAAAATGATGGTTTCTTTGGTAAAATAAAAAAAGAAATAACTAACGAACTGAAGAGTGAGTCCCTTGCTCGTGGGAAATGCATGAGAAAAGAAACGGTATATACCACCACTAGAGAGCAAATACATAACATCCTATTTAAGCCTTAATGCCTCGAGACATTTCTAATCGACTAATTGAGTTGGGGTAATATTTCAAGACACTAGCCCCTCGTAAATTTCCTTGTCATCAAGGTTTTGTAATGATAATACCATAAGGATTGGAGGGTTGTGTATTTGCAGCCTTCTTTTGCCTTTGGATTGGCGGGGCTTTGGTTGTGAGGACTCACCTTCCTCTTGGTTTGTTTTTGATCATTTTTTAGGGCCATTGCTACTGTCTATCTGTAAAAACAACGTGTTATAGAATAGATCAAGCATACCACATAACGTAATTGAGATTGGGAGATATACAATGGAATGAATTTTTAGGAATTATAGAATAAATAAAATTATAATGAAAGGAAATAGTAAATGAAAAAGCAAACCAAGAGAGATGCCCGTGTGTGTTGTGGAAAAACCCGTGTAGAAACAATGATAGTGAGGAATGGTGTGTTGTGGCTATATAGTGTTGCATAGGCAGATTGTGTAGGTGGAGGGTGCAATGGTGAAATAGGGGTATGGTAGTAGGGTTTGTGTGGAGGGGTTAGAGGTATGGATTAAGGGTTATAAGGTGGTGGAAATGGCGGTGGGATAGGAAGTTTTGTAGGGGAAATGGTTGTTGAATTGGTGGTGTTGGTGGGGATGGAAGTAGCAGCAACGATGGTGCTCCAACCTGGATCTGGGAGGGAAGAGAAGGTGAGAGAGGTTGGGGAGGTTTTAGGGATTGAAAAAAGAAGGAGGCCAATAGTGAGAGCAGGAAAGGAGAGGTCATGGGGGTGTAGTTTTTATGTGCGGACCAGGTGCGCACGACCATGCGCCATGGGCAGGCTGTGCCTAGAATGAAAATCGATTTGCATAGGCATGTGGGTTGTGCATAGGCGGACGGTTCAAAAATTTTGTTCTTGGCATGATAATTTATGGATTGGAATGGTCGTGCAGGTTTAGCACAGCTTGACCATGCAAAATTCTTACTCTCAACTTTTTTCAATTTTCCAATGCCAGGGTTATGCATGCCCATGCGGTAGGCTATGCTCGGCTGTGCAACCTTGTGTTCTCCAATTTTCTTGCTCCTTTTGTCCAATTAATGCTTTATAACCTCATTTTATCTAATAGGTGGCTTAGATAATCAATCATCCCTACCAAAATGCTACAACAAAGAGAGAAAACAAAGGAAACAAAAGAAAAGGAGGAAAACATAAAGTAAAAGAAACACACAAAACAAAAGAAACATAACAAAGGAAAACTTAAAGCATGGGTTTCCTCCCATGAAGTGCTTATTTAGGGTTATTAGCTTAACCTTGATGGTTTTCAAACTGATGGCATCTCAAGGAGGGCGATGGAGCCCAACTTGTCAATTGGAGATCCCTCAACATAATATTTTAAACGTTACCCATTAACTTTGAACCATCCTGTAGATTCACTCGATACTTCAACTGCCTAATGGGATATACCTTACGCACTTAGAATGGACCCGATCACCTTGAGCGTAGCTTTCTGGCAAAAATTTTCAAAAAAGAGTTGAATAGGAGTACCAACTCTCCCTCCTTAAATTCTTTTTAGATAATAAGTTTGTCATGCCACTTTTTTGTTCTTTCCTTTTATATTTTGGCATTTTCATAAGCATCTAATGATAATTCATCGAGCTTGTTGAGTTGAAGCATCCTTCACTCACCTGCTTCCTTCAAACCTAGATGAATAGTCTTTATGGACCAATATGCCTTGTATTTGACCTCAACTAGTAGATGACATAATTTTTTGTATACCAAACGGAATGGTGTTGTGCCTATAGGGGTCTTATAAGTTGTCTGGTAATTTTAAAGAATGTCATCTAGCCGGGAGGAACAATATTTCCTTGACTTGGATACATTCTTTTCCAAGATCCTTTTTATTTATCTATTCGTGATCTCCACTTGACCACTCGTTTGAGGATGATATGGCGTGGCCATTTTGTGAGCTATGCCATATTTCCTCAAGATCTTGCTTAAGGCCTTGTTGGCAAAGTGGGATCCCCCATCATTTATCACATCCCTTGGGACTCCAAAACGGGGGAAAATACCATTCTAAAATAGTTTAATTACTACCTTTATGTCATTCGTTGGAGACGCTAACACCTCTGTCTAATTTGAAATGTAATCCACTGCGACTAGTGTGTATTTGTTGTTGTGAGATGAAGGAAAAGGTCCCATTAAATCAATCCTCCACACATCTAATAACTCTACCTCAAATATTTTCAGCACATCTCATTTCATCTCTAGATATTCCCAGTTATTTGGCAGCATTTACATGCTAGTACACAACTCCTCACTTCTTTAAAGAGTGTTGACCAATAAAATCCTATGAGAAGTACCTTTGTAGCTGTTTTGGAGGTGCTAGTATGATCTCCATATGGAGATGAATGACATTGAGTAATGATATCCAAAATTTCATCTTCCGGAATGTGTCACCGAAAAAATTCATCTGCATAATGCTTGTAAAGACAAGGATCATCCTAGAAATAATGTTTGACGTCGGAAAGGAATTTCCTATGTTGTTCATAAGTTAGGTCTTCTGGTAACACCCCACAAATAATATAATTGACAAAATTTGGGAACCATAGGGATTAGAGGCTCTCAATGGCAAAGAGATTTTCATTAGGGAATGAATCATCAATTAGGCATGCATCCCTTTCTTCTTCATGCATCTCTTACCATATCCTAGAAAGGTGATTTGCCACTACATTTTTCGCACCCTTCTTGTCTTTGATCTCCAAATGAAACTCTTGCAAGAGGAGGATCCATCTAATCAACCTCATTTTCATATATTTCTTTACTAAGAGATGCCTAAGAGCTGCATGATAAATGAACACAGTGACTCTTGATCCAACAAGATAAGACCTAAATTTATCCAAGTAGAACTCTATAGCTAGGAGTTCCTTTTCATTTGTGGCATAATTCATCTATGTATAATCTAAAGTCTTATTGGTATAGTATATGGTATACACTTTCCCATCTTTCCTTTGCCCAAGAACAATCCCTACAACATAGTCATAGCATCACACATTACCTCAAAATGAAGACTCCAATTGGGGGGTCTCATTATTGGGGTAGTGGTCAATTATTCCTTTAACCTACTAAAAGCAATTCCTTTTTTACTACCTCTTTCATATTTGGGTTCGATCGTCATTGGTTATCAATGAAGGATTTATGTCTTTCTTCTAATAAAATGTGATGCATATAAAATGAAGGATTTATGCCTTTGATGTATTCAATGGAAGAACCTATAACATCTTTATGTAGCCTAAGGCCTTTATGTAATTTTTCGACTTCTTCTTGATTTAGGCTAGAATTTACAATGATAGGATATTCACCATTGGATTCCAAAAATTCACACTTGAGAGAGGAAGGGAGAGATTGTGTCTCTACCTTAGTTGCAACTTTTTTTGTACATGATGAGTCATGCAATTCTCTTTCAATTGGGGTTACTACACCTGGTTGTTTTACATAGGCACGGTCTTCTCCAAGCATGGCAGCATAAGCATCTGCTTCTTCATCACTATCATGGAATACTCCATCTCTCATTAAACATTTCTCTAATAGATCATCTGAGATCAAATTAGCAAGATTTTATTAAATCATCATGTCCATCGTATTGATACTACAACAATTATCATCAATTAATGGAAATTTTACTATAGAAGGCACATCAAAATCTACTTTCTCTTCCCCAATGTTGAGGGAGGGTTTTCCATTCATTACATCTATAACTACTCTTGTAGTAGCCAAGAAAGGTCTTCCTAATATGATGGAGATTGTGCATATTCCTCTTTTTCTAAAATAACAAAATCAATCAGAACGTAAAACTTACTAACCTGGATAGGTACACGTTCTAATATACCTACTGGATGTTTTACTGACTGATTTGCTAATTAGAGGTAGATGGTGGTAGGCTTCAAATCTCTCATCTGCAAATTCTTATAAATAGAAAGAGGCATTAGACTAACACTAGCTCTAAGATCACAAAGTGCACGGTTAACAGATAGTATAGGGAATAGAGAACGAGTCGGGGTCTTTGAGCTTAGGTGGAAGATTTTTTTGAATAATATCACTTCATTATTGTGTTAAGGCTACCATTTTATACTCTTTTAACGGTATTTTATCAAAAAGAATTTCTTTTAGAAATTTAGCATAAGTAGGCATTTGTGATATAGCTTCCACAAATGGAATATTGATTTACAATCTTTTTAAAATTTCAGCAAACCTTCCAAACTAATTTTCTAATCTCACTTTTACTTGTCTTTGAGGGAAAGGTAGGGGAGGTTTTTAAGGTGGCAGAGGGACATATTTATCTACCTCGTTATCTTTCCTTAATGTGGTATCATTTTCAATAGGCACGACTTCTCTATTTATTTCCATTTTCTCTTCGATTCCTCTACATTCCTCTTCCATTTCTTTTCTTAAAATAGGTCCCTCAACTCCTTCCCACTTCGAAGGGCTATTGCATTAACAAACATTTTAGGATTTGTCTTTGGCTACCCAAGAAGCATTCTGGTGGGCTAAGAGGAAGATCTCAACTATTGAGCCACTTAGATAACTTGATTTTCTAGCATCTTATTATGGGTGGCTAGGGATTCTACCTTAGAACTTAATCTTTTAAGTGAATTCTTCAAATACTTGATTTATTTGTTTTAAGAGGCTATGAAGGTCTCCATCATTAACTCAAGATTTGACTTTGGAGGATTAAGAAATGGCGGTTTAAGGTTTTGGAAACTTGGGGGCCTAAAGTTCGATTGAGTGATGGGATTCTGTGGTGGGTTCTTATAGGATAAACTTAGATGATTCTACCATCTTGGGTTGTAGGTGGGATCAAATGGATCTCCCTTTTGGTCCAAGTTATTCACATAATTTATATGGTCTGCTAAGGGTGCTTCGAGGGTGGAGGAGTAACTAACTAATATTCAACATATGAGTGTCTTGTAATACCACAAATCTTATAAATACCAGGAGAGGTTGCTAATTTGCTAACACTTAATTTATCAAGTTTCTGAAATAATGCATCAACTTGTGAAGACAGATGATCTAGAGTATCAATGTCATAACTGCTACCCTTATTGGTTGAAGATTGCTCACCTTACCATTGAAAATGATTTTGAGCCATATCTTTAATCAATTACTTGGCCTCTGGTATGCTTTTGTTCAAGAAAGTGCCTCCTGCTACTACATCTATAGTTAACCTAGTGTTTTAATGTAGGCCATTATAGAACATGTGGACTAGCAACCATTCTTCTAACCCATGATGTGAGCACATTCGCAACATGTCTTTGTAGCACTCTTATGCATCATAGAGCGATTCACCATCCTTTTGATTGAAGCTTGTAATAATGTTTCTCAATTGAACTATTTTGGATGGAGGAAATTATTTATTGATGAAAGCTTGAGAAATCTGATCCCAAGTGGTAATGGACCTAGGGGTAAAAGATTGCAACTAAGCCCTTCCTTTATCCCTTAACGAGAATGAACATAATCGAAGAATGATCATGTCATCCGACACTCCATTCATCTTCAAGGTGTCACGATACTTGAGAAAAATATAAATGTGTAAGTTAAGGTTCTCTATTGGGCTACCACTGAATTGATTTTGATGAACCATATTGAGCAACAGAGGTTTTAGCTTGAAATTTTTAGTAGCTACACTTAGCTTCCAGATGCTTGATTGCATCCCACATGCATTTGGAGGTGCAAACTCTTTAAGAGAGCGATGATGTTCTTCTTCGCTAGATTCAGCTATGGTCTCTGAACTCATGCTTGCTTTTATCTGACTTATCCACCTCTGAAATCTAGTTAATGTTCATTCAATCTTAGGGTCTAGCTCAGTTGGAGGCGCAAGTTGAAAGAATTATTGTATAAAAGGTTCCTAAAAGCTCATACAACAAAGAATGAACCAGAGAAGATAAAGAACAAGGGGGAATTAAAGGATTTATTCTAGCCAAATAATAAAGTATAGAATATGAATTAGCTAAAGTCCCTGAAAATGGCGCCAAAAACTTGTTATGCTATTTCCGCAAGCGTGTGAATTCATTATAGCATGTTAAGGTCATATCCCACTAAGACTTCGTAATTGAGCACACCTCTTTACTATTTTAACTATCTAAACCTATATAAATTGGGGGTATGATAGTGGATAATGAGAATAATTATGAAAAGCTTTCTAATTGCAAAGGAATTACAAAAACAAATACAAGAGCTTATGGATAAAGGATTTGTGAGAGAAAATATGAGTCCTTGTAGTTTTCCTACTTTACTAGTGCCTAAAAAGGATGGTACTTAGCGTATGTGTATAGATTCTAGGGAAGTGAATAATATTACTTTCAAATATTAATTTTCTATGCCTAGATTATATGATATGCTTGTTGAAATTTGTGGAGCACAAGTATTTTCCAAAATTTATTTGAGAAGTGGATATCATCAATTAAGGATTAGAGATGAAGATGAATGGAAAACTGCTTTTAAAACAAAATATGGTCTCCATGAGTGGATGGTTATGCCTTTTGGGTTATGTAATGCACCTAGCTCATTTATGAGACTTATGAATGAAGTTCTCCGACCTTTCCTTCGTGATTTCATTGTTGTATATTTGGATGATATTCTTGTGTACAACAAAAATAGTTATGATCATCTAGTGCATTTGAAGAAATTATTTGATGAGATAAGGAAAGATAAACTATATGGAAAACTTGAGAAATGTGATTTTATGCTTCCAAGTGTAGTTTTCCTAGGCTATATTATTAGTGGAGAAGGTATTAAAGTAGATCCTAATAATATTAGGGATATAAAAGAATGGCCTGTACCTATGAATGTTCATGATATGAGAAGTTTTTATGGATTAGCTAGTTTTTATAGAAGATTCATTAAGGATTTTTCTACCATAGCTACACCTAATACTCAACTCATGAAAAAGGGTGAATTTTATTGGGGACAAGAAGTTACTCAAGCCTTTGAAACCCTCAAATTTAAACCCTCAAGCCTTTGGAAAAGAATGCCCCTATTCTATCCTTACCTAAATTTAACCTTCTTTTTGAAGTGACTTGTGATGCTAGTGGAGTTGGAATAGGAGGAGTATTTCCCAAGAAAAGAAACCTATAACATTTTTCTCTGAAAAGTTGAATGGAGCCAAACTTAACTATTAGACTTATGAAAATGAATTCTTTTCCATCATACAGAGTCTAGAGACATGGAGTCATTACCTAAGACTAAAACCCTTTGTGTTAAATTTGGATCACGGAAGTTTAAAATACTTACATAGTCAAAAGAAAGTTAATCCGAGACATGCAAAATGGATAAATTTTTTACAATCCTTTGTGTTCTCTATCAAATATTTAGATGGTAAAGAAAATGTAGTCGCTGATGGTCTTTCTCGTAGATCTACATTACTTGTTATGATGGATGCGAAAATCTTTAGTTTTGAAATGATAAAAGACTTATATCCTAATGATGAAGATTTGAAGGACATGTTTAGTGCATGTAAAGAAATTGGATACCATAGAAATTATTTCATACAAGATGGATTTTTGTTTAGACTAAATAAACTTTATATTCCTAAATCTAGTATTCGAGACTTGCTAATCAAGGAAATACATGAAGGTAGCATTGCAGGACATTTTGGTATACATAAAACTATGGAATAATTACAAGAAAATTTCTATTGGCCAAAAATGGTTAAACATGTATGAGCCATGATAAGTAGATGTTCTACGTGTGAAAAAAGAAAAAGTTACTTTCATAAAGGCTTATACACACCTTTACCCGTTCCTGATAAACCATGGGAAGGAGTTAGTATGGACTTTATCCTAGGGTTACCAAGAACGTAGCGTGGTACAAATTATATTCTTGTGGTAGTGGATAAATTTTCTAAAATGAATCATTTTATTCCATGTAATAAAACCGATAATGCCACCCATGTAGCTGACTTGTATTTTAGAGAGGTTGTTAAACTTCATGGAATACCTAAAAGCATAGTTTCTGATCTGGATGTTAAGTTTATGAGTTATTTTTGGAAAACTTTATGGCATATGCTTGGTACTAAATTGTTATTCAGCACTTCACATCATGTGCAAACTGATGATCAAACTAAAGTAAGTAATATAACTCTTGGTACATTATTAAGAGGAACAAGGTGGTGTATGGTGTGAATCCTCACATGCCTATTAACATAATTCCTTTGAAAAAAGGTGAATTGAAAAATTATGAAGCTAAGGATAGATTACAAGTTTTTAAATAACTTCATGATAAAATTAAAAATAATATTGAAAAAGCTAATGCCAAGTATAAAGCTCAAGCAAATAAGCATAGAAACTCTAATGTGTTTTCTCCTGGTGACTTAGTTTGGTTACATTGTGTAAAGAAATATTTCCTAATTTACGTAAAAATAAACTAATGCCAAGATCTAATGGTCCATTTAAAATACTAAGAAAGTTTGGAGATAATACTTATGAACTTGAACTTTCAGATTCTTATGGTGGAATTTCAAGAAATTTTAATGTTGGTGATTTGTCTCCTTATTATTCTAATAAAAAATTGAGGGAAAATTCTTCTCAACTTGGGGAGAATGATGCAGGAGAATCTAATGAACTGAATGATTGTCAATGTCATATTAATTCTCAAGGTAAGGAAGACATAGCTTTCTTAATGTTAGAGCCTATCATGTTAAATATTCTTGATAATTCTTATATGTTTGATATTGAAATACATTCAAGTTGTTCTTGTAGGTATGTCACATATTTGCAAGAAGAAGATATTAATACACTTTAATGTGTACAAGTATTCAAAGCATGGACGACTATGGGATACATGGGATGATACTTTACAATAGGAAGATATGGTGATGATATTCAAATGTTGTATTAACTTATTGTAAACCCTAACCCTAATTGTATTTTATGTAATTTAGGGTTTGATGCAATTTCATGTATGTATCATAGTTAATTGTATAGCTTTGTCATTAGTATCATTTAACCGATGATATTATGATTAGGATTAAGTGTTTTATGGGCTTAATTCAACCATGATATATGGGCTTGAATTAAGGGTGAGAATCGGCTGGTTTAGGCATGATAACCACATACTACTTCCTCTCCTATATATACTCTTGTACGCATGAAATCATATGTAGAATGAATAAGAATTTTAATACAACTTTGAGCATAGCTAGCTAACTTCTATCTCTCTCATTTTGATTCGACATTGAGCAAGGAAAGTCTAGGACAATTACCTTCCTCCATTCAAATCAAACCCGACACATTTGAAACCTGGTTTAAATCTGGCGAGAACACCTATCTTTGCAACTTGATTTCTTCGACTATAATCCTTCTTATTCCTTCGTTTATTTTGCATAATTTCTTGGGTGACATCTTCTACCATCAATCTTTGATCCAACCTTCCAGCCACTTTGATAAAACACATCAAAAGGATAATAATTTAGGAAGGTTAAATGGGGTAAAACATCTAGTTATTGGGAGTAGGATTACCGAATTTCAATTGGGGTCTAAACTAGGATTAAATTTAGTAGCCTAAAGTCTGTCATATTTTAAACTAATTAAATTTATATATAATATCTCGTAACAATACATATATGAATAAATTATTTTTTAAAAAGCACCCTAAAATAATTTTTTCCACTAATTACACATAATTATTGATTTAGAATTAGGAGTTCTAAATCATGGTATTACATTAGGCATTTCCACTAATTTAGTCACCTAAAGTTAGATACTATATTATTCATAAGCAATGTAATGATAAAAACAATACTTTTAGGGAAAGATGCATCGAAAAACTATTATTATATCTAGTGGACCATTACATAAGCCTTCTAGGGTATTTGGGAACCACTATGATATCTAATGCATAGTTAATAATTATAAACCTCCATTAGGGTATATGCTCCTAGCCACTAATTTTATCCTATGGAATGGACTACACTACAAGAAAATAGATCTTTCAAAACACGTTTTAGCCATGTGCTAAAATTTTTATTTCCAACTTTTTATTACAACAACTATTAATTATTGTGGCAAAACATTTGTTGCCATAAATATCAATTTTATTGCTACAATAATACCTCGTTATTATAAAAAATGCATAATTTTTGAAAATATATTATTTTGTAAAAAAACATTTTATTTTTCAACAACCTATCAAGTTATGACTAAATTTATCACAAGATTAGATGATATTTTGTATACCTATTATCACAATAAATCATTGTTGGTAAAAATATTAGTGTTTTGCTAAATCAATTTTGTTGTAAAAGCATATTTTAGCAACAAATTTTCATTATCACTAAAAATTATGAATATAAAAAACATTAAAAAATACTATGCTATTTTTAAAATTTCCCAAATATTAATCTTAATAAAAAATAATTTTTTTAAAAGAATCTTAAAGGATATTACATTGTTTATTTATTTGAATAAAGTTAATAAAATAAACAAATCAAATTATTTAGAATCATTATAAGAAAATTAACTCTCTTATTTAGTAATAGATTTTGTTAATTGTTGGAAAAAATAGTTTGATACTTTTGTATATAACTTTAGAAAAATATTTTCGTGATTGTGGTAAAATAAAGCTTCATAAATTTTAATATAAATTTACCAATGGATCCAATTAATTATGGCCAAAAATGGTTTTAGAAATTTAAATATAACTTTAGCAAAAAATCTGTTTAATTGTAAAAAAATAGCTTCACAAATTTGAATATAACTTTAGCAATGAATCTAATTAATTGTGGTAGAAAATAATTTCAAAAAATTCCAAATGTACAAACTTTAGCAACGTATTTTATTAATTGTGACAAAAAAATATTTTCTAAAATTAATTTATTTTCTACAATGGAGGGAATCGTTACAAAAAATATAGCTTTGGGAAGAAAAATTAGCAGTACTTTTCCACGACAAGGAACAACAACAAAGCAATAGAATTTCCTAAACCTAATTAACTATGACCCATATTTGATAGCTTATTCTCCTTCATTCTTATAACCTAAACCTTCATATACCTCCTATGGGTGCATGAGGCGCCGGCCTTTAACTACCTTTATAAGTCTTTTTCTCCTTATTATTCGATAATAGCTAAGGAAGAAAACTCGGTGTCCAATGGTGCTTCCAACAAACTTTCATTGGTCTTTGACTATCTAAGATGGACGATGTTTCCATCAAGCACATTGTTCAACATCTAGCATTAAATGATTTCATCTTCTACAATTTTGAGGGTAATTGACTAGGTTAATCATCTATTATGGTATGATTCCTTGTTATTTTTTATTATTATTTTTATCTATTTTCAAAATTAGACATATCCTACCATCTTCGGCCAATGATTCCTTTGTTAATGTGATTCATTGAGAAGCTCATCCAGTGGTGTTTTCTAGGATTGGTGGTGGTTTTTGGTGGCCAAAAACAAACAAGATTTAAAATAAGAGGAAGTTAACTTTTTATCAATAGGAGAGTCATCTACCATCCTTATTATTGGTATTAGATTTTTTTTAGTGTTTGCAACTCTGTGCATTAGGGAAGGTGTTCACATAAGCATGAAATGATAATGAATCAATAGGCTTGAATGATGTAGTTCAATAGCCTTGGGTTATGGAAATAATCATTGAATAGAGACCATAATACTACAAGGTTGGCACATAGGATTGCTAGATAGTTCATCCATTTGTTAATATTTTATGTGATTTTTCTTCATATAAAAAATAGTCCCTTGTGCATTTGTTTTGTAGGAATTGACATTATTAGGCTATAAAACAACACCCGTGGGTTGATTTGTTTGAAAAGGTGTAAATAATGCCTTAGGTTTAGATTGTATGTCTTAGAGGTTAAATGCCTATCATGAATAGTGTTAGAAACATATGAGTCTCTTAAAAGGCTACGGCTATGACATTCTTAACCTAAAATATGATGCATAGGTTTTTGAAAGTTTATGAGTCTCTTTTTTTTTCTAGGTAAATAAGGGTTGATGACATTCTTTAGCTAGTCACATCAACGTGCTTATGTACTATCTTTAATGGAGACGATATGAGGCTATCTATAATGTGTTCATTGAGAAGTGAGCCTATTTGATCTAGTGAAATTATTTTCACCTTATTTCTTTCCTAACTGAGTAAAAATGAAGTTAAATTGTATGTAGGTATTAGGGGATCTGTATCTTTGATGAGAGATGATAATAATTTATCATCAATCACCATGATGTGGGAATTTGAATTATTCTATGCTAGCTTATTTGTTTTTTAAAATATTTCTAATATCTTATTTTTCTTATCTAGTCTAAATCAGACTTACTTTTGATTATTTTCTTAGTAAGAATCAATAAATTTTATATTTGTTGTTCTTTGGTCTTTAGATTCATTGATTATTAGTTCTTTTTCTATGATTATGATAATCAAATAAATTCTTCAATATCATTCATTACATTGGAGTTCTTTCAAAATATACACAAGGAATTTAGTTTCTCTACCGCACACTAACTATTTGATAAAACTACAAATTTTCATACTTTTGGTTTTTATGGATTTTTTTTCACTTAAAACCAATTACTATGCTAATTGATGAAATAAGATTATTACATGCACCTAGGTTTTTATGTGGTTTTGGTTGTACCATTATCATTTTCATTAATCAATTTTTGTTTCACTTTCTAAATCATTTTCAAATATTGCTTTGTTATGTTTCTAATTTTGAAGATGGAATCCTATAGAGTAATAAATTTAGAAATTATAAATATCGACATTTCTATAATTTCCAATGTGGGTGCTCTTTATATGTTTTCTTTGCTTTTTCTTATGAACTGACATTTCGAGGTATTGGATATAAATTGGTAGGTAATTACACTAGGTTCTTTCTATTTCTTAAGGCAATTATGATGTATGATATAAATACCCACACTTTTTTGTTTTATCTATGTTAATGATGTGGAGTTAATGAATAATAATAATAATAATAATAAGTCTTATAATAAATACCAAAATTTTAATGATTTAGATTTCACTCTACTAAGCCTTGACCTCTTCATGTAAGTTGGCTTTGGACATTCATAGAGATGTTTACTAATATCACACATTTCATTACTAGAAACAGAGAATGGTAGGGAAAACCATAGGCTAATAACATATGATTCAAAAAGACCCACTCCAAGCAACCATAGGCTTTTTTTATATCTAATTTTAGCATTAGTCTTGCACCTAAATTCTTCTAATTGTGATGCTTTATAGAAATTGTATAAGCCTCCTCTTAATAAAAGATACCAGTGACATATCCACCAATTCATGCATTATGTGTTGGAGTGGATTTGTAAGCACTTTGGAGAGGGTCTTATACAAGATGTTGCAATAGGATATTGGTCTATACTCCTTTGCTCTAGTTGTATTTTGGAATCTTAGGAATGATTTTGATATCAGTATTATTTAGTTGTATCAATTATCTCCCAATTATTTAGAATTCTTCCATTGCTAAAGTAATATCTCCTCTAATAATGTTCAATGTGTTCTTGATAAAATAGGGATTGAACCCATTTAGTCCTATACTCATCAAAGTGATGGTTTGTGTTTATTAAGAAATTCAATAATTCCAAAGCCCTTATTAGTTAGTGTCACAGTAAAAAAATCTTCATAAACTAATTTGTTATTTTAGCTAACCTACCACATATCAAAGATTAGATTAGAGGGCACATTATGATGTGTAGCTGTGGAATGTTAAAAAACAAGTATGTTATAATATTTAGCTAAAGGAGGGACTAACTAGAAGAGGCATGTAGTAATAACTCGTGAATCTAGCTATTATTGTAGAGAGTGAACCAGCAAGCCAACTAGCAATTCTAAAGGTAAAAGGAAGGCATAAGATGTCAATCCCAATGATAGAGACTAATATGTTTCTGAATGTTTGAGAAAGGGAAGATGTTCCATTTGATGTTGTTGTTGATGAATAATAAATTAGCAGCGGGATCTCTTCATTTTGGCTACCACTACTTGATGTTGCTATTGATCCACAGCTGAAACAAGTCCAACTGCTTTGTTTGCAACAACATTTCATCATGATATGACAAAAAAATAAAGCAAAAGTATTTTAATTGATGGTAAACCTTCTATGCACATATGTTTAGATTTAGTGCTCATGGATATGCATACAATCAGAATTGAAATGGACATGTATGAGTGAGAATAATAGCCAAGAGAATGAATGGCATATTTAATGAGTGTTTACTTTTTTCTTTTTCTTTTTATATTAAGTGAAATTATATTAAAATATAGATATGTATATAGTGGAAATTCATATGGAAATGTATGAGCTAGTGATAAAACCCCAAATACTCTTATCACTCTTGCCAAGCAAAACGTTAATAATCCTTTAAAAATAATTAATTATCTTTGTATTTTTATTTTGCAGGATAATCAAGTAAATTGACAAATTAACCAAGAAAGCGGGGATAAGGATCCAAGACTATTTCTATAAAGAAACGAGATTCTGTTGCGGAGAAGAAATATTTGAGTTTTAAGATTATTAGAAATAATAACGACATTATTGGCCAACTAGCAATATTTGAGAAGAAATATTATTATTTTGTTTTGTTTATTTATTTTATAAAAGGGCTATTAAGAAACTAGTCAAATTGGGACTTGCCTAACCCGTCATTACGCCGCTCCTTCATTCTAGACCGAGTCTTCTCCTTCCTTCGGTCATCCCCCTCCATTGTTTACTACTACCTAGAATACCGCCTTCTTCGTCGCTCACCATGAATGGTGAATGCCCACCATTAATCCACTCTACCGCTCCTCCTTCTCGACCGTTGTCCAACATTCGACTCCCATTAATTCTTGGCTAGTTGCTGCCCTATAAAAAGCTTTCATCTTGATGTAAAAAGGAGAACTTGCTCGACTAATATTTCAGTTTGTGAAATAAAGCTCTTTTCTTAATTCTTACGATTTGTATCGTTTATTGTCGGGATTTTGGCAAACCTGTTATTCTCTATTTGGAGGATTTAGGTTGGGTAGTCCCAATCACCCTAACCCCATCTTTGTTTGGTTGTTAAGGCGACTGTTATTACATTTTTCTCAAACCCTATCTGGGGGTTTGTTTCAGCTAGAAGAATAGCAAAGAAAATGAATGGCATATATAATGATTGTTCAACTTTTTATTTATAATTAAGATAAATTATATTAAAATAGGGAGTTGTTGTACGAGCATAATTTTAATCTTAGGTATTTTCCCACCTTCATACCAAGGGTTTAAACTAATCATTTGCTTATACTCTAATACTTAATGCTTACTCAATATACATAATACTAGCTTTGACTTGGATAATCTTGTTGAATCAAACAATGGATTTGGGCTTCCCAACTTTTATTTGTATAGAATGTCAGGATATTTATGGTCTTTTTATTTATTTATTTAGTGTTGGAACCACAACTAGTAAGTTAATGTAACACCCCCAAATTTACTACTGAAAAATTCCGTTTAAATCAAAAGGTTTAGCGGAAGCAAAGGATAAAACCGTAAACTCGGGGGTATTACCGCCACACTTAGTACCAGACCGGTTCACTCCTACCGTTCCAATACTAAGTGCTAAGGCTATATCCGATCAACCTTTAGTACAAAGTATCAAAAACGCAAGACAACATTTAAAATAAATCCTTAACAAGAGGTAAGTCAAACGGAAGTTAGAATACGATTTAGGATTACAACCTCAGAATATGTTTCTCAAAACAAGAACGTAATACAAATTATAGCTAAACAAAAAATAAATCCCGAAGGATCAATATCCGGATTGCCTACTCACTCAAGTCAAGGCTTCCACCCCAACACAGTATCCGATCTTAAACCTGCACAAGAGGTCTGCTCCCCACTATCGGTGGATCATCATAGGACCCATTCAACTAGTGTAGTATCAGTACGGGTCCAATACTGAGTAAGTCTCGCTACCCTACCTTATAGGAGAGATATCATCAAGTGCATATTGAATCATGTTGCATTACGTTGATACAATAGTATGCCTACTCAAACCCACATCACAAGTCCTACCATACACATATAATAACATGCGAAATATATGTAATATCTTAAACCGATAAAAGATTTAGATAAACCAACCAAGCATTTATGGATAATGTTAAGCCAACCAACCAGACATTTTTGGACAACGCCAAACCAAACCAAGCCGAATCGGGCATTTATCAAACGGGCATTTATGGGAAATACCGAACCAAACCAATTAGGCATTTAGCCTCGCGGACATTACTTAGGGACATGTCCAGCCCCGAGCATTACTTAGGGACATGCTCAGCCCCGGACATTACTTAGGGACATGTCCAGCCCCGAGCATTACTTAGGGACATGCTCAGCCCCGATCGAGTAGACTCGTTCTTTAGATCTCTGGTAAATATAGTCGATTCACATCATAGTCTTTATCAATTTATGTGAGTGCGGGAACCCCACTATTATAGCCGGTGGAACGGTCGCGAGGGCCATGCCCTGCCACTATTATAGCCGGTGGAACGGTCGCGAGGGTAATATACCCTGCCACTATTATTTGCCGGTGGACCGGTTTGGCTCCGATTCATAAGGTATTCCACTGTAAATATTAGTATCTTTCCATGTCTTATCACTTTTACGTTTGGTTTGTTGAGCACGAAATCCCCCACTATTATAGCCGGTGGAACGGTCGCGAGGGCACATGCCCTGCCACTATTGTAGCCGGTGGAACGGTCGCGAGGGTAAGATACCCTGCCACTATTATAGCCGGTGGACCGGTCTGGGTTCGGCTCAACATCTTTCTCTATAAGTCGTTAGTGTTTTAATGTATCTTATTCGAGGGCATTTCACCTTTGTCATGCAGGGTCAGAGATCTCAACACATCACATCAAAACTGAAGGTATATGCGTACTATCACATACTAATGAGGGCACATGCACACAACCCGATTCCAAGCCACGCCACACAGGAAACAGTTAGAATAATGGCTTTTAAGACCGCAACGCATAAATCATATAGAACATCCATGGCACGTAGGACACATGCCACACATTTAGCCTTAGCTATATCCCTACTCGGTTTAGGTTACCGAGATATCTCCTACGCTTACATTAGGCCACTAAACACCCGTTGTAATTATCATACTTAGCACATTTCTCACATTGGAAACCCAAATCATGACCCTCAGACTCAACTCTCCCTCATACCTCACTCCTCCTCATTTATTCTTATTATTTTCTTTTTCTTTTTCCACCTTCTCAAATTAGGGTTTCTTCCCCAAACCCTAGGTACCCTTATATGACCCTACGTACTATTTTTCACCTCGAGTCTCCAGACTCCCAAACAGACCTTCCATTAGCCTCCCCACGTCCCAAAGTAACTTTTCATACGTAAGGTTCGCCCCCATGCGGACCTTAACCTCCCCATGCAAACCCTATCATTTCCACCATGCCAACTCTATCATTCCTATGCAAACTCTAGTTCTCCCATGCAACCTTATTTTCTCTCACTCTTCTATTTTATTTAATTCCCTTTTTCTCATCATTTCACAGATTACAGACTACCTAGGTCGTCCATACCCACGTTAACCAACGTACTTCCCCTTGGTTATCTTAATTGCTTGTTTTTCTCTTTCAAGTCCCCACTCCATGACACCTCATCAAATATCCTAGCATGAGTCGTAGGGGTCACATCACATCACATTATATTTGTATCATACCATATTAGCACATACAGACAAAAGCACGATAACATACCTCGGTTCCACACTGCGCTACATAAATACACAGATAATATACAGATTATAGTTACGTCCTTACTAATTACCCATAAGTAGAGGTAAGTAGAGACTTACCTGGATCCGAAGCTAGCTAAGCGAGATAAGAGGGAGAGAGATCCCTAGCTCGTGGACCCACGAGAAAGCTTTCCTAGATCCGATAGAAATCGAAAAACTAAATTAGAAACTATCCTATCAATCAATAATTCACATACTCTAATTAAATAAACACAAACAACCCAAATGATCTTTCTTAGAAAACGTGTCCAAAACTTAGAACTTAAAAGCATAGCCTTATTAAGATTTAAGGTTAAAACTAAATCAAGACGGATCAATACAAATATCACTTGGGACATTTCCACTTAATTTGGAAAGCCCGAGAAAGAATAATTGATCATAAGCTAATTTATTGAAAATAACTTATTTATTAGGTTTTACAACTAAATAGGTAACCTAACCATTTACATAGAACCAAATCCAAACCAATTAGGTTAAAACAGAATTTAAATGATTTAAAACCCAAAGATAGAATTCGATTAGATAAAATACACATAGCAAAATCAATTTTATAAAAGCATCCCCGAAAATTAGGGTTTTAAAGCCCACGACACAAACTCAAGTAATTCAATTTAATTAATTCAAACTAAAGGTATTAGAAAGCAATTAATACCATTTCAACTATTTCCATACATTCAATTTTAGAAAAACAACAATACAAGTAATCGATTTCATAATTTCACTTGAAATTTTAGGGTTTTAGGCCCGAAAATACAATTCGTTAAAATTCTATAAATTTAATCAAATTGAATGTTTGGAAATGCAATTAAACACATTTTATAACATATCAAATAATCAATTGCTCAAAACCAATAAAAGAAATACGCGATTTAGCACAATTAGGGTTTTTTCGAGCCCGGAGCGCAAATTCGATCAATTCTTGCGAAAACATATCAATTGACGGTTCGAAAATGTAATTAAACATATTATAATGTAATTTATATAGTCAATTGAATATAATAACCCGATTACACAATCCAATTTAAACCCGCGGGAGTTTTGACCTAAAAAACCAATTTCGATCAATTACGCATAATTTTCCCAAATCAACACTTCCAATATAAAATTAAATACATTTTAAATGATATTATAAAATCAATTGAGCGGAACGGCTCAATTATATGGCCCGATTTCATTACACCCAAAATTTGACCTAGGAATCAAATTCCGATAAAACCTGCATAAATTTCTCAAATTGACGGTTCCAAAATGAAATTGGATACATTTTAAAACATATTGTATAATCAATTTATCAAAAATAGTTAAATCGGACGGATCCGAAAAATTCGGGCATAACCCGGCCAAAATCCAATTTTTCCAAAATCTCAACATAACCATGCAATTAACCTATCCAAATCATTTTTACAGCACATATATACATAATCAAACAATCAATTTAGCTTTTTATAAGCTAATCCATACCCAATTAATCAAAACAAGGGTTAGGGTTTTTCGAAAGTTATACCAACGAAATCAACACAAATCGGGATAAGAAAATGCCGGAGAAGCTTTGTCGGGGAACGACAGTGGCTCGCCGGTGGTCAGCGGGGCTCGCCGGTGACCGGGCGATGGCGGCGTAGCCTGGGTTTTCGCTCGTCGCTGCTGCTGCTGCTCCCGCGGCTGCTGTGGTCGAGCTGGCTGTAGCTTGCTGCAGCGTCGTCGGTCGCGTCGCCCGTCGCAGCTGGTTGGTTGGCGGCGGCTGGCGAGGGAGCAAGGAGATGGAGGAGGTGAGGGAGGTCGGCTAGGGTTCTAGGGGTGCAGAACAGGGACGCACGAGAGAGTCGGGAATGGGAAAGGGAAGAGAGAAAAGGAAAAGAAGAGAGGGGGGGTCGGGGTACCGGCAGGTTTCGGGATTTTTTTTTTACAAACACAATTAAAAGTAAAATACCAATTATTTAAAATTTGTATTGGAATATTTTATCTAAATTTTATTTAACAAAATTTATTTCGAAACGATCCGGAGGTTTAAAATTAATAAAAAGCTGTATAAAGAATTTCGGAAACATTTTCGGAAGAATTTACCAACGAACGTAAAAATTTATATTATTTACGGAAATACATTATAAGACCCAGAAATAATATTTAAAAACCTATAATAAAATATTTAAGTCAAATTCAAATAAATCACGACTAATTTTAATAATTTCCGAAATCGGTTTTCCGCAAACTAAAAAGCGTAGAACAGAAGAAAATTAATTTTAAAAAGAAATTCTTAAATAAGTTCCGAAAATATTTTTAATCTAACTTCCCGAAAATATTACATTCAATTAATTAAAACATCGATAAAATATTACTTCCCGAAAATGATTAATTATATTCAATTATGAAATCAAAAACATTGATAAATCCATAAAACGAATCGAAATTAAAATAATTAATTGTTTACATCAAATTACGCTAATAAAATCATTAAACTTAATAAATTTGGGTTTTAAAAATACGGGGTATTACAGTTAATTATATTATAGTTTTTTTTATTATAAAAAAGTGGTTCTGAACTGCTAAATTGATGAAAAATGATATATCACCATCATTGGAAATCACTTTCGCTTCCTATCTAGTTGAGAATTGAAAAGTATGAAAGTTAAAACTTGCTTTTAGGTAGGGATGAAAATTCCCAATGTGACTTCGGGACCTCATTGGGGATTCCCCATTTGGGTCTAGGTTCGGGGAGATAATTTGGTGATCAGGTTGGAGAATTCTTATTGAACTTTTTTTCGGGATGGATTTGGGGTCCTCATACTCAAAGCCACCCCAAATTTTTTATATAATTATATATATAATTTTGTATAGAATATAAATTAATAATATATTTAAAAAAAAGATCGTGTATGGAAGATAAGGTATGGTTTTGAGTATAAGGTTAGGTTTCAAGGTCGGGGAATGAATTGAGGATAGGGATTTAATCTTTATAGGGATCGGGGCAGGTTTGAGGTTTATTTTATTTATTGGGATCAAGGATGGGGAACCCACCTCATTACCCTTCCTATTTAAGGAGACATTCAACGGAAAGAAAAAGGCTTAATTACTTCTTCAACTATAATATAATATATTATATTATATTATGTATAGATATATAATGATAATTTATATAGATTTAACATACAAAGATGGGTTGATCGACAAATAATGACTACTACTACTATAGTTTGTTAAATGGCCAATAAAATTTGATATTTCCACTTCATAACAATTGAATTGCTTGACATCTCATAAGATGATTATGTGATGGAAACAAGATTAATTCAAGTGTGATGAACTAGTAATATAGTAGTATACAATAATTTAGACATTTTAATAATGATGATCTTTTCAATTTTTAGCATTCTTATAGGATCCTCTTATTAAAGAATGTAAACTAGATATATTTATTTTGACAACTACAGTTATTATTCTTTTATTCCATCTTAATTTCATTCATATGATGACTACAAATGTGTTTTTTTTTGGGTTTTGTAGTAATTCAAGATTTATAATTGATGTTATTGTTGGATATATAAATCATTGGATATTATAGATTTATATGAGTATTATTCATACTTAAAATTGTATCAAAACTTTTACTAAATTTGGTAGCTAATCATGAAATCAATTTCTTTTTTCCCTCCCTGACTTATTGATGTCAAAATTAAGAGTTTAGATACCATTTATGAGATAAATATAATGTAAATACTATAATAATAGTATTAGATAATGAAGATTAGATAGATAATATAAAAGAAAGTAAGTGGTTAGATATTTCATATATTTTTGTATGGTGTACATGAAGAAAGTAAGATAGGAAATTATTTAAATTGTGATTGTTTTATTTATTTATTACCATTATATATGTCATATTAATTGTTTAACTTTATATGGAAATGCAAATTAGGTTATTCCAGTAAATAAAGAGCGGATGAACTTAAATTGATCATTTTCTATACTTTTATTTTTGCACTTCACATTTGGATGAACCATTAGAATATTAAAGAACAATTATCTATCTATGTAATAAGGGTGCAAATGTGCATTTCAACAATAAAACAAAAGTTCATTTTCATTTGTTGAAGAAAGGAATTTTACAAAGTTATTTTGTGTGGGATAACCACATTGAGGTGTTCAATGTCTCTCCACCTAAACATAAGGCTTTTGTTGATCATGATTACATGCTAGATATGTTATAAGTATGTTCTTTTTGTGTCTAGGATGAATTTTTTTAGTAAATTATGGTAGAAATGAACATAACTTCACCTTATAAGAACCTTCCAGTGAAGCAACTTGATTCTATCACTTCTTACAGAAGTATAAAGAGCATTTGACTTTGGATGGCTTTGGAGTTTCAAAGGTTGGGTACCTTATGAAGTTGCAACATCTTAAGTGTATGAGCCATTGGAGTGATAACTCCTTTAGTGAAATTTTGAAGCTTAAAAATGTGACATTAGATTGTAATATTCCTAATTCCTATGATGAGTGTCGTGGGACCATTCATAAATTAGGCTTGGATTATATAAAAATTCATGCATGTCTAAATGATTGCAAATATCAATGCAAAAGAATTTCCATAATGGCATACTATAAGGTGGAAGATTAATTGAAAAAGGGTTACCTATGCAATTTTTATGATAATTTGGTATAAATCATAGGCTACAAAAGTAATTTTTTGTAGTTGTGATAACAAAGGATATATGTTGGCATAAAGAAGATAGAGTTGATGATGTGATAATGAGACATCTAGCAGACTCTTAAGTATGGAAGTATTTTGATGAGGAGTTTCCATCTTTTGCTAAATATCCTCATAATATGAGACTTTTTTTAGCTACATTTGGCTTCCAACTATTTAATACTTTTGGGGATCATTTCATAGCATTTGGCTAGTCATTTTGGTTCCGTATAATTTACCTCCATAGATGTATATGGAATCTTCTTATCTTACATTATTTTTGTTGATTCATGGACCTAATTCATTGATAATGGATATTGATTTCTTTTTTCAACCATTGGTAGAAGAGTTTAAATAATTATGGGTAGTTGGTGCTGACACATATGATGCCTATGCCAAACAAATTTTTTTTATACATGCATATGTGCTATGGATTATTAGCAATTTCCCAGCATATGGAACCATGTCTTTTTGTAGCAATGGTGGATTTTTTTCTTCCCCATGTTGTCACAAGGAATTAGATCACATTTAATAATAAAAAATATATGTTACATGAGGCATAGGCATTGGTTGCCGACGAATCACAGATGGAGAAAATTGCTTACAGCCATTGACAAAACAAAGGAAAAAGGATATTACTCCAATCCCATTATTAAGTGATGATGTTTGAGGTAGTGTAGTTAGTTTAACCAAGTGAAATTTGGAAATTTTGTTACAAATAGGAAGAGGGATGATACAAATAGCTTATATAGTCAGAAGGAGAAGAGAATATTTTTTGAGTTACCTTATTGGTACAAGCTAAGATATGATGTATAATGAATTTTTTTTTGAGAATATTATAGGGACATTGATGGATATAAAAAATAATGCTAAGGATAACTTGAAGGCTCGATTGGATTTAGTACTAATAGGTATAAGGGAATATCTTTATCCAATTGTTAAAAATTATAGAGTAAGAGTTCCTATGGTATGTTATACTTTGAGGGTGGATGAAAAAACGTTTTTTTGTGAGATGTTTCAAAAGTTGAAGATTCTTGATGGTTGTTGTTCAAATCTCTCCCATTGTGTGAAACTTAGTGGATAGACGATCTCATGTATTAAGAGTAATGATCATCACATCTTTATTGATAAACTTCTTCTTGTTGCTATCAATGGGATCATTTTGGAACATGTTTATTAACCATTAATTGAATCAAGCTCATTTTTCCATAAAACTGTACTATGAGAACTTGAGCTTGAAGGATTTGGATGCTCTTGAAAGTAAAATCCCTTACTCATTGTGTAATTTAGAATTGGTATTTCCACCATTATTCTTCACTCGTATGGCGCACTTAGCCATTTAGTTGGTAGGAGAGGCAAAAATTGCTGGGCTAGTGAGATATTGTAAGATGTATCCAATAGAGAGGCAATTTTTATATTGTGAGTTTTAAATTCATTTACTTTCATCATTAGATAACCTATCACTACATTAAAATTTATATCAATATTTATGTTATTAGGCTTTTGATTACATTAAAATCCAATGCTTGAAACAAGGCACAACCCACATGCTCAATTATAATATATTATTTGGAAAAAGAATGCCTTACCTTTTGTTCTACATACATATATGACATGGATACTAAGTTTAATGAGGTTGGAAATGATGACCAAAGAAATCAAATAAACATTTTTAAATATACTGGGTATCTGTTAAAGAAGCACATTCTTCAGGATATTAGCATTGAAGAGTTTGATTAGGCTCACTTATATGTCCTCCATAATTATGATGAGCGTCAAGAATTTATAAAGGAAGTTATATCTTATTCTAGAAGTCCTATGTAAGAGTATGTATCATATATGCAATTTAAGTTCATATATGTAATTTCCTTAAACCTTGAAATTCATTTTTATATTAGAATTTAGAAAAAAAAACTAGTGATAAAAAGTCCAAATCCTATAAACGTAGGAGACGTAAGACTAAATTTTTAGATTGGGTTTATGATCGTATATGCCATCTCTTCTTAATTTATAAATGTAATAAAATGTTACCCATGAAATGTATATATATTTATCTTTCCTTCATTGGTTAATAGGTGGAGAAATTATATAAAGAAGGATTAGTTGATGAAATTTTATAACCCTTGGTATGTAGTCCCTTACGAACTATAAAGTGTTATAGTGGGATTATGGCAAATGGGTATATATTTCATTCACTTCATCAAGAAGTAGATAAAAAAAATGCCAAAATAGTGGTGTAATGGTGCGCAGATGGTCATTCAGATGAATTTGATTATGGTGCAATAAGAGATATTTATGAGTTGCAATATTTTGGTGAAAACCATGTTGTTGTTTTGAAATATAATTGGTATGATGTGAAACATGAAGATGGAGTATATAAAGTGGATGAATATGGAATAACTATCATTAATAAAGGGTTATCATTAAAAGAACCTTCTGTATTAGAATCACAAGTGGAGCATGTCTTTTATGTAGCAAAGCATGAGGATTAGAATGTTAGGACTAAGATAGATCCTCAAGACTCATACAAAATTTTGGAAAAGGAGGAAGAGAAAGTACGCCATCAAATTAACGTTGAGGTTCCACTACTAGGAGAGATTGAGGGTTCCAATTATGTTTTTCTACCCATAAGACATATGGAAAATATTTTTTTAGAAACTAATCATTAAATGGGTCATAAGTAAAATGAAGAGCATAAATCAAAAAAAGGAAGGGATTTAAGGGAAGTGAAAGAAGCAAAACTCATATTTGGATGATTTTATTGTTCCTAATGGTGTTGAAACTAAGCTTTGACTATTTGATGAATTATTTCTAAGTATATTTTGTGTATGGTATCAACTATATATATATATATATATTTTAATTTTTAATTTTTAGTTATTCTATAAAGATATTATCAAATTTTTGATAAAGCCATGATTTTAGCTCTAACACCTCCATTCTTCATAGCTGAAAAATTATGTTTTGAGAACTTTACAAAAGTGGAAAAATATTGAACGCTTAGAAAAAACAGGGTGTAGCATAAAACCTTAGCGTATGTAATATTCAAATACATGAGGAAAATTTAGTTAATGTAAATGCTCTCAAATTATAAGAACAAAAGTTGGGTGTAGCCCTAAATCTTGGTCCCTTAAGGACTACTCAAAAGTCATCATATGTCCACGCTTTAAGAACACACATCGCACATGAGGTTGGCCATCCCCAAAAATCGGCACATGACCCTTTACTTGTGGGAAAGAGCAAGTGACTGAACAAATGAGCACATCAGTATGCTTCTTACTGAGTAAGACAAGTTACCTTCCCAATGGAATAATAAGCACCAAGATTCTAGCATAATATGAAAGCCATGCTAACATATCTCATGCATATATCATATAAATAGGATACTGCTCTATCATAGCCTCATCAGGTATAGCAAGCTCATCATTATTGACAAAAAAACACAATATCATATTATTAAATGCATTCTACTAAAGATATTGTCCAACTATTATTAAGGCTTTAATCATCCATGCATATAATTCACCATAGGCCATTTTTCCAATTTCCTAATCCTTTAGGCCATTTATATAGGCTTTGTCTCTATTATCATACCTTTTTTTTACTCTTATTTTTACTTTTTAACCACATTATTATTTCCAAATTCTAATCAAAATTCTCATTTAAATTATTATCCAAATACTCATTCCAATTATTATCCAAATACTTATGCAAATTCTTATCCAAATAATTATTCAAATTCTTATCGTTTGATGGATTGTGCACCACCATTTTGTCTTACATACTATAGAAGTCTATCCAAATAAATTACATAAAGTTTAGGTCGAATCCAAGTAACCACAAATGGTCGTAAGTCTGGGATAAAGCCAAGTAACCACCAATGGACATAAGTCTAGGCCAAAGCCAAAACCACTTAGGTAACCAGACCCTTTAGTATATATACTCTCTAGTACGCCATCGATGTTTAGAGTAGGTAAGGGACCATATCTACTAGGATCTGGCTTAATGGAAAAGTTTAAAGGCACTAATAAATGTTTGAAGAGAAACTAACGCCCGATAGCTAATTGAGAATTAGGTAACCCACACCCATACACAACTCAATTGTCTTTCACTTTAAATGATTAGTATGTTATTCTCAAGGTTACGTGATCACATAAGACCCATATAATATTCAAGCTAGACATTCACACACTTATTCCATATTAACCATTACCATCCCCCACCAAGTGTGGGATTTCCATAAATGCTTACCAAATATTAACAAAATCCATTAAATTAATCATTTTCAAGCTAAGTACATATTGCATTCATCATTTAAAAACCATCAAATACTTATTTCGGCTTACCTATTAAAGCCTTTACAATACCTATTGAGTACACCACAAGTTATGATCCATTAATCCATCTATTAGGTTATCAATCCATATAAATAGATGTATTACACTCATTAAATAGTCATATAGTTGTGTTAGGCATAAAGCATATCCAAGACAAAAGACCAAAATCACACAATTTGGTTAAACTAGTTGATCACTTTGGGCTAGATTTTTGATTGGTTTTGCCAATCGATCGATCAGTAGGGCTAACTACTCAACTGGTCTGGAAAGACTAGTTAATTGGTTTAGCTAAGCTAAACACAAGGTTCCGTACTATACCTAAAATCATCATTTTCCTTGGAATTCATAAGTTGTTCAAAATGCATCAACTAATTCTCATACCAACTCATAACTCAAGTCTTTAAAGAATTCACCACAACATATGCTTAAATAAGTCACATTTTAGAAGTAAGAATGACTTGGTGGTAGCAAAACTCTTCCACAAATATGAAAACTCAACCTAAAAGATTTTTATATTTCCAAACCCTAAAGAAAAAGGAAGTTAAAGATTTAAAAATTCAATGAAGGATTTTGTAAATCAGTATTCAAATTAGAAGTAAAATGAATTACCAAACCTAAGAAAAATATAGAGAGAATTTGTGCGAAAAAGAGACTCATTTTCCTCTTAAATCTAACCCTCCCTTACTTAAAGATATACAATAAAGAGCTAGAGAAGGGATTAAAAGAGTAGAAAGGGACCAAAAATAAGTTATAATTGGAGAGAAAAGAATAAAAGGTTAGACAACTAGAATATTTCTGTGGATAAAAGAAAAATAAATGGAAGGGGTGATTAAGGCTATTTATAGCCAACAAATGAGTATAAGAATTATTTTTCTTATGATCAAATTGAAAAACCCTAATTTCTATTATTTGAATTTGAGATGAATTGGTGGATTTTGTTAAAAATAGGTTGGCCTCCATTCTAAAGCTAAAATAGTGACTTGTAGAAAAATACAAGTTAAATATTTGTAGAAATGCCAAACACAAGAGTGGAGATGGACTATCAACATTGAAGGAATCTCATAGGTAGGAAGTGAGAGATTGGGAATTGAAGCAATGATTTATAGAGCATGTAGATGAGAGAGGTGGAAGATGAAAAAAATAAGGTTACCCTCTCCGTGAAATGTCCTAATTCAACCCTCAATTAGTTAGAGGCAAAATCTTGGCTCAAATGTATAATTAAAAAGGTTAATTTGCTTTAGAAAACAACTTGGAATAGGATTATCAAGGCTCCATTTTAGCATAATAAGTTTTCCCTAAAGAATTGAGTATCAGAAAATGTACTCGACTCAACAAACCAACCGATCAATTTGGCCTACAAGTCGATTGTTCTGCAAACCAATCAATAGGCTCCCCAAACTAGTCAATGTATTTGGTCAAGCAAAAGCTTTTAGATGAAACAATAAAATCAATGTATTTGTGGAACTAGTCAATTAGTCTACATAAAAACTCATTTTATTCCAATTCCAAAACATTTTCAAATCAAACCTTTCCTCAAAATCAATTATAATTCCAATCAAAATTAAACATTATCAAACCTTAATAAATGCCATAACTTCTCATTCAAGAATTTTACCAAAATTATAGGGTATTATAACACTAGCTCCTTAAAGAGGTTGCATCACCAATGCTTACTAATCAAGGTCTAAGCATAGTATACACACACATAGCAATTCACATATTACATTTAACAAGGTAAAAATTACTACTCCCTTAAAATAAGAACTACCCTAAAGACATCACACTGGGAGAAAAACTTTGGGTAATTTGCTTGAATCTCCTCCTCGACCTCCTAAGCAACCTCCTCAACACCATGCCATTACCTAAGGACATTTACTAGTGGAATAGTGTTCATGCATGTCACTTAAGTCTTTATTTATATGATACACACCAGTTGTTCTTTGTAAGTTAGAGACTCGTCAACCTTTAACGACTTCAGCTAGATGACATATGAAGGATCTACTACACACTTTCTTAACTAGGATATGTGTAAGACATTGTGTACATACGATAACTCCATCGGTGGGCCTAAATAAGAGGCAACCTCATCAACATAATCCACAATCTCATATGTTTTAATAAATCTAGGAATAAGCTTACCATTTTTATTGAACCTCATGACCCCCTTAGTGGGAGAGACCCTGAAAAGAACTATATCACCCACCTCATAACCATTGGTTCATCTTCTCAAATATGTGTAGCTTTTTTTTATCAGTCCTAGGCTACTTTCTTGTGATCCTAGATTAGTCAGATCCGCCTCATCATTTCCTTGATCATCTCTAGTCACAACACAATTATCTTACTGATATCATTAAAGAATAAGTGACTATGACACTTCCTCCGGTACAAAGCATTAAATGGTGCCATCTTGGTAATAGCATGATGATTTTTGTTGTAGGAGAGCTCAATTAAGTCCAGTTAGTCCTCCCAACTACACCCAAAATCCAACACACATGCTTGAAGAATGTCCTCTAAGGTATGAATGATCCTCTTCATCTTACCATCTGTGGCTGGGTAAAAAGTAGTATCCATCTTCAATTGAGTCCCAAAAGCATCTTGCAACTTCTGCCAGAATTGTGACAATAACCTAGAGTCTTCTTTTGGCACAATATATTTAGGAACACCATGCAATTGCATAAAGTATTTCCTATAATAATTAGATAGCTACTCTATACACCACATCGCCTTCATGGGTATAAATACTACTGACTTAGGTGATCCAAAAAATCCTATATAAAATAAAAACCATTATGGGTCCTCGGAATACCCACCATGAAGTTCAACAATATGTTATCCCACTTTTCTTCTGGAACTTCTAGTGGTTGTACCAACCTTTCCGGCTTTTTATGCTCGATTTTTACCATCTAACATGTAAGAAATTGGGTAACAAACTCTTCCACCTTTTATTTCATACGGGGCCACCAATATGCCTTCTTCAAATCATTATACAGCTTTTCCCCTTCATGGTAGATGAAATAAGTAGTATAATATCCTTCCTCTAGGATTTTCCTCATATTCTTCACAAATCCCTAGGGTATACACCACCTACCATGGTATCATACACTAATATCCTCAAAGAGTTGAAACCCTTAGGCTCTACCCTCTTTAATACCCTCCTTGATCCTTTTAAGCTTTACATCACCAAATTGATTAAGTCAAATTTTTTTAAAGATCAAAAGAGTGATGGTGAGTGCACTCATTCTTGACCCTAAACTACAACTATGATCAAATCGATCCCCATCTTTCTATGTTACCTATATAGATGATTAGATAATACAATGTTGCTCTGGAAATGCTATATATTCCTACTAAGCACATTTGGCACAACATTGACCTTACCCTCATGGAAGGTTAATTCTAGGTCATAATCATTGACCAACTCCAATCATTGATGATTTCTTAAATTTAACTCCCACTTTATGAAGATATACTTGATACTCTTATGGTTAATGTATAACTTGCACAAAACCTCATAAAGGTAATGCCTCTAAATCTTAAGAAAGAACACTATTTTGATAAGCTCTAAATCATGTGTTGGGTAGTTCTTTTCAAGCTGATTTAGTAGCCAATAAGCATATGAAGCCATTTTCTCATGTTGTATTAGCACACAACCTAATCCATGCGTAGAAGTGTCATTCCATACTTCAAAACTATCAAATCCATTTATCAGCGTATCATAAGGGCTATAGTCAAATGCTTCTTTAACTCCTTGAAAGCTTTACCACACTTCACATCCCTCTAAAATTTCATAGCCTTCTTCACAAAGTTATTCAGTAAATGATCTATCTAAGAGAAGTACGCAAAAATCCTATGGTAGTAACCGACCAATATAAGAAAGCTATGCACCTCCTTTATAGAAGTTGGTGATGAACATGTAGAAACTACCTGAACCTTGGAAGGATCTACTACTACCCCATCCTTAGTGATTACATGTCCAAGACTATCCACTTTATCTAGGAAAAACTTTCCCTTTGAAAGTTTCATATACTACTAGTGTGACCTTAACAATGCTAAAGTCTACCTTAGATATGTTTTCATGCTTTTCTCGATTATTGGAGTAGATGAGGATGTTGTTAATAAATACAACAACAAATTGTTCCAAGAATAGTTATAAAATCTAGTTCATAAGGGCATGAATGTTATTTGTTCAGTAGTGAATCGGAAAGGCATTACTATGAACTCATAATGGCCATATCTTGTCCAAAATATAATCCATATGATGTGTAACACCCCCAAAATTCACTACTGAAAAATTTCGTTAATTAAAAGGAAGATTAGCGGAAGCAGATAAATAAAACGTGAACTTTGGGAGTATTACCGCCACACTTAGTACCAGACCGGTTCACTCATACCGTTCCAGTACCAAGTGCTAAGGCTAAGAGAATGAAATACAATTCGAAAGACATTCAACATGCATAAATCAAAGTAAATTGCAAGAACTTCAACATACTTAAATCAGAGTAGCGCATCAAATCGTTTTCAGGAATAAAATCCACCGATGGTGGTTAAAGTACCAACATAACATCAAAACCAGGAAATTAAACGAAGAAGGAGGGAAAACCCTAACGATACCGGATAACTCCTTACTCTCTTTCCCGTAGCCCACTTGAGTAGCACCTGAAAAACCTACAAGGGCACTGCCCATTGAATAGGCAGGGGCCCCATAAAGGGAATCCCTTCAGTACTACGGTACCGAGTAACCCTTTAATACCACACTTAAAGATAGGCCCGCATACGACACATAATGCAAACTACACACATAAATAATATGAGGTGCATGCATAACAATAACATACATAATAATTTATAGGTCACGATCGATACTTTGGGCCTTAAGCCATGTCATAGTGTGAGATCAATACATTCGGGCCTTAAGCCATTATTCCGTCATTAATCCATCAATATCATATTTTATATCCATGTGAGTACGAGAACCCCACTATTATAGCCGGTGGACCGGAAGGTATACACTTAGGGCAGAACGCCTCTGACCACTATTATTACCGGTGGACCGGAAGATAAACACACAGGGCAGAATGCACCTGACCACTATTATTTGCCGGTGGACCGGTCTGGCCCCGACTCACATGGTGTTCCACTATAAGTGGTTAGTATTTTTCCATAATCTTATTCACATACATAACCGATTTTATTGAGCTCGGGACCCCCACTATTATTGCCGGTGGACCGGAATACAGATAACTCATCATCCAGGGCACAACGCTCTTGGCCACTATTATAACCGGTGGACCGGGATACATATAACTCATCATCTAGGGCACAACGCTCCTAGCCACTATTATAACCAGTGGACCGATACTCAATATCATAATCATCTGGGCCCGACTCATTAATATTTCACTTTCAATAATAGTATCTTTCCTTTCTTTAATCAGCACATCAATCATATTTATTTGCCTCGATTGGGAGATCAATAACCCGGGACGCAAAGGTACACCGGTCGTACCGGTGCATATCAGCTACTCAGTACCCTTCAACCATGAACCCAAGGACGCAAAGGTACCCTGGTCGTACTGGTGCATAAAGCTAACTCAGTACCCTACCGATAAGGACACCTAATCCATAAGTATGCATACCCCATAACTAGGTCCGTAGAGATAGAAAGAGTAAGATATAGGGTCTGGCTGGGGCACAAAGGCACACTAGCAAATACCAGAATAATCGTGGACTAAACCACGTCCTTAGGGTAGCGACCCCTAAGGAGTCACCATTCCCGATCTCGAGGTCTCTCACTTTAAGTAATAGTGTCTTAATTAAGGTGATCACGAAAAGCACGATAATCAGATACTTATTCACTTTCGATCGTTCCGATATCATTAATCGTTTCTTATTCAGATGATTATCTAGGATATCGCAGAGAAACCATTCAGGCCATACTAATTATCAAATACTCTTACTTGGCTAATCAGCATTATTTAATCATATTATAATGTTCCACACTCTCAAAGACATGCTAGGTACAAACCACTCATTTTCCCTTTACTTATATAATTGTTAAGTACCCATTCCTTACTTGATAAATTACCACATTACCCTTAAGGTTGCATAATTACCAAATTACCCCTTGTCCACTTTAGATTACCAAATTGTCTCCTACACTTTTTAGATCACCATTCACCCCTCATAATTACTACACTTATCATATTTCCCTTTTGGTTGGTTATATTACCAAATCGCCCTTCTCCTTTGTTATAATTACTAAATTGCCCTTGAGTCGGATAAACTAATACATTACCCTCCTTCATTATCATGATTACAATTTTGCCCCCTTAGTTGGTTAAATAATTATCACTTTACCCTTTAATCGGCTAAATTACCAAATTGCCCCTTCAGTTGGATAAATTACCAAATTTTCCTTCTCCTTTATCATAATTACCATTTTATCCCTCTCGATTATTTTAATTGCCATTTACCCTTTTTAATCATTATAAATCCCAAATTACCCTTCTTCATACTTACAAATATTAATTTACCCTTTTTCATATTCAAAATTACTATATTACCCTTCTCCATTATTAAAATTACCATAATGCCCTTAATTGGTTAATTTACCAAATTACTCTTCTATAGCATCATACTCATCCAATTGCCCTTCTACAATCATAATTTAATTGATAAATTATCTTTTGTCGTTATCATAATTACCAAGTTACCCCTTACTCCCAAGTTTACCATAATATCCTTTTATTCACAAAATTACCATTTTGCCCCTTACATCCAATTTTACCATAATATCCTTTTATTTATGAAAATTACCACCATACATCTTTTACTTTACAAATTACTATTTTACCCTTTCACATCCAAGATTACCATCTTTATCTTTCCTTACATAATTACCATTTTGCCCTTCTTTTCCAAATTACCATATTACCCCTTTACTTATAAATTACCACTTCACCATTCACTTATAAAATTTACCATATTACCCATTACTTATGAAATTACGATTTTGCCCCTCTACCTCCAAAATTACCATAATGCCCTCCTTCATCCAAAATTACAATTTTATCCTTTACTTGTAAATTATCATTTAACCATTTAATCATAAAATTTCAATATTATTCTTTTATCTCAAAAATTACCGAAATACCCTTTTCACTTATAAAATTTCCACTCAACCCCTTTATTCACCATTTTTATGAATTTGCTAACACTACATAAAATAATGATATTAATACTTCATTTTTATCATCTAAGTCCACCAACTTGTCATTTTTCAACATAATACTCATTAGCAACTACACACATTGATTTATATACTTCATAAGCATAATTACTAAAATACCCTTAAACAATAACATCATTCATGCATTAGCAACATGATACAACATAAACAAGTATTTAGCATTTCTATCCATATTCAAACTCCTTCTTTATTTAACATACCTACATATGGCACAAAAGTTATCATGCTTTTTTTTCTTTTTATCAAACAATATAAGAAACCATATACATATCATGCTAAGCATACAAAACATGCATAAAATCATACTAAACCCTAAATGTGCTAGCATGTGTTTTTCCATATATTTAAGGGAGGATTGACGGTTACCTTAATCCCGCAAAATATCAAATCTTACCAAGCATAATTAGCAACTCAACACCTAAAAATAATATCCATCATATTTGTTAGAAATAAGAAGTTAAAAAGGATAAAACTTTATAAAACAAATTTATTTAATAATAATACACTTTAATTAAATATGGATATACCTCAAAACTTAACCAAATGAGTTTCAAAATAAGGGGGAGCTCACGCTGCATGAGCAGCGTGAGTTTCATGTATAATCATGGGGAGAAAAGGGCTCAAAGAGGGTGAAGGGAGAAAAATCCATTATTTTTGGGTTAGGGTATTTAGGCTAGAAAAGAAGGTGGTTAGGGGAGGTTCTAAGGCAGGGGAATGGTGCAGAAGTGAAGAGGGGGTGTAGGTGGAGGCTAAGGGTGGTTTCACGGCGGCATAGGGCGGCGGAGACGGCGGCGGCAAGGCGGCGAAGTTGGCTGCCAAGATGGGTCGAGGGAAAGGGGTTGTGAAGGAAGGAAAAGGAGAGGGAAAAATTGATGGGTGCAAGGGTTGTTTTCGGCCAACTAAGGCATGGCGGTTGTAGAGGGGGTTGCAGGGTGTCGAACGGTGGGTTGGGTGGCGGCAGAGGTGGCCGGACAGCGGCGGAAATGGAGGTTGTAGGTGGCTCGGTGGTAAGGGGGAAAACTGGGGAGAAAAAGAAAAGGGGTCGAGAAGGGAGGAGTGCAGGCTCAAGGGGGCGGCGTGGTGGTGCAGGGTGGTAGTAGGTGGTTGCATAAGGCGGCGTAGGGGTTGGGATTGGTGGTTCGAGCGGCGGCGGGTGGCGGCGATAAAAAATCGGGGGAGAAAATGGGGAAGGAGGAAGGAGAGAGGAGAGAGCTCGGGGAAGGAGAAAATGCTCGAAAGTGGGGCAGAAGGGAGCTGGGGTGGTGAAGAAAAAGAAGAGGGAGAAGAGAGGGGCAGGGCTGGCCGGTGATTGGTGCTGTAGATGGTGGCAGGGCTGGTCGGGTGGCAGGGGGAAAAGAGGGAAGAAGAAGGGAAGAACCGGGGCACGCGGGGTGTGGTCCAAGGGCCGGTTTGGCTCGAAATGGGAAGGAAAATGACGGGGGAAAAGAGAGAGGGAGAGGGAGCAGGTGGTGGTGGCAGGTGCAGGGTGGCAGTCGGTGCTCGACAATGGCAGAAGAGTCGGGCGTGGGAGGAGGAAGAAATGAGAAGAAGAAAGGGATGGGGCGGTCGGACCGGCGCAGAAAAAGAAGGGAGCCGACCGGTCCAGGGAGAAGAAAATAAAGGGACGTTTCGGCTGGAGGTCGGGTGTGCGCGAAGGAGAAGAGGGAGGAGGCGGGAGAGACGGGCCGAAGGCCCAATGCGTAGGGAGAAGGGAGAACAGGCTGGGCAGGCGGACGACCCAAGGGGGAGAAAAAGGAAAAGAGAAGAAAGAAGAAAAGGAGAAAAGGAGAAGGAAAAGAAAAAGGAAAAATGGAAAAATAGGGGAAATAAGTTAAATTAATTTATAAAATCATAAAAACGTAATATTCTTGATAAATTATTTAATTTAATAATTTAATTCATTATAATCTAAAGTGTTAATTTAAAAAGGATGAAGTGGGTAAAATGTTAGTTTGGAAAATTATTTAAATAAAATAATATGATAAATAACAAAATATTTATTTTTAATTTATTAAATACTTTTATCCAAATTTACATACTCTAAAATCTATAAAATAATTTAAATAAATAATCTTAAAGCAATTTTATTCCAAATAAAAGTAATTTATTAAAATATAGGTTTTCAAAAATTTTGGGGTATTACATGATGTCTTACTCTACTATCCTCAATTGATAATAGACTAATTGAAGATCAATCTTGGATAATATGTTAGCTCCTTAGAGTTGTTTGAATGGGTCATCCATCCTTGATAATATATAATGGTTCACCTAATTCATCACTTTGTAATCAATGCATAGTCTTAGGCTTCCATCCATTTTCTTCACAAATAGAACGGGAGCTCCCCATAATGACATACTTGGTCACATGTAGCCATTCCCCAACAAATCCACTTATAGGGCCTTAAGCTCCTTCATCTCTACAAGTGCCATAAGGTACAGGGATTTAGATATCAGTTCTATACCTGACAATATGTCTATGGTAAACTCAACATCTCAACAAGTGGCATTATTGGAATCCACTCATGGAATACATTGGGATAGTCATGGACCACAAAGTTTTTCTCTAACGGCACCTCAACTACCATGGTATCTCAAATACTACACAAGAAGAGAACATATCCTTTACGATTAATGTTTCTCATCATGACCGCCAACACAAACAATATAGAGGGGATAGGTTCACACTTCCAATATAAGATCTTAACACCCTTTAGCCCTTTTAAAGACACACTTTATTGCATGTATTATATTAATGATCATTACTTTCCAAACATGTTAATTCCAATAATTGAGTTAAAGTTTCACAATTCAAGATCTATGAGGTTTATAATGGAAATTCTACTTCCCTAACTATTAAGGTCACCACTTTATAAAACCTAGAACATAAAGTTCTATTATCCAAGGTGAACACAAAAAAATGGAAATACTACTAGAAGGAGATAAAGTAGCTCTAGCTACAAATCAGATGATACAAAGGAATGCGGTACATCAAAGTTGAAAAATATGCATGCTAGAAAGGTAGAGATAGTAAGTGTAACACCCCGAGTCGATACGACCACGCGGGGGCTACCTTGGAGTGCTTTCGGATTGATCGGCTGGCCCCACAGATCAACACGAGTCCTTTTAGCACGCTTTGTCCTCACTCACGCACTTCCCGAGAAATTTTCAGAAAATTTCCGAAACTTCCCAGGAGGTCACCCATCCTAAAATTACTCCACGGTCAGCACGCTTAACTGTGGAGTTCTTAGGACAGAATCACCAAAAGGATGGTATACCATGTTGATATAAGTAGCCAAATCAATCCTTATAACACTCCGCTCAAATTGGGGTATTACATTCACCCCCACTCAAAGAACGCAAAGTCCTCGTTGTGCCTCAACCAATGACTGTTTCAATACAGTTCATCCCAAGAATCGTCCCGCTAGATGACTGACTGGCTCATCCAAGTTCAGCTCACGGTCGCGGTTTCGCTTTGATACCATTTGTAACACCCCGAGTCGACACGACCACACAGGGGCTACCTTGGAGCGCTTTCGGATTGATTGGTTGGCCCAACAAATCAACACAAGTCCTTTCAGTGCGCTTAGTCCTCACTCACACACTTCCCGAGAAATTTTCAGAAAATTTCCGAAACTTCCCAGGAGGTCACCCATCCTAAAATTACTCCACAGCCAGCACGCTTAACTGTAGAGTTCTTAGGACATAATCACCAAAAGGATGGTATACCATGTTGATATAAGTAGCCATATCAATCCTTATAACACTCTGCTCAATTTGAATCACCAAAAGGATGGTATACCATGTTGATATAAGTAGCCATATCAATCCTTATAACACTCTACTCAATTTGGGGTATTACAGTAAGCATACCGGTCACAACACCAGCCTAATGCTTTACCCTAGATTGGTTGATCACGTTCAAGTTTCCTCCTAAATGAACTCCTATGACACTAGATGATCCCTAACTTTTCTGGAAAGAATGAGGGTTGTAACCTATAGGTTAACTAGCTTGACTTGCATCACTAGCTAGTCACAAAGAAACCCTCAAAATCTGTGGCTGAGGATATTGAAGGGATTCGATACCCTAAGTTTGAGTCTAAGCTCTCTAAACGCTACCACCTACAACACGACACTCATAGGCTATGTGTTTGACCATAACACACCCATGTTAATCATCTTTTTTCCTTTACTATCTATTCTTGGGTGATCTTCTCTGTAATGCTTATAGTGTTAATGCCTTTGCTTAGCACATCCCCTGGATTGACCTCTAACTTAGGGTGTTCATCCCATATCCCGGCCATACTTAGGCGACATGCTTCCTATAGAATAGGCTTTCTTCCTATCTCTAGGATGCTCACAATCCTTAAACTTCCTATTACCAGCAAATTGTCATTCCAATCTTGGATGAATTAGAAATCCTCCAAAGCTTGCTAATACCATGACTCTTGGTATCTAATTCCTAGGAAAATCTTGATACGATGGACCTACATCACCTCATTGGCCTCCACCTCTGGAGAAAACTAGGCTAAGTTTATGAATCTCATGTAGTACTCCTCTATCACTATACCTCCCTCTTGAAGGGCCTTGAACTCATCATACTTCTCCATACATGGATGAGTTTGTTAGAATGGGCACAAATCTCCTCAAGGAATTCTCCCCATCCTATAGGCTCTCCATCTCTATATTGGATGTTCCTCCCCCTCACACATGTTCTTCCCCTCAAGTAATATATTGCCACATCAAGCCTCTTATCCAAAGGGAAACTAAATGCACTAAAGCTATTCTTCATATCCTTGACCCATCTTTTAATAAATCCAAGGTGCTTCTAATCCTCAAAGATCGGTGGGTGATGATGCCACACCCTCTTAACCCAATCTTCTCCGTCTCATGTGTTGTAGGTCAAACCTACAACTCTGCACTACCCAACCTACCCAGCTACCTTACCACCGACAAACCCCTCTCCCTTCTCTCCCCACCCTTTTCCTTTCCCTTTCCATCCCTGACCTACTTGTGCCCCCTCTCATGCCTGCCCTTCTTCTTTCCTTTTTTTCTCCCTGATCGAACCTGCCCTACAAAATTACAAGCACGTACTAGCTAGTGAGCCCTGCCTCACTTACACCTTTTTTGCTTCACTCTTTATCTTATCCTCCCTCTAATGGCTTATAAATACCACCCTACTGATCCCATTTTTGTATTTACTTTGCCTAGAAAAGTCTAGCATCCTTGTGCCACCACCGCTTCAGCTGCCACCACCCGCACCGTTGCGTAACACTATCACCCGAAACACCACCCAAACTCTTCCTTGCATTACCCTCTACCGAACCATGCCACTCCCCACACCTAGTTCCCCCTTACACGAGCTACCCAAACCGTGCAAAGTTAGCTCCTCACCTACCACTTTGCACCCATTGCTGCCTTCTCACCGCCTTGAGCCACCTTCTCCACCATAATCACTGCCTCTTCTACCAACCAATCCACTTAATAGAGCCTCCCAACCTCCTATACCTCCTTTACCTTCCTTCCTCCCTTTACCCCTCTTCTTCACCCTTCCTCCTTCTCCACCACCTTGAGCCACCATTACCACTACCACTTGCACCGCCACCCTTGTTGCGTAACCACGACCACTCTAACCCTCTCAACCTAGAGGATCCACAACCACCACAACCACCATCTCACTCGCCCTATTCTAGACCTAAAAAGCCACCTCTTTAACCCCCAACTTCCTCCATCATTGTAGTTGCCGCATAGTTGCCACCACCACTAGGTTATGCCCTATCCTCCTTAATCCTTAAGTATAATTTGTGTAATTATAATTAGTGTAATTATTATTTTATTTTATTAGTGTTATTATTATTATTATTGTCATTGTCATTATTATTATTATTACTATTATTGTTGTTGTTGTTGTTATTAACATTATTATTATTATTATTATTATTATTATTATTATTATTATTATATTATCATTATCGTTACTATTTTCATTATTACCAGTATTATTGTTATTATTATTCAAATTATTATTATTATTATTATTATCTATATATTATTATTATTATTATTATTATTATTATTATTATTATTATTATTATTATTATTAAAGTGGTTTCTTTAGTATTTTTAATATTGTTAATAATACCTTATCATGGACCAAAATAACTACCTAAACCTATTTTGAGTAATAATAGCATGATTAACCATTTTAAGAATAATACCCTTATTTTACTAATAAAGCTACTATTATTATTAATATCCCTAATACTAGGTTGTGATAAAGGTAACGTAGGAAATAACAATAATGGTGGTAGGAGGGAAGTTAACCACAATATTTCCCTCATATAGGTGAACCAAGTCTAATCCCTAAGGAGGCATAGGAGCATACTCCAAGCTCGGTGTCATTTTAGGTAAGGATGTAGTTAAGGCCTAATATGTGTATTAGGTGCTTTGTATGCTATGTGTTATGATCTATTTGTGTACCTTATGTGATTATGACTACTTATTTGTAGCATAGCATGGAGCTAGGGTAAGTATATATGTTCTCCTTATGGAATATGTAAAATTATGTGTATGTTGTGCTCATGGTGCTTATGTGATATGGCCCTTTAGGACATGCATGCTAGGATGCTTTAAAGATATGGTGTGAGGTGAAAAATATGAAAGGGGAGAAAGGAAATGAGATGACTAGTGGGAAGGAAGAATGACCTATGGATCTCATGACTCGTAGGTGGATTAATAAAGGGATAACATGGATAAAATAAAGGAGTGAATTGAATCTTACACGGGGAGTTGCATGGGATTGATGGGTTTTGCATGCGGATGATCCTTACATGGGAAAAGTATGACTTGAGGTTTAAGTAAGGTAAAGGAAAAGTTATTGGGGTGATTGCAGTCTATGTGTGAAAAATAGTATGTAGGTTGGTATAAGAGTGAATGGGGAACTTGGTTAGGGTTTAGGAGTAAAACATTAAGTGGAGGAGGTTGTAGAAGGGAGAAATAATGAAGAGGATTGGAATATGGGGTAAGAGTGGAAGGATGTCACATAGAGGGTGAGTGTGTGTCATAAGAGTGGAAGGATGTCACATGGAGGGTGAGTGTGTGTCATATGGAAGAGGGGTTGGTAACTGAGAGTGATGGGGGAATAACATATGAGAAAAAAGAGGTACTAGGGTTTGGGATGACAAACTAGGGTTTTGTGGTCACATGTGAAAAATGGGAAGTAAAAGTGGGATGCTTGGGGGTGAATCGAGTGAGGTGATGAGTTGGGGGGGTGGTACGGAAACATGAGTTGTGTGGGATAGAGGAAGGTTGGTCCATAGAGGCTAAATTAGGGTTTTCTAGAGGTAAAACCTAGAGGGAGGTAGTGAGTTGACTCAGATGTATGGAGAAGTGCACCTCGACCCATGCACTTAGGAGTTGGGTGATGTCTTCTATTTGTAAGTGCATGGTGTTGAAGTAGCATGCAAGGTCGATCCTATAGAGACTAAGAAGTGAGAAATAGGATAGTGAAAAGATTTTTTATATCTAGATTAATGATAAGGGTAGATGATTTCTAACGATAAATGAAAATAAAATGTGCAAACTAAATTCAACTATAATATAAGAACAGGTGAAATTCTGTTAGAGAAAATGCTAAGGTTCCGGTCAATCCCCTCAACCCCAATGTGATTAAATATTAACCCCAAATCCGAAATCAAAACACTTTGCTATGAATGCCAACCAAAGTATGTATTGCAATGTTATCTTGAGCCACTATACCCTATTGTCTATTATGACTCATCTATATCTAGTATGAAAGCAAAAATAGGCAACACATTATTATGTATCATATTTTCTTTCTTTTTTTTAGTTGTAGAAGCCAACCAATGTCTCTCAACTTTGTGGTTTCATTTCTAGTCATGCTAATGGAGCCCACTCCAACACATCTCTCGAATCTCACAAGGTTTCTCTAAATAATCATAGAAAAGTGATCAATTTTCCCTATTATTCAAATTAAATCATTAGCACAAGACATATGATAAGAAACTAGATTGGGGAGGGTTCAGATTCTCAATACATATAGATTAGGGGTTTCCCTTCACCTCAGTATAGATCAATTACCCAATCATGGATTTCATTAAGCTCAAAATCTTAAACATAGAGAATTGAAAATACTAAATAAAATCTAAAGAAAAAAAATACAATAACCTCTTTACTCAATATGAGAAATTCATTGTTTTATTCGTCTGACCGGGAATAACAAGTTGAGATCAAGAGATGGAAGATTGTAGATGAATTAAAGGTGGAATTGAATTGGGTGATGCCAAACAAGTAACCGTATATCTCTCTTTAGTTCTCTCAAAGCCACTGTCTTTATATTCCATCTCTTCCTCTTCCAAAATGAATGAAAATTATGTTTATATAGACATAACTACCCATCAATATGGTCGTGTAAACCAACCCGGCAATTTTGTTTCTATTTAGCAGCTTTGTTCATGTTTTGTATTCTAGCCATAACTCCTTTGTTTGGCTTTGGATCAAGCTAATTTTTAATGTGTTGGAAAGACAACAAAAATATATAAAACTTTTATGTTCAACACCTTTTCGAATTCATATCACATCATGTTTGGATTTTTAAGTCTTTATCCCGTTTCATAAATTGAGCACTTGCGTTTGCTTCTGCTTTGTTCTAGCTATTGTGTTTTAGCTCCTTTTGATCCCATATTCTTGAAATACCTAAAAAATATGTTCAAGAGAAGTAAATAAGAACAAGTGGAATAAATTATGAAAAAAATGATATAATCACATTAAATCTTTATGTTAAAATCCATATGATTGACATAATTCATGCCTATCAACCCCCCATGCTTAATTTATTGCTTATCCCTAAGCAACCAACACATATAAGAGCATATAGTAGAAGTGATAGTTAAAAATGAGATCCCTTTCTGTATAATGATTGTTCAAACACTCACCTCACAATAAATTAAATCAACTCATCAAGACCCCAAAATTCATTAAAATGAAAAGAGGACCATGTAAGGATAATATATTGTGTGGGTTGCAGGTAGCCGTGAGCCAAACTCACACAAGACTCAAGTTTCAAACTAGCAATCTCACTTTAGGCATTTGGAATACTCCTCTCTTGTGTTGATTTATATGAATTAATTTTGAAGTTTCGCTCAAGTCCTTGCACTCATAAATATGATCCCCCATATGCTTGCAATAATTCTTAATTCTCCACCACTATAAAGACTTAGAACACACAATAATCAAGAGGTATTATTAAGGTTGTAAGAGGATCAAAGGTAAGAAGGTTAAGATTTTTTTTCCTTTTTGGGCTAAAAGTCTAGAACCAATGAAGTGTGATCAATAATAGTTATACAAGTCTCTTTTTCCTTTTTCAATATGTTTTTTCTCTTTTTTTTTCTTTTGCTTTTTTTTTAATAGTCTCAACATCTTTAATATGAAAAAAAAAATTTCTTATTCTATTTTTTCCTTTTTCTCTACACCATAATCATTCACCTTTTCATACCCCCCATGCTTAAGATACTCCATATTCATACCTTTGTTTTCAATATACTCATCACCCCACTAGCTCTAGATTAAGGTAGGGATACATAAATAAAGGGTATAGGTGTGGTTAGATCAACAAAATAAGCCAAAAGCTTAAAAGGGTTAGCAAAGGCTAAAATGTCAAGGTTAGACTATTTGGATAATGTAGCTTTCACAAGAAAAGAAAGTGTGCCTCTATCATCTTAATGCATATCATAAGTTATATGTAATTTCGAAGGAAATCATTAAAAGTTATAGTTTCACAAGCCATGGTGGGACATCACACATAAAAAAAATATTAAGACTGCTTTTTGATGAATCAGACTTTTAGGCTCAAAATCTCACATGGTCCAAACAAAAATGCTAGTTCTAGTCCTTTAAATTATATAACAAGTCACCACATTAGTTACAGTGCAATAAACCACTAGAAAAGTCTCAATGCATATATGACCCTCAATTTCACCAACATAATTACACTTGTCACTTAAAAATGCAACCATAACATTTAAGCTCAAAAAATTAAAATCATTTTCACCAAAATGTTAAGGGATCTCAACAAGTCAACTAAGATTACTAAGATTACTACAACCTCATGTTAAACAACCTTCTATTATCATCATTAAAAGATCATTTCCTGCTTTTATTTCATTTTTTTTTAAAATTTTTAAATTTTCATTTCATTTTTCAATTCAATTTTTTTTTCAAACATAAGAAATGCATAATTATAAATATAATTCAAGAAACATAGGAAAAGGAAAATGTAGTCCCACAATATCTTCCCCATGCTTATAATTCACATTGTTCTCAATGTGCTGACAAAGTAAAAAAGGAAGAGAGGAACTCAAATACCATCATCAAGTGAGGTAAATATATATCAAAAAATGATTACTGTACAACTACACAAGGCATACCCTGGTTGACAGGCCCCAACCTTACATAAATATGTTGCCAGCCTCCAAAGGAGGAGAAAACACCCTAGGTTACACAATTACAATACTGTTAATCCTTCCCTAAGGTTCCTGTCAAAAAGTAGGGCACTGTACACAAATTTCTGAACTTGTACAATAATACTGTTAGCATCAAAAGTTTTGGATTCAAATAATACAGAGTTTCTGCTCCTCCAGATGAACTGAACTGCTGCTGCCACTGTTAAGGCTCTTGCCTTCGAGATAATGTGGTGTCTGTGAGAGTTTCTCTGTATGGTTCTCATAGCACTAAAGAGAGTAGTGGAACCCCTGGCAATGCCAAGCCATTTTCTGAGAGGTTGCCAAATGCTGTTGGTTCTGTCACATTCAAAAAATAAGTGCTCATATGTTTCCTCTTCCTTCTTGCACAGCAGACACTGTTTAGGTCCCTCCATGAACCTCAGTCGGTCTCTGGTATAGAGTCTTCTTCTAAGGGTTAGCCATAGCAAGAATGAGTGCCTTTTGGTCCTGTTCAATACCCAAACCACCTTATGAGGTTTCCACTTAGGGGCCTTTTCTCTGAAAAAATTGTATGCCTTCTGTGTTGAAAAGCCTCTGTCCATTACCCAGGACTTCACAAGAATCACAGCCTGTTCCCTTGAGCCCTAGTGCCAAAAAATCAAATAGCTTGCAGATCTTCTTCAGAAAGTGTGAAGTGTCATGAGTTGGTCTGAAAGTTATCATGTTCCTGTCCTGCAGGTAGTGTGTATGTATCCATTTGGTCCATAGGGTTTCCTTCTCATCCTGCAGGAACCAGATATACTTACACTGGAAAGCAGAGTTCCATGCAGAGAGATTTTTTACCCCAAGACCACCCTCTCCTTTAGGTAGGCAAACCTTTGACCAAGCCACAAGTGGAGGTTTGCCTTGCCATAAGAAGTTTCTGCAAAGAGAGACTAGTCTTTGCAACACCATAGTAGGGATGGAAAAGATTGACAACTAGAAACCAAGTATGCCTTGGATGATAGAGTTAATCACCTCCAGCCTACCTGCATAAGAAAGGGTGTTAGGCATCCACATTTTCAACTGGTCACAAATGCTGTTAATGAGCTGCTCATAGTCAGGAACTCAAATACCATGTTTACTTAGTGGGTGGTGGTGCAACAGTGGAAAAATGTCCCTTGCTAGTTCTGGATTGATTTGGAGCCATGATTATTCTACAAGTGTGGTTAGGAAATCAAAAGCCTTAAAATCTCCCAACACTTCAACATTTTTATCGCTTCTTCATTTTTCTCCTTCCTTTTGTTGTTATTCTTTGGATCCCACATCATCCTCTTTGAGACTTCATCACCTAGAATAATATAAACAAAAAATATCCGTGACTTAGTACGAACTAAAAAAAACAAAAGTGAAGGAAAAAAAACTAAGGAAAGTATAAACTTGGGTTGCTTCCCAAAAAGTGCTTGTTTAAAGCGGTTAGCTCGACTCTGTCATGTCTAATTTTTGTATGTCAAGAGAATAATGGCCTTGAGTTGTTCAACACCACCACTATTATATGGTTTTATTCATTGATCGTTAACCATGAATGTTCCTTTTTAGGATGCGAAATTTCCACTACACTAGAGGGATATAAGTTTACGAATGAAAATGGCCTGGACCATTGGGATTTCAACTTTCTAGGGAAAAGCTTCAATCTAAAATTAAAGAGAAGTACCTATTATCCCTTGAAAAAATAATGCTTTGAAACATGCTTATCATGTAACTTCTTGGTACATTCTTTGTAAAGCATTGTATTCTCATACAAGTCAAAATGAAACTCTTTCATTTTTCTCAACTAAAGTTTCCTGTGCTTACTTGCATCACTTGAATTAAAATTTCAAAATTTTAATGCCCAATATGCTTTATGTTCAAGTTCAATAAGGAGATGGCATGCCCTCTTATGCACCAAATGGTAGGGGGACATGCCAATTGGAGTTTTTTATGCTATTCTATAAGCCCAAAGCACGTCATCTAATTTGATAGATCAATATTTTCGTGTTACACTTACAATTTTCTCCAAAATCTATTCAATCTCCCTATTGGTTACTTTGACTTGACCACTTGTCTAAGGATGGTAGGGATTTACTATAACACCCCAAAATTTACTACTAAAAAATTATGTTTAAATCAAAAGGTTTAGCGAAAGTGAAATAATTAAAACCGTAAACTTGGGGGTATTACCACCACACTTAGTATCAGATCGGTTCATTCCTACCGTTCCAGTACTAAGTGCTAAGGCTAAATCCAATCATCAATAAGTACAAAGTATCATAAAACGCAAGACGACATTTAGCATAAATCATTAATAAGATATAAATCAAACAGAAGTTTGAATACAATTTAGGATTACAAACCCATAATACTTTTTTCTTTAAAAACGGGAAATGTAATACAAAATATAGCTAACAAAACAATCCCCAAAAAGGATCAATATCCGGATCGCCTACTTACTCAAGTCAAGCCTTCCACCATAAAATAGTAATCGATCAAACCTGCATATGAGGTCTTCTCCCCACCATTGGTGGATCATCACAGGTCCCATTCAATCAAGGTAGTATCAGTACGGGTCCAATACTGAGTAAGGGCGCATGTGCGCTAAGGCCAAGCATACCATCATACAACATAACACACACAACACAATCACATAAGCAACATGTAATATTATGGATGATGTAGGTCAGTTATGGTCCAACCCAACTTCTTCTTTCCAAAATCTGATAATTATAGTCGATTCACATCATAATCGTTATGAATCCATGAGAATGCGGGAACCCCACTATTATAGCTAGTGGATCGGTCACTTATAGGGCAGAACACACCTAACCACAATTTTATGCTGGTGGATCGGTCTCCAAGGCAGAACGCTCCTGGCCACTATTATACCGGTGGATCGGTCTGGCCCCAACTCTCATGGTGTTTCAATGTGATTATAACGTATCTTTCAATGATTTATTTGTAAGTCATTTCACACCATAATCTTTGTTAATCCATGTGAGTATGGGATCCCCACTATTATAGCGGGTGGATCGGTCACTTATAGGGCAGAACGCACCTAACCACTATTATATGCCGGTGGATCGGTCTCCAGGGCATAACGCTTCTGGCCACTATTATGCCGGTGGATCGGTCTGGCCCCGACTCTCATGGTATTCCACTGTAAATATATAGTATCTTTCCCATGATTTAATTACAACATACTGTTTGGTTTGTTGAGCTCGGGATCCCCCACTATTATAGCCGGTGGATCGGTCACGTATAGGGCAGAACGCATCTAACCACTATTATATGCCAGTGGATCGATCTCCAGGGCACCCCGGCACCTAGCCACTATTATGCTGGTGGATCAGTCTGGGCCCGGCTCAACAATCTTACTCTTTAAGTAATTAGTATCTTATTCGTGTCTTATCAAAAAGCCTTCCACCCTTGACATGCATATCAACTACCCTCTACTTCTTTCCTCCCCAGGGGGCCCGTCCCATATCTTGAGACTTCTGCGCCCCTTATCACACCCCGACATCCATTCTCTTTACACTTACCTTTAGATGAAAGAGTCAACCCCTACGGGTGTGGGTTAGGCCCTACACTCATGACATCAACTCCACCTCCCATCACCCCCTAGGGTTTTCCCTTGAAAACCCTAATATGGCCGATGTTGCCCAACCTTCTCCCACTTACGCGACCTTTACCTCATTTAACGCCCCATGTCTTAACTCAATTAGATCCTCTCCCAAAACATATCACTTTACCTTTCGATTCAACACATAACCATGAAAACCCTAGTTGACCACCTCAACCTTAGTACCTTTCTTCCCCCACAAGTAACCTCTCTCTGTTCATCCCAAAGTCTCTTCATCCACATGGGAACCCATACTCACCTTATATATAATTGAAATCTCGCTCTAACCCATACTTCATATTTCCTTGATCATTTTTACCCTTGTACCCTTCAAATTGCTCATTTCCTCCCAAAAACCCTAATTGGGTCTCTTAGACAACCTTACATTGACCCACGTGAAATTTCGCACCCAAGTCTCCAATGGACCCGTAACTTTGACATTATCTTATTTACTTCTTAAATCAACTTTCCTCACGTAAGATTCATTCCCATGCATAATTTAAACACTCTATGCAGACTCTTCAACCCCCACATACACCCAAAACCCTAATAAGGTCGCTTATACACCAACTCACATACTATTTTCATACCAAGTTCCCAATCACTCCAAGACTCTCCCAAGCTCTTACTTACAACCCAAATCAACTTTTCACATGTAAGGATCATGCCCATGCAAGGTCTAGTCCCCCCCAATGAAAACTTCCCAAATGTCCACTTCCCCATTGTTCTTTTATTATCATTTCACGTTACCCAAAACCCTAGTATGCATGTCCTAGAGGGCCATAACAAGTCACATCATCAACATCATCATCAAACATGGAACATGTCATACACGTATAATATAAGGCACATACAACATACCTCATGATCCACGCTGCGCTACACAAAAAAGGTTATTCTTAACACATACATAATACACATCAACATGGCATGCTCATCATTCACCCACACATTACATCACACCTAGCACAAGGCCATAGCTTCGTCCTTACCTAAGGCGACGTCAGGCTTGGAGCACGCTCCTATAACTCCTTAGGGCTTGAATTGGGGTCACCTATGAAAAGGGGAAAAATGCTAAGTATTAGTTTCCCTTATAAATACTATCAAGCCTCATTCTAGTTTAGGATTAGGGTCCTTATCCTTAATAGGGGTGTTATACAACACTAGGGTTTTTACTCTAAAATTATTATGCTAAGTATCACTAATCGATATATATTTATTTTTAGTACTTACCGTTGCACTTATATTATTAGACCCGTTAGTTCCATTCTTATAATACTAGTGTTCGCTAGTCATAGTAAAATAGTGATAATAATAATAATAATAATAATAATAATAATAATAATAATAATAATAATAATAATAATAATAATAATAATAATAATAATAATACTAATAATAATAATAAGACTACTAATAGTGACACTTATGTTTCAAGTAATAGAACCCTAGCATTTTTAAGATTAAGTCTAGTAATGGTGTTCGTGTTAAAATACAAATACAATGGTTGTAATATCAATAAGTTAAAACACTCCTAGAGGTAGTAATGAATAAAGTCATACTTTGAATAAATAGTATAAGGGCTCCCATATTTTGTCACCCTCATAGAAATAGAATAATGGTACTAGTAATACTAGTAATGAAAATAATGATAAAGGTGTTAGGTATAGTAAAACAATATTAATATAAGTACAATACCCACATAAGGTTGGATTAAGTAGTAATAACACTAATAGTGGTAATAACCATAATGATAGTAATAATAATAATAATAATACCAACACTAATGGTTAAGTATGATGAAAGCTAGGGTTTTGGAGGGATGATGGCCTTGTAAGAAAATAACACGTTTATGATAGAGAAATTAATAATGATAATAATAATAGTAATGAAAATAATAGTAATAATAATAATAATAATAACAAAAATAATAGTAATGTTAATAATAAAGATAATGACATTAACTCTAAGTTAAGTATAATAGGGGTTAGGGTTGGAAGGGGTGATGGTATGATAACATTAAGGATAATAAAGGATAATAATAGAAATGGTATTAATTAATAATGATAATGATGATGATAATAATAATAATAATAATAATAATAATAATAATAATTATTATTATTATAATAAGTATAATAATACTAATATTACTTAAAAATTACTATAGGTGGCATAAAGAAAGGTTTTAGGGTTCAGGTGAGTGGAAGACCACCTGAGGACGGTGGTGGTCTAGCGGCGACGCGAGGCGGTGGCGATGGAGGAGGAGAAGAGAGGAAAAGATGGAGGTGGTGGTTAGATGGGAGGAGAAAAAAGGGGAGTTTGATGTGGGGGAGAAGACAGCAGGGAGAGGAGAGTGGAATGAGGGTGGTGGCGCGAGAAAGGTGGCGGCGCGCGGTGGCAGACGCGGCGGCCAAAAGTGGAGGAGGATGGTGGAAGATGGTGGAGAAGGAGGCAGGGAGTAAGGATGGTATGGGCAGGTAGGGGAGAGCCAGCTGGTTGTATTGGGGGTGGTAGGAGGGCTAGTTGCGGCGAGGGTGGCGGCAGGAGGCGGCGTGAGAGGCGGTGAGGGGCCGGAAGGGGCTGCTCGGGGTGGCTATTTCGCACGGCCAGGGCGGCACGTGCAGGGAAAATCGAGGGCTAAGGAGGGCTTGGTTAGGTGGAGGGTAGTGCAAGGTGGGGTTCTGGGCGGCGCTAGACCGACGACGTTGGGGAAGGGCGGCGGTCGACGCGTCTGATGGGTCGGCGGCGAGGGGGAGAAATCTAGGGTTTTGGGGTTCCAAATCCCGAATCCAGATGATCAATGGGGGGTATTTATAGGTAGGGTGGTCGGGAAAGGCTAGGAGGAAGAAGACAAGGGGGTGCAAGCACCAGGCTGGCCGGCAGGCGGCAACTGCCATGACAGGCGGCAGGCGGTCGCAAAAGGAAAAAGAAAAGGGAGGGTTGCAGGCTGCTCAGGAGGGAGGACAATGTTGGTTGGGGCTAAAATGGGGAAAGAAAACGACAGGAGAGAGAGAGGGAGGCAGGCTCGCCGGTGTCAGGGCAGTGCCGGTAGTGCAGGCATGCGTCGCTGCTGCTGTCTTCACGGGGAAGAAGAAGGGGGGAGAAAGGGGGTGGACCGGCGGACCAGGGGAAAGGAAAAAGGGAGGGGGAACCAGCTGGGTGGAGACGGTTATTTCCCCCATTAATGAAACACGGCGTTTTGGGGAACATTTTGGGCAAAACACAACGTCCTCGTCGGTATGGCAACATTTACTTTTTTTCTTATTGTGGCGCGGCATTTCGGCGACTTTAGCGCCGAAATGCAGCGTTTTGTTCCACGAGCGGCTGGGCTTGCTGGGCTGCGGGCAAGGAGAAGGAAGGAGAGGCAGGTTTGGGGCGGACGAGGCCCAATTTCGGCGAAGGAGGAAGAAAAAGGAAAAAGAAGGAAAAGAAAAAGGGAAAAAAGGAAAAGAAAGAATTTATTTGGGGTTTTGGATTTTGCATAAATTATTTAGAATATTTTTGGGCTATTTAGAATATTAATATTTATAAAATATTAAATAAATTCATTTTTTTGCTTAGTTTAGGCTATTTTAGATAAATTTCCTTAACATCCATGCTAATTAGAAAAATACCAAAATTTTCTTCCAATTAAATTCTTTATTATTTTCCTCTTAATTTACCTTAATTAATTCTCTAAATTTTAATAAATGAATTTATATAATTGATTTTTCCTAATAATTTCTTATTTGGCCATAATTTTGAAAATTAGGATTTTGGGGTATTTCAGTTACCACCTTACGCTTGACTCCATACTTAGCTAGGAGGGATTGAAAATTTTGATTGCAAAAATGCTACCCTCCATCTCTCATGAAAGCTCTAGGTGTGCCAAATTGCATGACAATATTTCATTTTAAGAATTTAACAACTACCTTGGCATCATTAATGGGAAATGCCATAACTTCTACCCATATGGACACATAGTCCATAGCCACAAGGATATACTCATTAACAAAATAATAAGGGAACAGTCCCATGAAGTCTATACCCCAAACATCAAATAACTCACAAACCATGATATTAGTTAAGGGTAATTCATGTTTTTGGGATACATTCCTAGTCCTTTGACACCTATCACAAGCAAAAACAAAGGTAGGGGCATCCTTAAAAGTATTGGGCCAATAAAAGCCACATTATAAAATCTCAGCCGTGGTCCTAGTTCATCCAAAGTGACCTCCAACCTCCCCACTATGACAATGTTCTAGGATGGAATAAATCTCTTCATCATTCACACACCTCAGAATTACTTGATTAGCACAAATTCTAAACTGGTACAAATCATCTCCAAAATAATACTTTACCTTATAAAGAGACTTTCTTATTTGGTAATATGAAAGATGAGTGGGTAATATCTTAACTGCCAAGAAATTAGCTATATCAGCATACCATGGAGTAAGTGTGATTTGAACTTTGTAAAGGCACTCATCTGGAAATTCTTCATTTATGGAATTAGTTGGCACTTCTATGATAGATTGAGGAAGTCAAAAGAGATGATTTACAACATTGTTCTCACTTCCCTTTTTTTAATCTTTAATCACCAATTCAAACTCTTGGAGCAGCAATATAAATCTTATTATCCTAGCCTTAGCATCCTTCTTAGTAAAAAAGTACTTTAATGCAGAGCAGTCGGTGTTAAAAATGACTTTATTCAATATTAAATAAGAACAAAACTTATCAAATGCAAATACTATGGCTAATAAATATTTTTTAGTAGTAGCATAATTTTGTCGTGTAGAATTTAGAATTCTATTAGCATAGAAAATGGTTCAAAAATGTTTATCTTTCCTTTGACCTAGCACAATGTCAATAGAAAAATCACTTGCATCGCACATTAATTCAAAGGGAAAATTCCAATAAGAAAATGCCATAATAGGTGCACTAATAAAATTTTCTTTCAACGTATTGAATGCTTGCAAATGCTCATAAAAAAAATGAAAGTAGCATCTTTAACAAGAAACTTGCATAGGGGTTTAGTTATTTTCTAGAAGTCTTTAATGAACCTTCGATAAAAACCAGCATGCCCCAAAAAATCCTGACACCTTTAATAGTAGATGGAGGGTCAAGTTTTTCAATTACTTCAATTTTTTCCTTATCAACTTCAATCCCCTTTATAAAGATTTTGTGACCCAGAAAAATCCCCTTTTGGACCATAAAGTAACATTTTTCCCAATTAAGGACTAAATTTGTGTCTTCACATCTTTTCAACAATTTATACAAACTATTTTGGCTTGCATCAAAAGAACATCCAAACACATAAAAATCTTCCATAAAAATTTCCAAGAAATCGTCTAACATGTCATGAAAAATTTCCATCATACATCTCTGAAAAGTAGCTGGATCATTGCACAATCTGAAAGGCATTCTCCTATATGCAAATGTACCGTAAGGACATGTGAATGTTGTTTTTTCTTGATCCTTAGGTGTAATAGGAACTTGTATGTAACCCGAATACCCATCCATGAAATAGTAGAATTCATGGCTTGCCAGTCTTTTTATCATCTGATCAATGAAGGGAAGAGGGTAATGGTCTTTTCTAGTGGCATCATTTACTCTTTTATAATCCATACAAACATGCCAGCCTATTATGGTACATGTAGGGATTAATTCATTCTTGTCATTAGACACAACAGTAATACCCCTTTTTTTAGGTACCACCTGCACTGGACTAATCCACACACTGTCAGATATGGGATAAATTACACCTGCATCGAGTAATTTTATCACCTCTTTTTTCACCACTTCTTGCATCGTGGGATTAAGTCATTGTTGAGGTTGCACCACTAGCTTACAACCCTCCTCCATTAGAATTTTATGCATGCATATAGATGGATTGATTCCTTTTAAGTCTACAATTGTCCACCCAAATACTCTTTTGTACTCCTTCAATACCCTCACTAGCGTCTCTTCCATCAACCTACTCAAAGAAGATGAAATAATCACTAGAAGAGAAGTAAAAGAATCTAAAAACACATATTTCAAATGAGATAGGAGAGGTTTGAGCTCAAATTGAGGAGGCTCTTCGATGGAGATTTTTAATTTTTTTATTATCTCATCACGCTCTAAATCTCTAAGTGGTGGCCTTAAAAATCTAGGATACGAAGGAGATGCCTCTAAATAGTGGATTGCTTTTGTAAGGCTCTCATCTTCCATATGCTTACCAATCCATCTATAAGACATGCTTCTAATGGGTCATCTAATCTGTTCGCCTGAAAATACTCACTAATACACTCATTAATAGAATCAATGTGTAAGAAATTATCTTCTTCGTGGGGGTGTTTCATGCCATCAAATACATTAAAAATAATTTGTTCATCATTAATCCTAAAAATTAGTTTACCCTCATGAACATGAATAAGTGTTCTACCTATTGCTAAAATTGGTCTCCCTAGAATTAGAGGTACCTTATGGTCCTCTTCCATCTCCATAATGACAAAGTCCATAGGAAAGATGAACTTGTCAACTTTTACCAGCACACCTTCAATAATAGCATGTAGATACTTGATTGATCGATCTACTAGTTGGAGAGATATGGTCATGCCCTTTGATTCACATAATCTAATATTCCTAAAAATGGAAAAAGGCATGAGGTTAATACTTGCACCATGATCACAAAGAACCTTATCAAAATGTAAACTACCAATATTAAAACGAATAGCAAAACTTCATGGATCTTTTAGCTTATGCAATAGTTTGTTTTGGAGCATAGAAGAACACTCCTTATTAAGTTTAACCATCTTGAAATCCTCTAGTTTCCTTTTGTTAGCTAAAATTTCCTTTAAAAATTTAGCATAACTAAGCATTTGGGTTAAAGCATCAACAAATGGAATATTTATATATAATTTCTTAAAAATTTCAAGAAACTTAGAAAATTATATATCCAAATTTTGTTGTTTCAACCTATAGGGAAATGGGATGCGAGGTTGATAAGGTTTTACCTCATGATGTGAGCCCATACCAAGTGTGGGGTCATCTCTTACCTCATTTTGAGAATTAGAAATTTCCATGTGCTGCTCAACAACTACCTTTTTTTATACCATTTTCTTCCAAGCTTGGAGATGGTATATCAGATAACTCTTTACCACTCCTCAAAGTGATTTCCTTTGCATCATCTCATAGATTCCTTTATATATTGCTAGTTAAGGTTCCCTGGTCTCTTTTGGAGATCATATTTGCCAACTATCCTACTTGCGCCTCCAAAATCTTCAAAGAAGCCTCCTGATTTTGCATTCAAGTTTCTTGATTTTGGAATCTAGAATCGCTTTGGTTTATGAACTTAGTAAGTAATTATTCCGAACTTGGTTTTGGTTCAAGGGTCTTGGTTTGGTATCATGGAGGTAGTATCACTTAACTTGGAGCCTGAGTTGGGTTTCGATTTCTGTAAGAAATATTTGGGTGATTCCAACCAGGATTGTAGGTGTTTGAGTACGAATTGTTGTTAGTCTTGTAAAAATTTAAAATAAAATTAGCTTGCTTAGAAGATTGTATAAAAGGGTTACCCTTGGCAAGTGTGATTTCCACCACATAAGTCACATCTCACAATCGAGACATGCATAGTAGACACACTCAAGTTAGCTACTTATTTAGTCAAAGTATCTAACTAAGTTGAAAGAGTAGTGACAACATCGACAGATTGGATGCCCACACTTCTACTAGGTAATCTCTCAGCATGACACTGATGACTATTAGCTGCTAACTCGTCAATAAAATCATAGGCATTTTTTGGGGTCTTATTCATGATTGTCCCACTTGTAGCTACATCAAGCATAGAATGATTAGTAGAAAAAAAACTTTTATAGAAAGTCTAAACTTGTAGCCAAATAGGTAGACCATGATGAGGACATTTTCTCAATAATTCTTTGAATCATTCCCATGGTTCCTATAAAGATTCTTGATCATATTGCACAAAAGTAGTAATATCATTTCTCATCTTAGCAATTTTTGTTGGTGGAAAAAGTTTAGTAAGAAATTATCGAGCCATATCATCCCATGTAGTAATTGATCCCATCGGCAAAGAATGTAACCAACTCTTAGCTTCATCCCTATGAGAGAAGGGGAAAAGCCTAATCCTTATGGCATCATCAAAAACCTCATTCTACCTAAAAGTATCATAAATCTCAAGGAAATTAGCAATATGAGTATTTGGGTCATCGTTTGCAAATCCTCTAAATTTAATTATTGTTTGAATCATCTGAATAACGGCCAGTTTAATTTCAAAGTCGTGTGCCTACACCGCTGGCTGTCTTATGCTAGAACCCATACCATCTAGATTTGGGGTGCCATATTCCTTAAAAGATCTACCCACTAGAGCTTGTACTTGTACCTGAAGTGGTGCTTGTGGAAGAGCTGGATTGTGTTATAAATTTGGATTCAACAAATGTGGAGGACGCATGTCTTGTGGATTAAGATCTTGTTGGTTCCCAGTGTTTTCCATGCCTTCAGCACGTTTATCCACTCTGTGCAACCTATGAAAAGTCCTCTCAATCTCTAGATAAAATGGCTCTAATTCACCCCTACAAGAGCGGGTCATACACTAGAAATCCTATGCAAAGTCAGAAAACCACTCGAAAAAACTTTATAAGGATAAAAAATAAAATAAATAGAAACATAAATGTCTAAAGCTGAGAAAATTTCTTGTATCTCAAGGTTAATTGTTGTATAGTTCCCCAGCAACAATGCCAGAACCTTGATGACTTTTATCCACAAGTGCACGGTGTTGAACTAGCATGCAAAGTCAATTCCAAAGAGACTAGGAAGTGAGCAAATGGATAGTGAAAATTTATCCTATGTCTAAACTAACGATAGGGGAAGATGATGTCTAACTCTAAATGAAAATAAAATGTTTAAACTAAATCCAACTATAATATAAGAATAAGTGAAATTCAATTAGATAAAATGCCAAGGTTCTAGTTGATCCCCTCAATCCTAATGTGATTGAATATTAACCCCAAATCCCAAATCAAAACACTTTTCCATGAATGCCAACCAAAGTATGTGTTATAATGTTCTCTTGAGCCACTACACCCTATTGTCTATTAAGACTCATCTATCTCTAGTATGGATGCAAAAATAGGCAACACATTATTATGTATCATATTCCCCTTTTTTTTAGTTGTAGAAGCCAACCAACATCTCTTAACTTTGTGGTTTGACTTATTGTCATGCTATTGGATCTCACTTTGACTTATCTCTCGAATCTCATCAAGTTTCTCTAAATAATAATAGAAAAGTGATAAATTTTCTATATCATTCCAATTAAATCATTAGGATAACACATATGACAAGAAATTAGATTGGGTAGGGTTCAGATTCTTAACACATCTGGATCAGGGGATTTCCTTTCACCTCAGCATAGATCAATTGGCCAATCATGGTTTTCATTAATCTCAACATTTTTAACATAGAGAATTGCATCAATTGAAAAAAATAAATAAAATCCAAAGAAAAAAATACAATAACATCTTCATTCAAGATGAGAAATTAACTGTTCTATTTGTCCAACTGGGAATAAGAAATTAAGATGAAGAGATGGAAGATTGTGGATGAATAGAAGGCGTCATTGGATTGGGTGATGCCAAAAAAGTAACCCTATATCACTCTTTAGTGCTCCCAAATCCACCGTCTTTTTATTCCATATGTTCCTCTTCCAAAATGAATGAAAAATATGTTTATATAGATGTAACTGCCCATCAACATGGCCCTATAAACCAACACGACAATTTTTTTTATTCTTTAGCTTTATGCATGTTTTGTATTCCATCCATAACACCTTTATTTGACTTTAGAGTGAGATGATTTTAAATGATTTGGAAAGCTAACAAAATATCTACAACTTTCATGTTCAAAACGTTTCCAAATTTATATTGCATCATGTTTGGATTTTTAAGTTTTTATTCCTTTTCATACTTTGAGCACTCGTGTTTACTTCTATTTTGTTTTGGCTATTGTGATTTATCTCTTTTTGATCCTATTTTCTTGAAATACCTACAAAATATGATCAAGAGAAGTAAACAAGAACAATTGGACTAATCTATGAAAAAAAACCATGATATAATCACATGAAGTCTTTATGTTAAAGTTCATGTAATTGACATAATTCATGCCTATCATTGGGTATTCATGGTATGATAGGAAAAGAGGGAAAGGATGTTTGGACGTATTTAGAGGCATATAAGTCACAAGATATGGGATAGGCACTTCCAGGCGAATAGAAATAGATGGGTTGTGTGAATGGGTAGTCTAAAGAACATGCATGTTTTGGGTGAAAACATATATTAAATAATACACGGATAAGACATTAATCATTTAAAGTAAAATATTATTATGCTGGGTCCAGACTGATCCATCGGCATAATAGTGGACAAGTGTCGGGGGCCTTTGAGACCAATCTGCTGGTGAATAATAGTGTTCAGGAGTGTTCTGTCTTGTATGTTTCTGATCCATAGGCTATAACTATGGGGGATCCCTAGCTCAATAAAACAAACCTTAAGTTATGATAAGACATGGGAAAGATACTAACTACATACACTGGAACAATATGAGAGTCGTGACTTGACCAATTTACCGATATAATAGTGGCCAAGGGCACTTTACCTTAGAGACTGGCCCACTAGTAAATAATAATGGTCAGGAGTGTTCTTCCCTATATGTTTCTAATTCACCAGCTATAATATTGGGGTTTCCATACTCGTATAAACTTATAAAGAGCATGGTGTGAAATGGGTATACATTAACTAGAGATCAAATGATTAAGTGTAATCATACCGAAATACGACCTATACAATTTGTGTTTCTTATTTTGTTTATCTATCTGGCTAGCTGTTTGTGTTATCCACATTCTATGTATGGCCTTGCTTGCATGGTTACCTTACTCAATACGTAACGTACTGACCACACATTTTATGGGTGCTTCTCATTCCCATGAGAGGGCCTTGTTGAGTTTGTGTAGGTAGGAGATGCCATTTTCGATGCCTATGACACCTATCAACCATTGAGTGGGGATTAGAGTTAACCTTCTTAGACTTGGCATCAGGGCCTAAGAGTGATGTAGACCTGAATCTATTTTTTTTATTGTATTATATTTTTTATCCTCTTGGGGACTTTGACTATGTTCTCTTTTTTGTTATAATTACTTTTAATCATGCACTATAATTTTCTCATTATGAATGTTTTTTTTCTATGTTTCTCTGCCTTAAGTGTGTTTCATGAATTATGAAAATTTTGTTAGCCTTGTGGTTGGTGCGAGGCTTCTCAGGAGCCAGGCTTGTACTAATCATGGTGGTAGCACCTTCATGCTTGTTTTTGTTTTAAATAAAATGAAAATTTTCAATTGTGATTTTTAGGGATGTTACGATGAGTCTCATGAAAGTTCATAGTGCATTAAAGAGCACAAATAGCATGAATAGATACTTATAGATCCCTCGTTTGATCTTAAATGCGATTTTCCATTTGACTCCTTCCTTTGTACTGATTTTGTAGTTCCCGCTCAAAAAATTGATTTTGGAAAGGATATTAGCCCTATGGAAGCAATCCAATATATCATCAAGTCTAGGTATATGGTACCTATACTTGATGGTAATGTTATTGGTAGCTCTACTATCCACACACATGTGCATCATCCCATTCTTCTTAGGTACCAAGAGGGTTAGAATTTCATAAGGACTAAAGGATTCCCTTATGAAACCCTTTTGTAGAAATTCCTCAACTTGCCTTTGGATTTCCATGGCTGCTTTAGGGTTACACCTATAAGTTTGCTTGCTTAGAAGTGTAGCACTGGGAATAAAATTAATTTAATGCTCGATGCCCCTTATGGGTGGTAACTCACTAGGTAAGTCATTTGGAAAATCTTGCCCAAAACCCGCTATTAGGTGCTTTACCCAAGGGTCAAGTTCTTGTTTCTTCTAATTTGTTATGAATAACAATAAAAAATATAAGGCTTTCCCTTTTCCTATGGCCCTTTCTATACCCTTCCCATCAACAAACAAATCATTCTTACACTTCTTGTCCTTCGTAACAAGTGAGGACTGATAACTAAGGGTTGTGAGCATAATATTTTTGATACGAAGGTTGTAAGGACCTATCCCTCATAAATTTCTTCATCTTCACCCAACTCCTCACCCTAGATTTTCCCTTCGTATCTTTATTTTTCACCAAATTCTCCCACCATAATGAAGCATGTCCCTTGAGTGTAATGATTGCAACCATAAAATACTTCTCATCATTCAAAATCCTAGATTCAAACAATCGGTTTCACCTCATTTCCCACTCTAAAAAAATCATCTGGATTATAGGATCCATTGCATTCAACAACTTCTAACTGGACATCACGAAGAGGATCCTTCCTTCACATCCCCCACCTTTGAAAGGATCTAGGGGAATTACTAGAAGATGAGCCATAATAGGTTAGCTCATCCCCTATCTCATTCATTAATTCCTCTCCTTGAGACATTGGACTCCTTTCTCACCAAGGATTTAAAGTTGGCATGAGTGATTCCAACAGACCGAATATTCTCCTCATGTCCACTTGCAAAGCTTCAATGGACCTATCCCTCCTTATGTTTTGAGCCTCCTAAAGACTTAAAACTCATGATATAGGTTGGTTCTACATGGGTTAAGCTTGGAATACACAAGAAAATAATGAATCCACCTAAGAGGAATGTAAGGTTTGTTATGGTTCGAACTTGTAAAAAAATATTTAAAGGGAAAAATATTGTGGATAGTTTCTGATGGCCAAAATAAAAAAATTTGTAATGATAAAGAGAAGAAATGAGATCCCTTGACCAACCCTGAGCATTAATACCAACTTGAAGCATAATGCTAAAGAAATGGCATTTAACTAAACATTAGTGTTGAAGTTGGTGTTTACTTCAACAAAATTTCAAAAATAAGAATGGAGATGAGGAAGATTGAGGAAGTGAAACTTGCTTTTGAGACCTAAAAACCCAATTACTTGCATCAACCCACTAAGGATATGACCCTTAACATAAATGGTGCATATTTTTGCAATAACTCAAACACTACATAAGCTTAAGAGTGTTGAACATAAGATGAGTTTTTTTTCCAAGAAGATCTTCTCTTCCCTTCTTGAAATCTTACAAACCCTTTTGAATAGGGGGTCATCATTCAATGTTAAAAATAGAATACTAACCATGCACGTTACTCTTAGTACACCCTTACCCATAGTTTAAGGTTTCAAAAGTTAGCTAAGCTTAATCAACCTCAGTTACAAGAGATAATTGCGTGCCAAAAACCTACAGTATCCCATCATTGGATGATTGATAATATAACATATAACAATGTTTAGGATATACATATTACACATTAGGAAAGTTAAACAACATAATTTTTATAAGATTAGCTAAATAAGGTAAATAAATATGATTGCCTACTCGGTTGATGCTTGCTCGAAGGTTTGCCGAGTTGGATTATTACTTCTCCTCAATTTAAGTCTATTTGAGAGGGCTTATTACTTCCTATAACGATGCGTTTAACACTTTTCCTGTGCTTGCTAAGAATATTTAAGTAGAGATATTAACTATGATTCAAACTATAAGAGGCAATCATAGAATGGAGTTTGAAAATGATGTATTTATAGAAATTTGTGATCAAAATCGTATTGGTCACAATTTCTCACCTTTAAGAAACCGTATCAAAATGAAAAGGTGGAAAGGAAAAACATAACCTTGGAGGAGGTTGCAAGGACCATGTTGTGTGACCCCAATCGTCCAAAATACTTTTCAGTCAAAGTCATTGCCATCGAAAATTATGTGATGAATATAGTACTCATATAAGCTATCTTCAAAAAGACACTATATGAACCCTATAAAGTTAAGAAACTAAATATGAGTTATTTACATACATTTAGTTGCAAATGATTTTTCCTCAATAATACAAAAAGCAATTTGGTTAAGCTTAACTCTAAAGTAAATGAATTCTTCTTCATTGGGTACTCCTTATAGAGTGAAGTTTACTAGATCTTCCATAAACGAACAATTTTACTTGAAGAATCCATATATGTTGCTTTGGATAAATCTTGTTGTAGTGTGTAGAAAATCTAAGAAGAAGAAGTTGGTCCTTCCATCTAAGTTGTGATCTTGCTAGAAAATGAGGAGAAGGAAGAAGGGTAAGATTAAGAATCTCAAATTAATCAACAAGAAAATGAAGTGAGAGAGTATCTTCCTAGAGCATGGAAATATGCCTATGGGCACCCTTAGGAACTAAATATTGGTGATATATAGAAGGAGTTGCAACATAATACTCAATACGTAAAAATTATAATTAGTTATTGTTTCTATCTTAAATGGAACCAAAGTCTCACTTGGAATCCATGAAAAATAATAATTAGATCACGGCAATGCATGATGAGCTTAACTAAATAGGCCAATCATTGGAACTAAAAATGCATTTAGAAATAACCTGTATAAAGAGGCCGTTGTGGTTAGAAACCAAGGCTGATTGGTTGCCAAAGGATATAACTAAGAGTAAGGCATTGATTTCAAGGAAACCTTTCCCCCCATAGCTAATCTTGAGACTATACGTATGCTCCATATATTTGCATCATCTGTTCGCTTTATGTTATATCAAATGGATGTAAATTATTCCTTTTCCTAATAGTTTTATTCAAGAAGAGTTATATGTTAAGCAACCATCATGCTTTGAAAATGATTCAAAGCCTAACTACATTTACAAACTCAATAGGCCCCTTTATGGTTTGAAATGAACTCCTAGAGCTTGGTACAAAAGGTTGAGTGAGTTTCTATTTGGAAGAGTATTTAAAGAGGTAAAATTGATAGAAATATTTTTTTCTAAATAAACCTAAAAATTATTTAATCCTTGCACAAATTTATGTTGATGACATAATATTTGGTGTTGTTATGCATCCATTTGCAAATATTTTTTTACCTTAATGTGTAGTGAATTTGAAATCAGTATGATGGTTGAGTTGACCTATTTTTAAGGACATCAAATCAAGCAGCGAACATAATGAATATTTGTCAACAAAGACAATTACACAAATGAATAAGAGAAAACCTTGTAGTACATCTATGGACACTATCACAAAGCTTAACATGGATGAAAAGGGTAAGCCTATTGATCAAAAGCAATATCGAGGTATGGTCAAATCACTTCTCTATCTCGCTACATCTAGACAAGATATTATTTTTAGTGTATGCCTATATTTTAGGTTTCGATATAATCCTAAAGAATCTCACATGATTGCCATCAAGAGAACCCTTAGGTATCTTATTGGTACTCATAATCCAGGCTTGTTTTATCTTAATGATATTCTTCTAGATTGAATAGGACATTCTGATGCTAAATTTACTATAAAGTAGAAATAAAGAGCAGTTTAGGTAATTACCAATTTCCTAGGGAATCCCTAGTTTAATGGCATAGCAAAAAATAATCTATTTTAGCACTATCTACAAGCGAAGCATAATATATAGTTGTTTGAACTTTTGGTGCAAAATTAATCAGGATGAAACATCAACTAAGTGATTATAGTCTTAAAATTACAAAAATTACAGCTAAATATGACAACACTAGTGCTATATGTCTCATAAAAAATCATGCTAAACAATACAAAACTAGACATATAGAATTAAGGTATCACTTCATAAGAGATCATGTTGAAAAATGATATCACTACAAGTGTAGAAATTATAGACACATTACATCAATGGGGGCATGTTCATTATGCCATTAAATGAAGAAAGATTTACAACAATCATAAGGTTACTTAGAATGATATTTCCATGATAAATATTAACTATCTCCCATGATTGTGAAAAATTTAAAAAGAAAGGATTAATCATGGTATTAATCCAAAACATATTAACTTAGCATAAATTCAAATCCAAAAATACCATTTGTGACCATTGATAAATGTGAAATGTCTCACAAAATCAATCTTATATCTATAGGTTTATGGAACAAAGTCAAAAGGACTTGAAAATTTGAGAGAAAATGACTATATTGGGTAAACTAGTTGACTACTAGACATAACTGGTCGATCATTTTTCATAACAGTTGACTTGTTAGTCTAAACAGGGTAGGTAAAGGCCTAACTTGCTTATGCCTAACCTAAGTGAAACTAGTTGACTCAATAACCCTTACAAGTCAATTGGTATTATGAATAGTCAATTAGGTAGCCCATACCAGCTAATTGGTATCATGAACAATTGACTAATATATCCAACTAGTTGACTGGTGTATCAGGTATATAAATACCCACCTCACTTGTTTACCAAACCACCAAACCTAGTTTCTTCAAATCCGTCAACTCCTCTTCACCTTGTTCCACTCTCTCCTTCAAAATTGCTCAAATCTCTATCAAAATACATAAAATTTACACTTACCACAATATAATCGATGTAAGGAAAACATTTCTCAAATCCAATCCTCGTTGATTTCACTCATCCTCGCTATATTTGAGATAATTCATCCTTCAAACCCTAACTTCTTACCTAGTTAATTTTAGAATCACTTGAATCACTTTAAGGTCTAATCAGGCCTACATTCATCATCCCTAACATCATTTCACACAATTTTTTCTCCAATTACACTTAACTCCCATTATTTATGAAAAAATCTCACTTATTCCTCCTCTACTTCACGCAAAAAGTTAGGAAGCCTTGGGATATGCCCCTAATATTGCACAAATTCTTCAAGACTTCCATGTTAGTCTTGGAGGACTTTTGGCCACTCTACCTGCATAATGGGCTTGATATCCTTGATGTTGTGTTCTGATAGAAATTCATAAAGATAGAGTTGTATGTGCTTCACTCTCAATTCTATCCCTACATTGTGCCACATCACCAAGGTCATATGGATAATCCTCTGGGCATTACTTTTATCCATGATAAACATACCCCCTCTCATGCTACTACCTTTATTACCCCTTTTACTGATCTTATCCTTGATGCATTCCTCGCTAAGGACGTGTTGTAGTTGCATCAAATAACTTTGAGGTCACCCCCAATGATGACCTAAATGTTTGTATCGTGCTTGTTACCACAACCTTAGCTGCACCATCACACCACCCTCATCTCTTCTTCTCTATCCACAACTTATCATTCCTTAGCCTTTGTTTATTTTAGGCTTAGCTTATTTTAACTTAGGCCTTGCTTGTTTAGCTTGTTTATACTCTCATCTCTTATATAATTGAATTCCACATATTAATGAGAACTTGGTATTTTTGGCTCTCTCTTATATCTATTAATTTTGGATGCATAATCATGTCTCTTATTCTTTCATGTTTATATAAACATACTCACCTCCATGCTATCATCTATGTCCTGCTTAAGGGGAGTATTCTTCAACCTCCCATTATCTCTGCTTATGCTTTCTTTGTTATACGCACTTGGTGAGTTGAAATTCTCACTATTAGACAAGTGATTGTTTTATCTTTTGTTTGCTTCTAAAATCCTACCTTTTCTCACCTTTTACTAGTGTCCAAAAGGGGGAGATAATCAAAGAAGTTCAGATTAAAATTTACAAAACTGATAGATTTTTTTTCTATTAAGCGTTCGTTACTTTTTTACATTTACAATTATGCATTTTATTCATCATTAGAAAGGGGAGATTGTTGACCTCAAAGGTTAAGAAATATCATTATACTTATCGTGATGATAACAAATTAATCATGATAAATAATGTGCTTACTTAAGTGTTCATGTATAGAAATTGACTTATTTCACTTAAAGCATACTCCAAAAGTGAAAATGTAAAAGAACAATCAAGATTCCAAGTGCAAGAAAAGAACACATAAAAATTAACCAAGATATGAAGATTAAGGATAATATTTTGTGACTTTTAGGTTTCTTTTAAAGATTTAAGTAGAGCAAATTTCATATTTCAATTAAAAATCTTTAAAACACTCTGATCAAAAATACATAACTTGATTTCAATTCATAAACTCTTTAAATGTTTTTTTCAGAAAAAAATAATTGGTTCCAATTGGGACCATTCTTCTCATCCTAAGACTAATTGATTGGTTCATTTTATCAAAGGCATAGGTTGAGTCAAACTCAGAAGGATTGATTGGTGGATAAAAACAATCAAATGGCTTGACCAACAAGTTCATGGGTTTCAAACTTACATAAACCCATTTGTCCCTATTTAAACATATCAATTAGTATTGCAAACTGATTGATTTTTTTGCTAAACCAATTGAATTGTTTGACCAACCAGTCCATCGATTTCACTTTTGTAGAAACCCATTCGTCTTTATTTAAACTCATTGACGGGCCATGCCAAACTAATCAACTAGTGTGTTGAAATTGATCAACTTGTTTCACCAACGAGCCCCTGGATTTTACTCTTATAGGAACCCATTATTTACTATTTAAACACATCAACCAATTTTTTCAAACCAATTGACTAGCTAATAAGTTATCAACCTATTAACATAAATCAATCGAATGGAATAATGAACACTTTAACTAATCTTGCCATACCATGTCACTGTTTAAAAACTAACTCTAACTTTCATTTTTATTTAAAACATAAACAGTTGACTAGTCTAACATACCAATCGACTTGTTATACAACCGGTCAACTAGTTTGTCCAGACTAATCGACCAGTTAGCATTAAAAGTTGATTTTCCACCAATTAGGCAAAATAGATTTTTTTTGATTTTGTATTTAACAACTCTATGATGAGGGAAACCTTATAAATAAGGTTAATCTACATTTTCAAGATTTCATAATCAATATTATTTACTAAAAGGTGTTCTTCAATCACTTCACTTAGGTAAAAACGTTATCCAATTGTATTATCACTCATTACATATAGCTAGATTACATCTCATCTAAAGTTTTACACTTTTATATGTTGTATTCTTGGTGAGAAATTTTTGTTATCGTAGCCTCCTCTTAGATATTTATTTAAAGGGGTTAGTGAGTATTTTCCTATCAATCTTGAAAGATTCATGTGGTAAGTATAGAGAAGATAAATAAGTGAAGTGGTAAATAATCTCTTATAGGGTCATTGAGATAATGAGAGTCATTAAGTTTGTAAGCCTCATAAATCAAGAGAAGAGTGATCATTAATGAAACGTATCACTATTTTCAAATCAAAATGAGTGAACCTTTTGGTAGTGGATGTAAGGAGTAATTTACTCTTAGACCACTCTACATTATGTGATATTTTTTATTTTATGTTTTTTTCTATAAAACCCTATTCACCCCCCCCCTCTAGGGTTCTCTTCATTTCACTTATTCTCATCTCGACCACTTTCTTCTTCCTATATTCTATTTTGGTGTTCCCTTAACACTTTTTTTTCATTTGCCATCATGATTAGCTCCCTAATCTTCTCCTTTCTTAGGATCAAGAACCAACTCATGCAACCACCTAGCCAATCAAACCGCTTTGTCAAACAACAAACAATACCCCCGTCACTCTACTATCCTCAGTCCCCCTATTGTAGAGTAACTCCATCCATTGCCACTCTATTTTACCTTATCAACCACCTCTATTACCTCTACCTTAGTCTTACCCCACCTTTTTTGGCCACACCTTTGAGCCTCCCTAATTGAAATTCAACAACACCACCTTGAAATGTCATGTTAGTAACTTATCCTTGCCTTATCAGCCACCTCAAACAAACTCCTCTATTTAGCACCATCCCAACCACCATCACCATCACTCACTTCTTCTCTTTTACCCTCAACCATTTCTTATTTTTCATTCCAAATACCTTTACCTAGAAACCTTATTGTGGAGGAACCCTATTGCTCAAGTAATAGTAGCCAACCCAAGTGTTCTTTTTACCCTCTTCATGCATGTATGGTGCATGCTTTGCCATGCACCCACAGGATAGGCTTATATTTCAAGATTTATTTTAGTATTAGTTCTTATTAATTTTTACCTAATGATTTTATCATATAATAATATGTATATTTTATGCCGATTCTGTTATTGATGTAAGGTAATCACAAAATTACTTAAGGTGGCCTAGGAAGACGATGTTTTGGGGTATAATTTATGTTGGAGGTTAATCTAACTACTCCATAGATGGTAGAAATTTTTCTGTAAATATGATAGGTTTGTTTTAAATAATAAAAATCATTTTAAGTTGATGTTAAGTAATCCAACATAGTGCCTAATTGATAAGGACACCTAATCTATAAGTATGCAAATCCCCTAATTAGATTTATAGAGCTAAATAGAATAAGATATATGTCATGGTTGGGGTACTAAGGCATACATGCAAAATCTATAACAATTATGGGCTACACCATGTCTTCAGGGTATTGACCTTTAAAGGGCCACCATTTCCAATATTGAGGTCTTTCACTTTAGTATTAGCATCTTATAAGGGTGAGCATAAAATCATATATTAATTACATAGGTCCAATTATTCATACTTAACCATTTTTTATTCATTTCAATACATTTTGAGATAATAATAAAGACTTAAAATTATCAAAATATACCTACACTATATAATATTGATAATCATGTAGAAACATGTGTTTCTAAAAAGGTAATACCATTATTATCATACTCAACATCAAATAATACATACCATGCATATTTATTGGAATAATTATCATGGTACACTCAAAATTACCAAAGTACTCCTAGACCATATAATATTCATAACCAGGCTAAAACACAAGTTTCTAAAATAGCAAAACCTCTATTCTCAAATTTAATATTAAATAATACTTATTATATGTGTTTATTAGAATAATCATCTTGGTACACTCAAAATTACCAAAATAACCATAGACTATATAATATTGATAATCATGCTGAAAAAAGTGTTTTCAAAATAGCAAATCATATATCGCCATTTCAAGCATTATTTATAATACAGTAGGCATTTTGGTTAAGGTAAAATATCATGATATTCTTAAATAACCAAATTTCTCTTAGGCACATGATAACAATAATTTTCCTACAAGTGCATCTAAGCATGATTAACCTAACATTTTCACATGTATATATCAAATAGCATCACTTCCCAACATTAAACCTATTTTAATCTCACTTTTATATACATGATATTTTACAAAAGATAGCACGCCTTCTTTTTTGATTTTTCATGATAACAATAATAATGATCTAATTATTTATAACAAACCAGGTTAATCACAAATCACATGTTAACACCCTAATGTGATATAGATATCCAAACATTTTCATGGAATATAAAAGTTTTAAGATTTCCAACAAAAGAAAATTTTACCAGTAACTATCTAAAAATTATCAAGCTCCACTAATAAAACTTTTGTACCTAAAAATAATATCATAAACACCATATTAATATTTGATTAATAAAATAATAATTTTTATTAAAATTATTTATCAAATAAAAAAATTTAAACTGCCCATATACATTAAAAATTATAAAAATAATGTAAAATTTCAAACTTAACTCATACTACACGTGCAACATGAGACTTGTATGTTGGGGGGCTTGGCGGCCTTTTGGTAAATGGTTGGAGGTGGTGGTTGGGTGGTGTAGGCTCAGTGGGCGAATATAAGAGTTGGGGGTGTTGGAGATGATAGTGGTTGGGTTGTGTGGTGTAGGACCATTTAAGGTTACGATGACGGAGGTGTAAACTACTGGGTGGAGGCGAAGTATAGAAAGGAAAGGAGAATAAAAAAAGGAAGATAAGAAGAAGGATGGAGTTTGAAATGGGCGGCTGCAAGGTGATGGTGTAAGAGTTGGTGGTGATTGTGGATGGAGGTAGATCTGCAATAATAAGCTATAAGGGTGAAGGAAATGGTGATGGGATAACGCTGCTAAGAGATTATGGTGGAGGTAATGGTGGTGTTGAGTGGAGGAGATGGATATAATGGGCTACAAAAAGGTGGATGGTGGTCTTGAGGTAACGATTTGTGTCATGCAGGAACATTGTAAGGTGGGCTGCGAGTGGAGGGGTGGCAACGACAAGAGCCGTTATTTCCTTAAATGTAGTTGTGGGGGTCATAGATACGTCTAAGGATAGGGACCGGTAGGAAGCAATATAGTGGAGGGAAGAAAGGAAAATAGAATGGTAGAGGAGGAAGAAGGAGGGAAGAGGGAGGTGGCCGATTGTGGTGGTTGGGATAGTTGTGGAGATGATGGTTGAGCATATCAATATAGAGGGATAGGAGGTTGGTACCAAGGGAAGAAAACCAAGGTCAGGGAATAAAAAAGAAAGGAAAGAAAGAAAGGAATTCGAGGAGAAGAGGCTAGGTGTGATGGAGAAAAGAAGGAAAAGAAGAAGGAGGAGGAGGAGAAGAAGAAGAAGAATAAGGACGAGCAGGAGGAAAAGGAGAGGAAGGAGGAGGAGAAGGAGAAAGAGAAAGAGAAAGATAAGGAGAAGAAGAAGATAAAAGGAGTAAGATAAAATAACTATATTAATTTATTAAATAACATATTTAGATTTTGGGTTAACAGGTTAGCAAAAATAATTAAATTAATATTTAAAGAATATTTTTTTTGGACAAAAGGCTTTAAGTTTTAATTTAGGATCATAAGTATTTAGGATATTACATCACTAACCCCATAAAACAAACTTCATCCTTAATGTTTACACCTCACTACTATGAACATGTATGAGGGAAGCTATGGCACCTGATGGGTAACTACCCCCTTAAGGCAACCCTAACTAATAGGAAAACAACCACAGGAAAATTCAACACATGTAAGCCAATCATTTGAAATGACTAGGAAGGAAACAGTAGCATACCATAAGGTGACGCATTAGGATATAGTGCTAGTTGATCTATTTTGCCTTAAATGGTTAGTGGAATTGCTCCAAACATTGAATTATGCTAAATTGGTTGTTATTAGCAGATCCGCCTTGAATGCTTCACTTGCGATCTCTGAACTTCGTCACATAGTGTGCTATAGCACTCAAATCTCCTATGTGCTAGATGACAACAATTGTGCCACTGAATCAACTTCCTCATACATTTCTTGCCTCAATGATCTCTGTTACAATGACAAAAATTGTAGTGTTGTGTTAGTCTCTACTTACCTTTGCCATAGGATCCATTCTTAATACCATAATGTTTTCAACTTGAAGCTCGACGATGCTAACTCTTTCCTCTAAAGTCCGACACTTCATTCTTCCTTTTACCTTGGATGCAAGTATGCTTTTGGACTAAAGTGAATACAATACACACCTACTCATATAAAGTAGCCAAGCAGGGAAAGACAGCTACGTCGATCATTAGTCTGATGCTAAAGTGAAGTCCATACAAGAATTAGAAGATCATAGTAACCTCACTAGCTGTTATGCCAGGAGAAACCTCTACAATTACATAAATCCTACGTGATACTCTCATATCATCAAACTTCATTGAGTCAACTATATAAAATCCTTGAGCTTATCCCTTTTGAAGCTCTTAGTGTACAATTGTGTATAGATCATAGTCTTAACAACCTCCTAGGATATCAATTACCCTTCACGTTCGAAATCCTACCCACTAAGTGTCTATTAGTCCTCAAAGAAAGTATGCACCTATTCTCTCCTTTTGCGCTTCTAAGCAATCGAGTACCTCAAATGTCCTATCAAAATTCTTTATCCAGCCTTCTAACACAAGGGATCTTCTTTCCCATCGTAGGTTAGTGGTTGTTTGTGACAGGCTCTTTGGAGCCAATCCTCTCCAAGGCCCAATTGTGACTAATATGAAGATGGTGGAGGTTGAGATTGACATGCAGATGGGAGTTGTGTGAACTCCATGAAAGCCTCAAACTCTCTCTTCAAGTTGCTGACATGTCCATTAAGGGTCATTTGAAACTAACTACAAAACAAAAGTGTGTTAGGAATGATGCTACCTTACAAGCACATAACATATCAACACATATCAAAGGACACTTAGTCTACCCACACTCAATGCTTACTATGCTAATCTAGGCTTTAAAATTAGATGGAAGAAGGAAATACCTTACTATGTATGAACAAAATCTCTAACTAAAACACGACTCTCAACAACCAAACAGTTTGATACCAACTTATTATATTAGCTCAAACAATTTAAGACTAGAAAATATTTTCAAGAAGCTTTGATACTAACTTTTATGAAATGAAAATTTATGTTTTTCAAATGTTATATAAGAAAGATAAAATAGTAAACCGTGGGGGTGCTATTTCCACACTTAGTACAAGATTGGTTTCTTTTGCCATTTTGTTACCAAGTGCTATGGTTAAAATGTTATACCACGTAACTTATTAACACAATAGTAAATTAGAGTAGCAAGAGAGTTAAAGTAATTTAATGACATATCAAATAGAACCAACTACCGGTGGTTATAAAATGTTAGTGAGAAAAATACATAAAGATAATAAGAGGTACAAAATCACTTGGTTCGAAAGACGACAAATATTTTGGATAACTCTACATTCTCAACCCAAAGGGTACCTTGAATATATCTTGCAACTGAACCTGCAAATGCCACTACCCATTAAATAAGAAGGAACTTAATAAAGGAACCCTTCAGTACAACAATACCAAGTAATACAATATACAAGACTAATATGGAAAATTTGCATGAATCACATAAAATACTTCATAATAGTATATGACCATTTAATTATGTATATAATAATTAAAATATGGCAATCATTCATATAACCATATAACATTAGTACCATATACTACCAATGCATGTTCATCTAGAAATAACCAAAACCTACCAATGGAGCATCCAAAAGATACATTTTGAAGTATAATTGGAAAGCAACATCATTCTAAATTAAAAGTCATTGTCCTAATTCTCATTATCAAACTCATGACTTCTTATAACACAAATAGGTTCATCAGCACAGCCAATAAGAATACACATCATCATAAATAAGCATAAATGCTACTATCAGACCATAGGTAGGCATAAAGGTTGGTACCAAACCATATAGAGGAAAAAAGGCCGCTACCAAACCATAGGTAGGTATAAAGGCTACTCCCAAAATATAAGTAAGCACAAATGATGCTACCAACCAACCTAATAATCATTTTCATTCAATTATCTATCATTTTCATTTTTATTTACTTGAAGGGAGATCAAAGACACTAAAGGACATTAAGGTACCCCGATCATACCAGCACACAAGGGTAGTACAATACCCTACCTTCTACTAACCTAGAGATGCAAAGATACCCAAGTCAAATTGGTATAAGAATGTATTCAGTACCCTACTGATAAGGACACCTAGTCCATAAGTATGCAAAACCCCTAATTAGGTCTCTAGAGCTAAATAGAGTAAGATATATAGGGCCTCACTGGGCACTAAGGCACACTAGAAAAATCTAAATCAATCCTAGCCTAAACCATAATTTTAGGGTGGCAACCACTAAAGAGCCATCATTTCCAATTTCGAGGTCTTTCACTTTATGGATTAGTATCATATAAGCATGACATTGAAAACACATTAATCACATAGATCCAATTCCTCATATTTAACCATTATTTTATTCATTTACAAATATTCTAAGATAACCATAATCAAGATCATTATTAATGTCAACATTAGAAATCTATTAAGGCCATACAAGGATCGATAATTCACACTTAGGCATTTTAGGTAGAATATGACCAAAATACCCCTAAAGCTAAATTAACCACTTTACCACCCATTTCCAGTACAAATTCCATTCTATTTATCAATTGGCCATAAAACGGATAACTTACCATAATTAAATTATTTATCATCTAATTAAATTACTAAGCCCATCAAATGACTATTTTTCCCTTATATACAATTTTGCATGTAAAACCATAACATGCACTTCTAGACCATCAACACACATACTCTCAAGGTTAAAAACAAATAATATACATCAAGCATATTTATTAGAATAATCATCATGGTATACCCTAAATTATTTATATAACCCTATACAATATAATAATAATAATAATGCTAAAATAGGTGTATCTAACATATCAAAACCCCTATTCTCACTTAACAACAAATAACAAATGTCAAAATTGCTAAAATACCCTCAAACATACAATAATAATAATCATTATTATTATGATTAAATAGGTGTATCCAAAAAAAATTTCATACTAAAAAAAAATAACACATAGCATGCATGTTTATTAGAATATTCATCATGACATACTCTAAATTACCAAAATGCCCATAGACTAGATAATATTAATAACAAGCTAAAACATGTATTTCTAAACTAGTAAAACTCCTATTCCCATACTTAATATGAAATAATACTTATCATGCATGTTTATTTGAATAATCATCATGGGACACTAAAAATTACAAAAATATCCCTAGATCATATAATATTGATATTCACGTTGAAACATGTATTTCTAAAGTAGCAAAACCTTGATTCTTATATTTAACATCAAATAATACTGACCATGTATATTTTATTAGAATATTCATCGTGGTAAATACTAAATTACAACTCTAAATATTGATAATCATGTTGAAATATGTGTTTCTAACATAGCAAATCACCTACCATCATTCTTGGTAATATTTATAAAACATTAGGTATTCTAGGTATGGTTAAACATCTTGATATGCTTAAATGATAAAGTTGCCCCATAGGGCATATGGTAATCATAATTTTGGTACAAGAATATCTAAATATGCTTGAGCTAACATTTTCACATATACTTATCATATAACATCACTTCCCAACATTAGATTCATTTTAATCATACTTTTGTACACATGATATTTTATATAGGACAACATGCCTTCTTTTTCAAATTTTCATGATAATAATAACAATCACATTATTATTAGTAACAAATCATGTTGAAAACAAATTAGATTTCAAAATACTATTGTGCTATCATACTATATCAAAATATCTTAGTGGAGAATAAATGTTAACTATTTTCAGTAAAAATAATATTTACTAGTAACAGTCTAAAAAGTTTTAGGTTCCACTAATAAAACTTTTGTACCTATAAATAATATCACAAATACCATATTAATATTTGATCAATAAAATAATATTTTTTATTAAAAATATTTATCAAAAGTAAAATTACTAAACTGCCCATATACATCAAATAGTGCTAAAATAAAGAAAAATTAACTCAACTGATGCTGCATGTGCAACATGAGCCATACATGTGGGGTAGGCTAGGTGGCTAATTGGTAAATGGTTAGAGGAGGTGGAGGTTTGGCTAATGGATGCATGAGTTGGGGTTGGTGGAGATTGTAGTGGTTTGGTGGTGTGGTGTAGGAGGGTTGAAGGCTATGATAATGGTGGTGCAGGCTGCAGGATGGATGTAGAGAAGGGAAAGGAGAAGAAGAATAGGAGGAGAAGAAGAAGGATAGAGGTGGTGATAGGTGATTGTGTAGGCGTTGGCAGCATATGTGGCTAGACGTAAACAAGTTGGGAGGGGATACAAGGGTGAAGGAAATGGAGATGGGATAAGGTTGCCTAGAGGTAAGGGTGGATAGAATAATGGTGTTTAGTGGAGGAGATAGATGAAAGAGGCTGCAAAATGATGGTTGATGGTGTTGAGGTGGATGTTTATTTTATGAGAGGAGGCAGGGGAATTAGTGGCTTCAAGTGGAGAGGGTGGGAAAAATGAAAACTATAGTTGCCCTAGGTGTTGTTTCTAGGGTTGCGACCAGTAATAGAGGTAGGGATTGATAAGAAGCGCAAAAAAGGAGGAATGAAAGGAATATAGGGCCATAGAGGAGGAGGTAGCTATGGTAGAGGTTGTGATGGTCGGGCTAATTAATATAAAGGGAGAAGAAGTTTAGTCATGAAGGAAGGAAAAAAAGGCTAGGGGAGAAGAAAGAAAGAAAGAAATGAGGTTAGGACGAAGAAGAAGAAGCAGCAGAAGAAGAAGAGGAGAAGGAGGAGGAGGAGGACAGTGGCAACGCTTAGGTGTGACATGGGGTAGGCGGGAGTGGTAAGGAAAAGAGAAAGTAGGATAGGGTGGTGTAAGGTTGATGAAATGGTAAGACGTAGGGTGGTAGGCAGATGATAGTGGGAGAAGGTACAATAGGGGAAAAGATGGAAGCAAAGAGATGTCATATGAGAAAGAGGAAGGATAGATTTCTAGGCTTGGAAGGAAAAGGGAGTAGGTTAGGATAATAGCCTACATGGCATAGGCACGCTGTGTAGGGTTGTAACGGATAAGGAGTGTTTGTGTGTAAGGGTTGGGTTGTCGTGTGAAGGAGAAATGTAAGGAAGAAGAAGGCTAGCCTAGGGAATTAGAAGGACAAAAGGAAAGGAGGCATTAGGTTGGTGTAGGAAGAAAGAAAAAAAGGGGGAGAATGGATTAGCCTGAGAAGAGAGAAAAGAAAGTAAAAGGAAAAAATTAAAAGGGAAAAGGAATAAAAAGAAAAAAGAAAAAGGGAAAGGGGAGCAGGAAAAGAAGAAAAAGAAAAAGAAAATAGATTTAGGTTTAAAATTAAAAATTAGATTAAATTTAAGTTTTTCGGATAATATTATATTAATTTTCCAATATATAGGTATAACACTACAATAAGTCATAGTTAAAAATGTTAGTTTTTTTAAGGAAAACCATACACCAAATAGAGGGGTGTCACTGCCATAATCAGTACAAGTCTCGCCCTTGGCTAGACTCATACTAACTATAAGGCTAAAATGTAGTAAGAAATCATAATAAGAGATGATTATAAATGGAAAGGAGTCTAACATTGAATAAAAAAAATACCAGAGTATACAATAGTCATAGTTAGTATATTAGTGAAATGGAATACAAAATAACATCCCACTCTAGAGGAATAAAAAAAGAAATGTAAATGTAAAGTAGTCTAGGGAACAACCTCTATAACCCCAAACTTAGTACATCAAAACATCACTCTTCCTTGAGTAGCTCATCATAAGTAGAAAAGACCTCTAAAGCCTCATTGCCTACCTGCACAAACTTAGGAGGGTCCACTACTCGTAGGAATGAGCAGCACCTATCATAAGAGTTATTAGTACACTATATATTAAGGAAGGTAAACATATAGTTAAGACACAACACAAGAACATAAAATACATATATTATGTAAGTAATAGGTTTTATTAGATTAATTACCACTATTGAAGTTGAAGACATTAGTACCATCTTTACACATCTCTTGATTTATATCCACGTGAGTACGGCGACCTCACTATTGTAACAGGTGGAATGGGAATAACTAATCTAGGGTAGAACGTGCTTGGCCACTATTTTAACGAGTAGATAAATAAACATGTACATCTCTGGGGAAAAATGCTTCTGGCCACTATTATGACTAGTGGACAGATAAATATCCTACAAGTGATTAGTGTCTTTTCCATAAATTATTATCATACAATGGTTTAACTTAGTGAGCTTAGGACTCCCACTATTATAACACGTGGACCAAGAATACGACTCTAGGACAAAACAAGCCTGACAACTATTATAACTAGTAGATTGGTAACATATACATATCTAGGGCAAAATGCTCTTGGCAACCATTATAAACGATGGAGTGATAACCATCCTACGTCTTGGCCCGGCTCAATGATCTTCCACTTTAAGTGATTAAAATTTTATTCATATCTTATTCAACAAGTAACCCCATCTAGACATACACACCCCAATGGAAACTCTCGACTTCCTTTCTCAAGTCTTACTTATCGATGAACTTAGAAACCTCACATATTTGGGTTAAGGCCCACTTCCCCATATCTATCCCTATACTCACCATCGCCCACTAGGTTTCTCTTGAAACCATAATATGGCATATGTGCCCCTAACCTCTCTTCTCCCTACTTAGTCCACATTCTCCCTTAATTAAAACACCATTACCATACTCATCCCAATTCCAAATCTCATAGACCAACTCCCCAACTCCCATATGTGATAATGACTCTTTAGTTCATCACCCCAAAAAACCTTAATATTTCCTTTCTTCTTCCATACCCTCTTCTAATTCACAACTCTAGCCCCCACTTGACTTGGCTCACACCCTCCATGTGGCACACCCCTCATCACAACACTGAGGTTCGACCATCTTCCTCAACCTTTCTCCATAATAGCCCCATCTTTAGGGTTGTTCCCCTAAAAACCCTAGTTTATGCCCCTATACACCTTTCCATTAACCCACGTACTAAATCTTTCCTAAGTAGATTAGTGAACAAAAATACACTTTCCTCCCCATACTTAGCCTCCACATAATATTTCCCTACATAAATATTTCCTCCATGCAAAGCACACACCCCCATGTAAAGCTCACACTCCCCATGAAAGATTTTACCTAACCCCTCATTTTATTATTTTTTACTTTCAATTTCTCTACCATATTTCATGAGACACTTAGGACATCCCCCATATATTACCTCACTCATTACACCCTCTTTATTTTCTTTAATCTCACATATTGAATCAAGTCCCACCTAAGGCATTTAGGCATGTATATATTAATATTCAACCATACATAAGAACATGTCCATCTAGAGTGAGTCATAACCACATATACAACAAATGGTGAAAATCATGTTCACCATACCTTAGCTCATTGCAAGCCAAGATGCACCACACACATAATTAGTTCATATACACATATATTTACACATAACATGCTAATACACCCATACACACAACATTAATAACACAACCCAAAATCTTAAATATATCCTTAACTAGTTGGGCTCCGGCCTTGAAGCAAGAATCCTATTCTTCTTTATAGGGAGATGCTTGTTCAATACCTATAAAGAGAGTATCAACTAGGTCACTTCACTTTCTTCCTACCACTTTTCCCTTGTTTCCTTATTTTCTTAACCAAATATTCATAATGGTAATAATAATAATAATAATAAAACAATAATAATAATAATAATAATAAGTTGTTAATAAAAAAGTAAAAAAGTAAGAGGGAGAAGGGTATAAATAGGATGGATAGCTGGTGAGGGGTGATGGTGGTGGCAATGTAGTGGTGGTGGAGGAGGAGATGTAAGGAGGGGTTTGTAGGGTTGGAGAAAGAGGTGGAAAGTAGGATTTCTTGAGTAGTGGTGTTCCCTAATTTGAGTGGTCTATGTTGGTGGTGGTGACCTCACATCGGAGACCTGGTGGTGGTAGTGGCGGTGCCTAAGATGAACAAAAAATGAAGGGAAGAAAGGAGAGGGGAGAAATGGAAGAGGTAAAGGTGTGGCTAAGGAGGGGGGATTTTTCTATGAAGGAAGGGACGTAGGGAAGGTGGTGATAGCAGTGGTGGTGGTAGTGTAGGGTAACATTGGTGGTAGAAGAAGGTGCAAAAGGGTATCTCGAGCTTCCCACTTTGCATGGGTAGGGAGAGAAGAGGAAGGGGAAGGAAGGGAAGGAGAATGGCTTGTTGGGTTTAGGGTGATTTAGGGAAGAGGAAGAGAGGGAGTGATGATAGAGATGAGGTATGGTGCGACAATGGTGGTGTCTATTTGGGAGGTGAGAATAAGTGGTAAGGGATAGGATTGGTAAAAAAGAGAGGGGAAAGAAGGGAGTAGGGATGGGTTTTTAAAGGTGTGGTTGAGGGAGGAAGTGGGTAAGAAGGAAAAGAAGATGAAGGCATGTTTGGTGGCTATGTGACAACATCCAGGTCGGTGAAGATACATAAGGGGACATGGCAGGGGGTAGGTTTTGTAGGGTTAGAGAGGGCAATTGAGGGGTAGAGGGAGCTCATAAGGGGGGACCATTTGGGGATGTGTTTGTTTCATGCCCTATAGAACTAAAAGCGGAAAGGAGGAGGGAGAGAGGTGGGGAGGGAAATAATGTGTAGTTGGGCATAGGGTTGTGTAGGCTGGGGGAAGACGAAGATAGGGGTAAAAGGGGAAAGAAGGGAATAAGAGAGGGCAACGATGTGTAGTTAGGCCAGTCAAGGGAGAGAAAAGAAGGGGAATTGGGCTAGGGGAAATGAGAAATGAAAGAAGAGATAGAGGAGGGCATCGAGCTGCCACTAGGTGCAGCCCAGCCTAGGTGGCCAAAGGAAAGGAGAAAAGAAAAAAGAAACAAGAGGAAGAAAAGAATAAAGAAAAGAAAGAAAAATAGGGAAGAAAAGGAGAAAAGAAAAAACAAGGAGAAAAAATAGTGTGGTAGGGTATTTTGGAATTTTGGGAGTTTTTGGGATAAAAAAAATGAATAATAATAATAATAATAATAATAATATATTTTTTTATTAATATATACATTATTATAATTTATCGTAGGTTAGTTAATTAATTTAGTCCCACTAACTATGTCCTTACATCATATTTCTTTCTGTATTATTTTTATTTGTTTACTAAAAATGGTACATATACTTAAATATTATTTAATAATTTCTTATTTTATTCTTAAATCCTAAAATAAAGTTTTGGAGTATTACAATAGGGTATCAAATTAAGAAAAATAAATCAGGTAAAATTATGAGTGTAGGGTTTATTTAAATAAAAGTAAAATAAAATAATTATATTAATTTATAGATTAATTTATCTAGATAGTCAAATTAAAGGTTAAAATAACTAATGAAGTTAATATTTAAAGATTAATTTTTTTGGATAAAAGGCTAAACATTCTATTTTAGGGTTATAAAAATTTGGGACATTACACTAACTATGGGGAACACTATGGAGAAAAAAGAAGAAATTGAATTGCATGACTTCACACTATGATTTTATCATATCTTTTTTATATGAAATAAAACCTTACTAATAAAAATAATGTCCTTCCTAAAGTAGGAAAATACTATGGTCCATGTTTAGGAAGTACATGACCCCCATATTTATTTCTTTACTCTTAAATTTCTACCCAAAATTTATCCAAAAAAATATTTGAATAAACATAACCTAGGTTAGTAAACACGGGGCACTTGTGTTTATCATAAAACTCACAATATTAACTTCAAAACTTCTCGAACACCGGCATGAACAAACTTGATGTTATATTTTACATCAAATACCCATTTAAAGCTGATAATTCTCCACCTTCATGTAGTATTTGTGACACATGACTTGTAAGTAACTCTATACAAAACCCTTGGCCTATAACTATTCATAAAGTATAGGAAACACACAAATATACCCAAGGTTAATGGATTCATTAGCATATTAGCTAGATTAGACAAAGGACCCATTTTCTACAACACAAATTTGCCATCAGTAGTAATACCTCAGATAAAGTGATACTTGATGTTAATGTACTTTAAACTATATAAATGGAAATAATTATAATTCTTCACTAAACAAATAGTTCATTAACTGTCACCTTAAACAATTAGAGTACGATAACCAATCCTAGACCACTTATTAAACCATCAAGACACACGACTTACTAAAAAGCCTCTTTCATAGCCATATACTTTTCCTTATCACCTCCTATGAGGAAGATCTTCAGCTAATAGATCAACTATATAGCAAAAAAACATATCCATTTGTAGATCTACTATTATGAAGGTCCTAACTATAATCAGAGTCCATGAACCTAACCAGTGATTTAGTTTATCTCCCATACTCTATACATGGTGATGTTATACCCTACAAGTAGCTCATAATTGAGTAGCTAATGAAGTTTTCATGGCCTTGATATCCATCAAATGACTCCTCTTTAGCACTTTGTTCACATAAAACTCTTATGACAAGTGTAAATTCTTGTGATCATAGTCACTTATGATCTCCATGCCATAAATCCTTTTTGAAGCTCTAAGATCCTAAATCTCAATCTCACTCTTTAGCATTTCCTTCACCTTATCAACATTAGACATATCATTTACTTCCACAAGAATGTTTTTAACATACAAAAAAATATATAAAAGATATCCACTCTCCATATTCTTCAAGTACACACATCCATCATACTCCCTCCTAGAAAAACTATGCTTAAGCATAAATTGATCAAATCATTTTTACCACTAGCTAGAAGACTACTTTAAACCATATAGTGACCTCTTCAAGAAGCATACATGAAAATTTTTCCCCTCAACAAAAAACCCGTTAGGATGATGCACGTAAATATCCTTCTCAACCTCACCATGCAAAAATGTAGTTTTAACATCCATCTGCTCCAACTTTATATTATGCATAGCCACATGTGCAAGCAAAGTATGAATAGATGTATGTCTAAACATAGGAGAAAATACCTCATTATAGTCTATGTATGAAATTTAATAGTACCCAAATGTAATTAAGTGAGCCCTCTACCTTGGTTTCCCAACCCTTGGGGAAATGTCTTAAATTTTTGAAAATCACTTACTATAAACTATATTCTTCTTCCTAGATATCTTCACAAGTTCCTATATATGATTCTTCAATAAGAACACTATCTTCTCCTACATAGTAGCATACTAGATAAAATTAGAACTCTTAATAGCCTTTAAGAATGATGTTGGATCATGCTAATCAACAATAGTCTCTACCCTAGATAAAGTATAGCAAGCTAATTTTTTAAAACCGTATTTGACTATAGATTTACAATCCTCCATACTCTACCTAGATTAATGCCCCTTTGCTTCACCTACTGCATAGAATCCACTAACTTTAGGAATAGTGGGTCTATTATAAGTTTCTATGTCATCAAACTCAACCTCAACCTCCACTCAGCCTAAAGCATCATTATACTCCACCTCTTTAGATACATTGTTACAAGAATAAATCTTGTGAGGGAACATGGACTCATTGAATGTAACATCCCTATTGGTTATTAACTTGGATGTAGCTAAGTCCCAAAACTGATACCCCTTCACTATGGATGTAAAGCTAAGAAAGATATAGTTCTTGGCTTAGGCTCAATTTTAACTTCATTTACATAAGCATAAGTAGGGAAACTAAATACTTACAAATTAGAGTAATTAGTTATCTTACTAGACCATAATTCCTTAATATGTTCAACTCAATGGACCTTTGGTGATTAGTTTACCAAGTATGATTCCATGTGAACTGCCTCAATCCAAAACTCTTGACCTAGGTTTTCCTATTACAACATACAATGAGCCATCTCTGATAGAGTTTTCTTCATCCACTCAATAATCCATTCTATTTTGATTTTCTAGTTCAAGTGTGGTACCTCAATATCCTTTGGTCTTAATAGAAATTACTAAGAATCAAATAAAAAAAACTCAAGATCATTATCTATACTAAGACACTTAACTTGCTTTCCAATCTGCTTCTATAATAAGGTCTTCCAATGTTTGAAAACACCAAACACATAATTCTTTAGATTTAACAAATACACCCGTACCTTTTTAGAGAAGTCATCGATAAATTTGAACTACCTCTAGAAGCCACTCTCACTGGACCCCATAAATTTGAATGGATATGCTCAAGAGGTGCTCTTATACTATGCTTATCTATCAGGTTAACCCACTTCCACTTGCTAAACATATAGTTCTCATAGAAGTACATAGTACATATACTTTGTCCATCAAAAAGCCCCCTTTTTAGAGCTCATTGAGTCCCTTGACACTCAAGTTCCCTAATCCCATATGTTAAGTCTCATAACATTTGAGTTTATTAGCCATGGCGATGTCACATTAAGTGTCCCAATAATAGTGGAACCCACAAACCCATAGAATGTCCTAGCCCGCTTTCCCTTTATTGCCACTAGAACACCTTTTGTAACTTTTAGGGTACCATTCTTAATAACACACTAATACCTATTACAATCTAAGGAACTCAAAAAGATGAGGTTCTTGGTTAACTTAGGGACATGTGTCATGTTAGATAGTCTCCTAACCACACCATCATGCATCCTTAACTTCACCATCACAATCCCATCCACTTTGTAAGTAGCACAATTGCATATAAAAACAACTCCACCTTGAGTTACCTTATACATTTAAAACAACTCCATTCAGGACATGTATGATAAGAACACTAAGAATCCAAGATCAATCTATCACTAATCTTGCTCTATTTATTATTGGTCATCAACACATCTTTATAAGTATCATCTTAGGCTATTACAACATCATATTTCGTATCAAATGACTCACTAGACTTATCATTAGGCTTCTATTAAGAAAAATGTTCCTAATATGCCACTTCTTATAACATCCATAGAATACCATATTCTTCTACTTAGTCTTCTACTTAGACATGGACTTCTTATGATCACCAAACCACCACTCTTACTCCCTCCCCTTTCTACAAGTCCCTTACTGTGTGAGTCTCTAGAATTATTGTTGCTAGTCAACTAACTATGAATTAAATCCCATTATACCAGGAGGGATTTCATATCCTCAATCACTAACTTGTCATTCCCATAAAATAATCTCAAAGAATTCTTACAACTAGCAAGTAAAAACACAAAATCCCAATGGCCAATTTTTTCATCATCAAGCATACTTTGATGTTATGCAAATCCATCATAATAGAATCAAACTCATGCATATGAACTTTTAAAGATTAACCCTCACCTAATTTTAGGTCATGAAGTCTACTCTTCAACAATAGTTGAATGAGTATTGATTTTATCATATACAATGGCTCAAACTTCAAGCAAAAGATAGCCATCATTGATTCATTTTTCACTTCCCACAATACCTAACTTAATAAGCATAGTAGCATTGTAGAGAGGTCCTTTAAATATACCTCTTTAAATACCTTATCTGTAATTGGTTCTAGCTTATTTGAAAGTCCAAATATTAGTTTTTTCAATCCATTCTAAAATAGAATTGCCCACACTTTCAATTTCCATAAAACAAAATTGAGGGACTAGATAAAGTGTAATACCCAAAATTGAGTGAAGTGCTATAAGGGTTGATATGGCTACTTATATCAACATGCTATACCATTAATTTGGTGATTCCATCCTAAGAACTCCATAGTTAAGCATGCTGACCATGGAAAATTTTAGGATGGGTGACCCTCCTGAGAAGTTTCAGAAATTTTCTACAAATTTATCGGGAAGTGCATGAGTGAGGACAAAGTGCGTTGAAAGGACTCGTGTTGACCTATGGGGCCAGCCGATAAATCCCAAAGCGCTCCAAGGTATCCCCTGCATGATCGTATTGACTCGGGGTGTCATATAAAGTTTTTAATATCAAATATTCTACCCATCCTATTTACTAGATGTCTTCAACAACCGCAACTTCGATTTCAAATTATTGCTTGAATGGATTTAAAACCAACAACATAATTAATATGATGATGAACAAGTGATTATTCCAACACAAAATAGAACAAATAAGGCAAATTAGAGATATTTATTTATGTACTTATGTAATTATAAGATGATTTAACTAAAAAATCAATCAATTACACAAATAAATAATTCTCTAACAATAGAGAACACTATGAAAGAAATTGGCTTACACAACTTGATGGATAGGGTTTTATCATTTCTCTTTTATATTCGTTAAAACACTACGATAGAAAATAGTGAGTTTCATAAAGTAAAAAAAAGTAGCCCATCTTCAGGAAACATTAGACCCATATGTTTATTTCCTTGCTCTCAATTTTTTCCCTAAAATCTTTGACAATATTCTATAAATAAATACAACCAACGATAGTAAACATGGGGCCTCGCGCTTATCACAAAACTCATAATATCAAATTTAAAACTTTTTTAACACCTTCATAAACCAAGAAAATATTAGAGTGTGCTTAGATACCTCATCAAAACTTAGACTACATCTTTAGATGCATTGTAACATACATAGTAAAGGAAGTCCTATAAATACAATCACTTGTAGTTTTTTGTAGGTTTTAGTGGAACCTTAGGTTTGGGTTAGAGAGTTAGCGTTAAATTGGGTGTTCTTTAATTATTATTTTTTATTTTTTTCTCAAGGTTTCTCTTAAGACTTTAAGCATTGTAAAACATTTAAATTTTATTAAAATCCCTCTCGATTTTGCTTCCATTTGTATTTGTGGATTTTGGTATCAACCTTGGATTAGGTGTTGACCACACTTTTCTTTGGATTGGTCGTGGGGTAACACCTAATATTTTTTATAATTGATTCCTCTAAAAAAATTGAAGTATTAAATTTGGGGGTGTTACACCACACATAGTTAGAGTAGATCAAGGGGATTTTACTTGGATACCTTGCCCACCATACCATTAATGCCTCTACCACGAGGGCTATAAAAGTTGGGATACCGCACAAGCTTAAGAAATAAACAATAGATAGTGCCTAGGGGCTTTAAACTAGGATACCTTAACCACTTATATTGGATAGGATGCCATATCAAGTTGTCATAGTATAATTATATACCTCAAAGATATGTGTATGCTCACTAACTGACCAAAATTAGGTATATAAGCAAATAGTTACTTGATGAAAAGATAAAAAAATAGGATGACCTAGCCACTAACTATCGGCTAGCTAACCAAAGAGTTAGAGAAAAATGATTAAAAAAAATCTCAGTCCATTATTATTATTAGTTGCCAAGTGATATCAATATCATAATTCCATTCCACTAATAACAAATTTGCTATATGCAAGTGATAAAACCAAACACATAAAAGAATATAAGCCACAGACTGGGTGTTTAGTGGTTGCAACAAAATTAACCACTCAAGGCCTACATTATCATCATCTTGATCCATATTGAATAAAAGTTAAGCATGGTTGTAATTATGATTAAAATGTTGTAATTACATAGGAACATTAATATATAAGGCCCAAAGAAATATAAATACATATATGTATCAAGTTTCATGGTGAAAAATAGGTGGACAAGTTGATCAGTTCCTACAACTTATCGACTAATTTTTTTGTACCACACCAAAGAAGATATTAAAACTAGTCTACTAGTTAGTCCCACCAATTCAATATTCATAGGAAACAAGTCGATGGGTCTAAGTAGGGACTACAAACTCTGGTCTCAAGGCCACCATTCGATGGGCTTCATTAACTTATCTACAGCTCATGAGAACTAATCAACTAGGTCATCAAACAAATCGACTATTCTCATAAGCAACTGATCGAAAATTCCAAACCAAGCAACTGTTCTTACAACTAGTATATCGGTTTAAGAAACTAATCATTTGGTTTGGGTGAAATAACACCTCTGACATGCAATCCACTTAAAAAAGCTTACCCAACTTTACCATATTAATCCCATCATGATTTAATATCATAAAACACATAAAAATACATACTAAACACATAGAATCACATAAGTACATGGTATAATTAGCACTTAACAAGTTCTTACTTAGAACTACCATAATATGGCATAATAGCAAACAACTTGGAACATGTTTAAACTTAAAAGATGGAAAATTTACCACATGCTTAAATTAAAAAACTTAACGAAATCATAAATAACATAGAAATATATAAAGAACATGAAACTACAACACACAACAAAATACCTTATTCATATTAGAGATAATATTGCCTTACCTCCAAGAAAATATTGTAGTGGAAAAAACTCCTACTTGATAGAAGCCTACCATACCTCAACTCATAATAGAAATAAAAATCAAAACAATTAACCAATTTCCTAAAACTTAATAAAAAAATCAAGAAGAGATATTCCATAACTCAACCTTTTCTTAAAATTAACTTTTAAGGATAATGAAGTTAATATTTTTAACCTTTCTCAAAACCTTAATACTTCCTTGCTCAAGAGAAACAAGGGAGAGTTATAGTTAAGATTACGAGAAGAAAGAAAAAAAAAATTAAACCAAAGGATGAGGAATAATAGGCAAGCCTCTATTTTTCTTACCCAAAAAGAAAGGGAAGGAAAGGGGATGATTCCCAACACTTGGGAAATTTTCACAAAGAAAAGGGAAAAAATAAGTGATTGCAGATGATAGGGAGTGAGAATAAATTGGGAATGAAGTGTATAAAATAGTGTTTTGGTCAACATCCATTAGTAGAAGAGAGATACGTCTAACTTGATTTGAGTATAGGTAACCAAGGTGTAAAGGAAACACATGATGAGGTAAGGAAGGTAGAGTTTAACTAAATAGATGCATAAAACAGGGTTGGGAAGTCAAGGAAGACATGTAGAAGGTCAAACAAGCAGCCATGTCTTAAATAATAAAAAAAGAAAGTGAAGGAGAGTAAAGATAAGGTGAGAAATCTTTCAAAAGTTTTTTTAGGTAAATTTAGGCAAATAAAGTCATAAAATGATATAAATGAGTGATAAAATAAACTAAAGCACCAAAACACGTGTATTAACACAAATAGATTCTAATTAGACATTTTGATAAATATTGGAAAGAGATTTAAATCAAAAATAGAAAACAATCTCAAATCACATGGTAACGGCCAATCAATTAATTTGAGCAAACAAGTCGAATAATTCATTAGAAAGGAAAATTGTTAGTACTTTTTCATATCGGTCAATATGTTAAGAAACTTGTTGATCACTATGCCTTAAATTCACAACATTATTAGAGTTTCAATTTATTACCTAGAAAAAGAAACTAATTTATTTTATATTAACAAGATTTTAAATATAGTCCACTATACCTTCTAGTACATGTAAGCATATCTCCACATGAGATCATAATATAATTCACCATAGAAGTCTTTATTTGATTAGAAGGAATTATAGTTGCTACGAAAGTAATGCACAAAAAGGAATTTAAATTACTAGAGTCAAATAATATATATGTAGAAAAGGAAGAAACCTTAAATATACCCACAAGGACATCTACATGCTTGTAAGCCTTCGATTAACTCAACACATCAAGCGATTACTTGGAGGTGGTCTTATAGCACTGTCTAAACCCTTCCTTAGCTAAAAAGTATGGGGTCTCTAAAACCTCTCTAGAAAAGCAGTATTATTAGCTCCACTATTTATAAATTGAGCTCTCTAAACTAATGCCATTAGAGCCACCATACCCTATGAAAGTGCCTACCCTTGTAGGATATTGTCTCTAATGATACGAAACTCAATTCAACGATGTATCATTGTAATACCCCATTTCTAGAATCCCTAATTATAACTAGTAATTATGTGTATTAGTTGTGATAATTATTTTAGGATATTTGGACCTAAATATATTGTTAATATTTTTAATATTTTCATGACTTATTAGATACATAATTTAATTAGGTTAAAATATACTAGAGGATGTGTACTAAAATTTTGAACTAAGGATTGGCCTTAATTGGTATTTGTTTCATTGAGTCAACCTAACCCAGAAAATTGATAACTTTTACCTGAATAGTTTAAATTAACATATCCTCTAATTAGTGCTAGATTTTCCTTACATTCACCCTACTCCCTTTACCCCAACATATTACCCTAGAAACCATCACCCAACAACATACCTTTCATCACACTTATGTTTTTCTCTCCTTGTTTTGCTCCTCTTTTCCTTGCATTCCATCCCCATTCTTAATCACTTCTTCCCTCCCTCATGTTTTATGAAAAAACATCAAACAAGCCCATAACCCTCTACTTCACCGAAGCCCCCAAGCAAACCAAAATTTTCCATGCCATTCTTCCCTGTCATTTCTTCCTTCTACAACCATTTTGGTCTTCTACAATGCCAACCCCACCGATCTCCTCACTTACCACTAGCAACCATAACTAATCCCCCGCACCCTACACTATCACCCCTTGTTGTAGCATCCCCATTATCCAAGCATAAAATGCCTAAAACCACCTTTTTTCCTCATACAACTTTCCCCTTCTTTTCCTTGGCCTCTCCCAACCAAATCAACCACTACACACCAATTAACCATTTCATTCCACCCCCAATCTACACCATAATCCACTAATGTAAATCTCTTCTGCCTTCGCTCATTTTAGTTGAAGCTTCCTCCTTTGTACTACAGATTTTTACCAAAAACTCCACCTCTTCTTTAAAATTTATATGTCCCCTTTTTTGCACCTTTGCTATCATTTGTAGCCTCCTAAGCATAATCCAAGAAAATTGAGCTCATCCCCCTTCTTAGCCAAAAGTTTTCCTCCCTTGCTGGTAAGATTTTCTTTAGCTTTCTCTTACTTTGTTCAACCAGTGTATGATCCTTAAATTATTTTATTAATTTTAGTATTATTTTTGAGTAATATTGTATGCTAATAAAAATGTTTTTTAATGTTAAATTCTTAGATAATTCTTTAGGGCTTTGGAGAAGACTTCTTTCTTGTATAAGCTTGCATTATGTAAATCCAATTACTCATAAGATGGTAGAATTTATGTCTAAGCATGCTAGGATTTTGTAGACCTTAAATCATGATAAGTTTTTATGATTTTTAATTAATATAGCATGCATTACAAAATGATCATGAAAGTTACATTATATGTGTGGTAATATTTCACATGTTTTACATCACCATGTCTATGAATTTGGTTAGGATTTCCATTCTTATCAAGTTAAGATCAAATTCCAAGGTAAATTCCTCATGATTTCTATGGAAGCATATGTGCATGATTAGGGTTAGCCTATGATAAATTCTATTCCCATGGCCGGAGGTTAGAAATAATTTTGTGCATGTACTATGATTACAATATTGGTATTTATATGATGCTTTATGCCTTAAATGTGTACATACATGCTACGTTGAAGATGTTGTAAGTGAAAGTTTAAAGATAAGAGTTTTTTGGGCTCAACCCACTACATGTAAAAAAAGTGAAAAATATAATTAATCACTAAAATACAAAAATTACCTAGGTACTAAAATAATTTAGAATATTATCTTTTTGCCTAATCATGAAAAATCTCTTAAAATGATAATGTCTAGGATGAAAATGAATAAAGTTTTAAAATTAGGGTTTGAAGGGTATTTTAATAATTTTAACCTTATACTTTTGATAGTTTGACCTTTGCTTATACTTGGTGTAATATGGATCAAAACCTTAGGGCTTATCTAAATAATTAAAAATAAAAGGAAAAATGATTAAGTGTGGAAAATGAAAATTTTTGTGTCGTATGTGACTTATGTGATCACTTAATAAAATATTAATACTTAAAGTAAAAGACCTCGAGTTGGGAATGGTTTCTCTCTAGAGGTCTCTACCTTAAAATTGAGTCATTAACCCTCATTATTTTGGTTCACTGGTGGGCACATGTGCCCCAATTTAAGTAACACAACTCTATAGGTAACCTACTGCCCCCATAGGGGATATCAATACTTATGGACTAGTTTATCGAGGTTAGAAGGTTACTATGTTTGTTTGTGCACCAGTATGACTAGGTATACTACTGAGTCCCTAGGTTCATGGTCAGGGTATTTTGTTACCTTTGGGTTTTAATATGACCAGGTGTACCATTGTGTCCCTTGGTTGATTTTATCCCCCTAAAGTAACTAAGAAAAAATCAAAATATTTTTTTTTGTAATAAAATGAAAGAAATGAGTTGTTGGTTTGGAAGTCCCAGTAGGTCCCTAACTTGGTATTGTGATGAATTTGTTGGTTCGGTAGCCATCTTAGTGTCCTACCTTAGTTTGTTTTAGTTTTTTTTTAGTTTGATTGATGCCTCATGTAATACTTTGTATTTTTGTAAAAATATTGAATAAGAATTATGCTAATTTTTGGTCATTTGATTTTGGTTATAGTTATGGTTTTGTTTGAGCCATAATTAATTTGAAATGAAGGTTGGAAAATGAAGTTTAATGAGTTTTTTAGGCAAATTGATTGACTAGTTCCATGATCTGATCAACTGGTTTGTTGTTCTAGCAAAATGGGTTTTCTCAACTAAAATGATTGATTAGTTAGGAAACCAATTGACTAGTTTCTGAACAGTTAACTAGTAGGGAAAAACTAATTGACTCGTTTGCCAAGCTAAGCGTATTTTTAAACTCAATTTTCTTAAAAATTTCTTATACTAAAATGAAACCTTATCAACCCATGTCAAATTATCCCCAAGAGATCCTCAACCTTTTTAGTGATGCATTTAGCCTGAAATATTACCTTAGATTAATGTGTAGTTTAACTAGGACGAGTGAGGGGGAGCTGACCCTAGCCTTTTCTTCTTCCTCCCCTCTTCTTTGCATAATTCTAAAATCAAATCTTCAATCTCAAATCCTAAGTAATTGGAAGATTCCTTCCACACTAACCTATCATTATCCCTCTTGTGAATATTATTTTTGGCCTAATTGACCAACATTCTCAAAAATAACATTTCAGCTCTAGAGAAGATGTTGGAATATCTTGGCAAAATTATTTAGCTCAAATTCAAATGGTAAATAATTTTCCTAAATAATCTATGATTCTTCTCTATTGATTAGTTATAAATAACCATAATCATCTATGTTGTCTACTTTTATTTTAGGCACCAAAAACTCTCTATACTCATCGTTATTATTTTCTACACTTCAAACCTTATGTTAAATTTCTTACACTCTTTTGATCATGTCTCTAGCTCTCTCTTATGTTAATTGTTAGGCAAAAAGCGTTAGATTTGGAAAAAAAATATTGAGCAGTTTAGCTAAGCATTTCCGTGTTTCTACTTTAGGTGTGGTATGTCTTTATTTCCCTTCTATTTCAAGTCTAAAATTATTAATGTTTTGTATAAAATTATGAGTTTAAGATCTATTCTTTTTAGGTTTTTAAAAGTTAAGTTATCCACAATTTGAAAGTTCTAGATTAAGGGGAGTTATGCGTGTATTAAGTAATTGATTCTTGCTTATAAAATGGTTTATGAGTATCCCTGAATGGTATAAGTTCCTTTAATTTTATCTTGTATTTTTGGAATGAATTTATATACCTTGTAGAATGAATTGGATGGATAGATTGTATATTTTGAGTAAAAAGAATGAAACCTAAGAAAAATGGAATGTTAGATAAGATGATAAGTTATGCAAGTTAATTTGGTTGGGAATATGTTATACTAAGTTGATATATTTTTTAATGTGGTTGATGAAGACTTATAAGTATGAATCTACATGAAGATAAAGATTTGATAAGGAAAACAGATTGACTGGTTCCTAGAATAGTTGATTAGTTGGCCCAACCCATCAAAAAGTAATCTTGTAGAGACCTTAGTCTTACTCTCTGCTTAATCCCATTAACTATTTAAGAAAAATTGATTAGTCAGTCTAGTTTGAGGAAGAGCATGGATTAGCCAAGTCAAATGATCAACTTGTCAACCCAAACCGATCAACTAGTTAGGCCAGACAAATCAACTAGTTTGATTGGTTTATGTAATTTATTTCCTTTTGGTTTGGTTATGCATTGAGGTTATGTTTAGGACTATCCCATGATTATTAATGGGATACAATACATATGTTATCATGGATTAATGGCCTAATAAAAGGGTTAAGCGAATCATTATTTATGACACACTCTATCATAATTGTAAAAGCTAAATGGGTTTTCCACTTATCAAATGTGATGCTTTTGAGGAAAGAGTAGTGAAGTACAACTTGGGCTTGAATGAAATAACATGATGTGTCTAAATAATATTGCAAAAGTATATACGGAAACCCTACATTGTTGGGAAATGGAAAGGATTAATGTAACACCCCCAAATTTATTACTGAAAAATTTCGTTTAAATTAAAAGGTTTAGCGTAAGCGAAAGAATTAAAACCGTAAACTGGGGGTATTACCGCCACACTTAATACCAGACCGGTTCATTCCTACCGTTCCGGCACTAAGTGCTAAGGCTAAAACCGATCATCAATAAGTACGAAGTATCATAAAATGCAATACGACATTTAGCATAAATCATAAATGAGATATAAGTCAAACAGAAGTTTGAATACGATTCAGGATTACAACCCCATAATACTTTTTCTTTCTTTAAAAACGGGAAACGTAATACAAAATATAGCTAACAAAACAATCCCCAAAAAGGATCAGTATCCGGATCGCCTACTCACTCAAGTCAAGCCTTCCACCCCAAAATAGTAACCGATCAAACCTACATAGGAGGTCTGCTCCCCACCATTGATGGATCATCACAGGACCCATTCAATCAATGTAGTATCAGTACGGGTCCAATACTGAGTAAGGGCGCAGGTGCGCTAAGGCCAAGCATACAATCATACCACATAGCAAACATAGCACAATTATATCAGTAACATGCGATAACACGCAAGATAATGCCTGAGCACTTTCCGGTGACTTATTCTTTATCCTCGTTAATAATATGTCCATTTCACACATATTCTTTAATAATCCATGTGAGTGCGGGAACCCCACTATTATAGCTGGTGGACCGGAAAGTATACACTCAGGGCAGAACGCTCCTGACCACTATTATTTGCCAGTGGACCGGTCTCCAGGGCAAAATGCTCCTGGCCACTATTATTTGCCGGTGGACCGGTCTGGCCCCGACTCACATGATGTTCTGCTGTAAGTACTTAGTATATTTCCCATGGTTTAACTTACTTAATTTGGTTTGTCGAGCACGAAATCCCCCACTATTATAGCCGGTGGACCGGAAAGTATACACTCAGGGCAGAACGCTCCTGACCACTATTATTTGCCGGTGGACCGGTCTCCAGGGCACCCCAGCTCCTGGCCACGATTATTTGCCGGTGGACCGGTCTGGGCTCGGCTCAACAATCTTTCACTTTACATGATTAGTGTCTTATCTGTGTTTTATTAGATATCATTCCACCCTTGACATGCATGTCATTGATGTTCTACTACCGCTCTCTCAAGAGGGCCCGTCCCATATTTTGAGACTCGTACCTCTTCTCACACCCGACATCCATTCCCCGTAGACTTAGGCATAGTGGCATATAGTAAGGCACAATCTCCAAGAATATAGGCCATCCCATTACATATGATGTCGACTCCGCATGTCCTCCTCCCTCTAGGGTTCCTCCTCGGAGACCCTAATCGGACCTATGTGGCCCAACTCTTTCTTACTTACCCAAACGTTACTTTATTCTCTATCTCGCACCTCATTCTTTTATTAGGAAATTCCCCAAATGTGTTACTTTATCTCCCAAGTTCACGTGTGACCGACAAAACCCTAGTTGGCCATTCAAAACCCTATCTGACCACGCCAACCCTAGTTGGCCGCACCAAACCCTAGCACTTTACTTCTTCAACAAGTAACCTCCCTCTTTCACCCCAAAATCTCTTCTCTCATTTAGAAACCCCCTGCTCATTTTTTTTATAAGTGAGTTCTCACTCTCAACCCCATACTCCACCATGCAATCATTAATACCACCATACAAACATTAATACCTCCATAAAATCATAAATGCCACCATACAACCCAAATACCACCATAAGCCATTAATACCACCATGCAATCATTAATACCACCATACGAACATTTATACCGCCATACAAACCCTAATACCACCATAAGCTATTAAAACCACTATGCAATCATTAATACCCCCATATGAACATTTATACCACCATACAAACCTTAATACCACCATACAACATTAATACTTCCATAAAATCATAATTACCACCATACAACATTAATACTTCCATAAAATCATAATTACCACCATACAACATTAATACTTCCATAAAATCATAAATACCACCACACAACCCGAATACCACCATGCAAACCATTAGTACCGCCCTAGAACATTAATACCATCATACAACATTAATACCTCCATAAAATCATAAATACCACCATACAACCCGAATACCACCATGCAAACTTTAAGACTCCCATGCATGGTTCCCAAATCTCATTTATTTCGGACATTCCTCCCACTTAAATATTCTCTCATAGATCATGATGTACTTAGGTCAACCTCATATCCCCCTTAGTGGTCTCACTTCTCATTTATTTCTGGTCATCCTTATATTCCCAACTCATATTACCATTTATCCTAACATGCATGTCCTAGAGGGCCATAACATAATACATCATAAACATCATACATATAAATGTCATGCTCATGTCACGGAAGCACATACAACATACCTCAATCTCCAAGCTGCGCTATACATAAGACAAGTTATCCACAAATCATATAATACATGGCATAGCATGGCATACACAACATTCAACACATCCACGTCACACATAGCACAAGGCCATTAGCTTCGTCCTTACCTAAGGCGACGCCGGGCTTGGAGCACGCTCCTCTAACTCCTTAGGGCTTTGGTTGGGGTTACCTATAAAAGGAAAAATGCTAAGTATTAGTTTCCCTTATAATTACTATCAATCCTCATTCTAGTTTAAGGTTAGGGTTTTTATTACTAAAAAGGGTTTTATACAAAAACTAGGGTTTTTACCTTATAATTAGTATACTAAATATTAGTAGTCAAAATATGTTTATTTTTAATACCTATTGTTACACTTATATTATTAGACCCGGTAGCCCTATTCTTATAATAATAATGTTCATGCTAACTATAGAAAAATAGTGATAATAATAATAATAAAACTAATACTACTGACACTAATGTTTATAGTGAGAGAAATCCTAGCACTTTTAAGGCTAAGTCTACTAATGGTGTCATATTCGAAATAATATTATTATAAGGTCACAATATTACAAGTAACTATTCCTAAGGGTGATAATGATAATAGTTGTATATTCTTGAATAATAAAAGGGTTCAAATGCTTTTGATTACAACAATAAGGTAGTGATAGTAGTAATAATAGTAATAGTTAATAATAGTGTCATAGTAATGAGGTTAGGGTTAATGTTAAATGGTATGGTAATAAGGTTCAAGTACTCTTCTTAGTTAACAACCAAATGATATTTACTAGCTTGAGTTAAGTAACATGGGTAAGACAATGTAGTATTATTATTAACAATGGTGACAAATGTGTTAAGTATAATAATAATAACAATAACAATAATAATAATAGTAATAATAATAATACTAATAATAGTAAAAATAATAATAATAATAATAATAATAATAATAACAATAGTACAACCAAGTAAGGTTAAGCAATAATAATAATAACCATATTAAGGATAATAGAAATAATAATAATAAAAATGTTAATACTAATAATTATAAAAATAAGACCAAAGTTAAGTATAATATAGGTTACGGTTTAAAAGGGATGTTACTATTAGTAAGAAAATAAGAACATTAATAATAAAGACAATAATAATGGTAATAATGATAATAATAATAATAATAATAATAATAATAATAATAATAATAATAACAATAATAAAAGTAATAATAATAATGATGATAATAATAATAATAATAAGTATATTAGTATTAATATTAGTAGAAAATAGTAGCAGCTATATAAAAAGGGGGCTAGGGTTTGGATGGGTGGAGAACCACCTAGGGTTGGTGGTGGTCCGGCGGCGGCGCATGGCGGCGACGGCAGCGGCGGTGGAGGAGGAAGGGAAGGGAAAAGATCAAGGTGGGGGCTGGATGGCAAGAGGAAAAGAGAATTTTAAGGTGGGGGGAGAAGCAGCAGGTGAAGGGGAGTGGAGTGAGGGTGGTGGCGTGAGAAAGGAGGCGGCGCGCGGTGGTGGACGCGGCGGCCGAAGGTGGAAGAAGGTGGTGGGAGATGGTGGAGGCTGGTGGAGAAGGAGGTAGGGGTAAGGATGGTATGGGCAGGTAGGGGAGGATCTGCCGGTTATTTTGGGAGGTGGCAGGGTGGCTGGTAGCGGCGGAGGAGGCGGCAGAAGGTGGCGCAAGGTGGCGACGGGCTGGAAGGGGCTGCTCGGGGTGGCGATTTTGCACGGCCTGGGGTGGCTCGTGCAAGGTGAATCGAGGGCTGAGGAGGGCTTGGTTAGGTGGAGGGTGGTGCAAGGTGGGGTTCTGGGCGGCGCTCGACCGGCGGCGTTGGGGGAGGGCGGCGAAAGGGAGCAAACCCAGGGTTTCGGGGTTCCAAATCCCAAATCCAGGTGATCAATGGGGGTATTTATAGGCAGGGTGGTCGGGCAAGGCCAAGGGGAAGAAGACAAGGGGGTGCGGGCGCTAGGCTGGCCGGTAGGCGGCAGCTGCCATGGCAGGCGGCAGGCGGCAGGCGGCAGGCGGTTGCAGGAGAGAAAAAAAGGAAGGGTTGCAGGCTGCTCAGGAGGGAGGACAATGCTGGTTGGGGCCAAAACGGGGAAAGAAAACGACAGGAGAGAGAGAGAGAGAGAGAGAGAGAGAGAGAGAGGCAGGCTCGCCGGTGTCGGGGCAGCGCCGGCAGTGCAGGCATGCGTCGCTACTGCCGTCTGCACGGGGAAGAAGAAGGGGGAAGAAAAGGGGGTGGACTGGCGGTCCAGGGGAAAGGAAAAGGGAGGGGGAACCGGCCGATTTGGCGGCGGTTATTTCCCCTAATAATGAAACGCGGCGTTTTGGGTAAAACGCAACGTCCTCGTCGGTCTGGCAACGGTCACCTTTTTTCCTTATTGTGACGCGGCGTTTCGACGACTATAGAGATGAAACGCAGCGTTTGGTTTCACGGGCGGCTGGGCTCGCTGGGCCGCGGGCGAGAAGAAGGAAGGAGAGGTAGGGAATTCGGGCTGCGCGTAGAGAGAGGGGAGGCAAGGGGTCTGGGCTGCGCAGGCCGGCCCTGTCGGGGGGAGAGAAAGAAAAAAAAAAGAAAGAGGAGGGAGAAAAAGGAAGAAAAGGGAAAAGAAGGAAATAAATATGATGGGAAAATAATTAAAATAAGTTATGGGGAAATTGGGGTATTTTTGGGTTATTTAGAATATTAATATTTATAAAATATTAAATAAATTCATTTTTGCTTCTTTTAGACTATTTTAGATAAATTCCCTTAACCGCCATGCTAATTAGGAAAAATACCCAAATTTTCTTCCAATTAAATTCTTTATTATTTTCCTCTTAATCTACCCTAATTAACTCTCTACATTTTAATAAATTAATTTATATAATTAATTTTCCTAAAAATTCCTTATTTGGCCATAATTTCGGAAATTAGGATTTTGGGATATTACAATTAATATAAGATAAACATAAAATGGTTGCTTGTTCTTTATATGAACCTTGTATGATCACTTTTCCACATGAATAATATATACTAACCACATAAAGAAAAAGTAAATAGAGTTGTTTATGGATTTGGATTATTCAATCCTCTATTAGCTAAAGATGGTTAGTCTGCCTTCAAGCGTTTATTGGCGCCCTTAGGTTTATCCTTTGGGTGGGATCCTTATAGGTCCAGGTGCACTACCTACTATAGACACTGATAATGTACTATGGGGTATCAATACTAAAGGATCAAGTTACCTAGGTTGTTGGATTCAACCTAAACTTATGTCCATATTGGCTAGATTCATCCTTGATTTATGTCCATTCTAGTGATTGACTTTGACCTGGACTTATGTATACTTTCGTGATTATCTTTGGCATGGGCTTTATGTCCCTTATTTAGATAAGCTTCCATGGTTTGTGAGATTATGGGGTGGTGAATATTCCATCACTCAATAATAATAAAATATGGTTGATAAATAATTGGATAATAAATATGGGGATAATGAATAAGTGAACATGAATAATTACATAAGGATGGAAAATGGTTGGATGAGAAGGATAAAAGTTAGCTTATACACATGGTTAATGGCTTAAGTGACTAATTATTTATTGAATGAAATGTTAACTGGATGTCGATGTGTGTCATATATGAATAAGGAAATGGTATAATATAAAGGATTGAGCAATTGGAAATAAAACTTAGAGGTTGCTTGGATTTAATTTGCTAGTACATATGTGTGTACCTATATGATTATAATGTGAAACCAAGTATGATATATTCTACATTGCTTGAGTATGCATGATAGTATGTTCTAGTGTATTTCTACCTTACGTATATGGAATTAACATAATGCATGTTAAATATTATATCCAAGTATGATAGAATTTGTGTACTTATGTTCCATTAAGGGAGAAACTTAGCCGAATTAGTACATAGCATACTGATGTGCCTAATTGCTCGGTTACCTACTCATTTCCACGAGTAGTGGGCCATGTAGAGGCTTTCAAGGATGGCCAGTAGTGGGCCTACCTCACTCGGGTTTGGAGTTTTAGAGCATGGACATCTAGTTATTTGTTGGTGTGTGTAGCAGATCGTGGTTTTTATTCTAGGATCACACCCTAATCTCCTTTTAAATGTATGCCCACAAATCTTATCTTTGTGTATTCCTACAACATTTTGGCTAAGGATCGTTGAGGTCCTTCAATGTTAATAATATTTTAAAATATTTATGTAATTTATATTTGTACACTTTGTTTTACACGTATTGGATGATTTTAGCCTTGTATCTGATATGGAGTAGGTGACAGATGTCTATCCTATGTTAGGTGCAGTGGTAACACCATATTTTTTCTAGGTGTATTCTTAATTTCAACATTGTTTTAAATGATTTTTTTACAGTGCAAAACAATGGTGTTACACCTTAGTGCCTTACCATGGTACTATTTTTTATTGTTGATTCAGCAGTTACCTCAGTGTCATGCCACTACATGTGGAATGTATTTAAATAATGAGGTATGACTTTGTTTTTTGAAATAATGAGAAGTTGATTGGTATGTTTCACTATTGAATTTGGGATTCATTGTTATTTCCATGAATATTGTTTGTGAATATGGTACATGCATTGGGCTCAAGTACGCTTTTTGGATTCTGTGTGACTTTGTGGAATATGGATATGCTACCTCTTGTGAGGTATTATGATTTACTTATTACGAAGAATTTTTATAGATACTACTTTTTCCAATGATTATGTGAGGGCCATTGAGTGGCATAAAGAATATAAGAATGGGAATGATAAGTGGAATCCTTAAGAGGATATTCCATTTTTAGAGTGGATCTTCAAGTCTAAGTGTGAAGGAATATTGGTGTCATACCTTCGGGTACTAGGTTTTTGTTGTGATTGGTTTTTCTTTGGAATCTTATATCCCCTGCTGCATTTTGGTTATATAATTGTACTATAACATTTATCCATGGCTTCTATTTTGTACTATTCTATTTTTATCTATTAACTTTTGTTATGGCTTATTTTAGCCTTAATTAACACTTGGCATAAGAAAGGAAAGGGGATGGACTTATACTAAGTGTGGTAATAACACTCAATAATTCGGTAATTAATGCTTAAGCAAAAACAAAAAAAAATCATCTGGTAAATTGGGGGTGTTACATTCATCCTACCACAATCATGACACCAAACCAACTACCAAGTACAATCCATGCCTTGATGTTTCTTACCACATCGCTGATATATACAAGAAGCTAACTCAATTGCCCTCCATAGTGAGGTACCAACCATGACTAGTGATTGCCTATGGCTTAAAACTGCAACTGTCCTCCTTCATGCTAACAACCCTCAAACCTCCACTTGGTTTCTTACTAGGCACTACAGGCCTAAACAATTGATAATGCATCCTAGTCTTAGTTATAACTACAAGTCCTATTTGCTAGTCCCCACAAGCATCTTCTGAAGTTCAATGTTTAGTTCTAGCTAAAATTAGTGAACCTTCATCCACTCATCACTGCCGAATTCTAAAGCAAAATGGAATAAATCCAAGTAGTGATTATAGTACTCATCTACTGTATACATTCCCTGATGTAAGGCCATGAACTTGTCATACTTCACGATCCTTAGTAGATTAGAGCAGAAATGCATCCTATATATCTCAACAAAATTTTCCTATTGACATTTAGTAGTATCTCTCATCTGTTGACTTATCAACCACTCATTGGCATGACTTAGCAAATGAAACACTTTACTTTCCACTTGGTTACCCTCTAGGAAGCCACTAGTCACAAAAATCTTCTCAAAATCCCTCAACTTTCTCTCCAACACATCTTACTCCTCTTGGCCCTCAAGGAATGGTGGGCGAGGAAGAGCAGCCCTATGAAGCCAATCCACTAGCTATAGCACTAGGAAAGGAGATGGCAGTGGCAATTATGGATCCTCATCACTCTAAATCTACCACTGCAAGTGGGCCCCAACTGTCACCACGAAATGCTTAGGATGGTGGTTCGTAGACATCAAAGTCCTAAAATGCTAAACCACGTAAGAAAAGCTAATTATCAACTATGCAGTTAGTAAAATTAGAGGTAGCACATTATACATAAGGCTAGAAGTTATTCTTATTTAAAAAAATTAAGTCCAACTCCTAACCCAATCTAAGTCTCTCTTAAAACCAAAACTAGATTCTATGAACTCAGATAAGGTCTAAGAAAATCATTTTCACAAAGCAAAGTCAGATTTAAAATCATAGGCTCTGATACCAACTTGTAGCACTTCAAATTTTAATCCTAAATATTTTGTTTCAAAGATAATGTGAAAGTATTTATAAAATAAAATTTGAGGAATATCACCGCCATGTCAATTAGGTATGATCATCACCTAACCCATACTCGATGTAAGTAAAAAAAAACAATGAAGGAATATATACCTTCTAATAATACATCAATATAATGATAAGAATAATGAGAATATTAATATAGATAAAAGAAAGATTCAATAAAATTAAAATATAGGAATCAAAGCCAAGAGTTTAAATAATTGGAGAGAACCAAAAGCATCTCAACATAATGGGCAAAAATACATTTAACTGGTTATCCTAACTCTTAATAAAACAAAAATGTGACTCTCAACCCCAAGCATTAGCTAGCTATTGACCAAATACATAATTTTAACATACTTTAGCTAAAAAGTATAGCCCAGCAAGATATCATTTTCTCACTTGACCAAATACCAAATCATCGTAGTGACTAAACAAATGTAGTATCCATTCGGTATAATATTGGTAAAACAAACTACTTAATACATGATAAGAGCTCATGTAGCACATTGAAGTCACATAATAGAATGGTGATAAGAATATTAACATGGTATAACACTCATGATCATGATCAAAATGCACAAGGTATACTAGCAAGGAAATCATGGAAGAAGAATAATACACATCATGCATTAGAATCATATAGTGGAAACCATATTTTAAATCTTCCTTTAGATACTACATAATTTCTAATTATTAAGATAATATGATTAACAACACATAATTCTCCACTATGAACAAAATTCATGACAACATACACATACAATGGGAGATGACCCCCATCATATGGGGTAAGAGTACATTGAAGGGTCTTCAATTTAGGGACACATCACCCACCACACATCAAATCCACCTGCTGTAAGGAATAACAAATGGAATACAACACCCACTATATTTAGTTTGAATATATCAATGGAGATTGTACTATGATACCTCACCCACCAAACTTTGCATGTCTCCATAGCAAGGGCTACAAAAGTATGGATACCACATCTGCCTAAACAATGAAAAATAAAAAAGGCTATAGGGTTTGTATAAGGATACCTCACCCATCCATACTAGATACTGATGTCATGCCATCCTACAATTGTATAATCCTATACCTCAAAGATATGTACATACTCCTTATTGACTGCAACCCTATAGATAAATAAATAGGTACTGAGTGAAAGCATAAAAATATAGGATAATCCACCCACTAACTCCTGCCTAGCTACCTTGAGAGTTATAAAAAATAGCTCAAACAAAATCTTAATCCACTATTATTAGTAATTATTAAGTGAAATTATAAATCACAATTCCATTCCATTAATAACCAATTATGTGTTTCCAAGTGATAAAACCAAACACATCATAAGACATATTAGCCACTAATTTGATGTTTAGTGGTTAAACCAAACTTTACCACTCAAAGCCTATAATCTTGATCCATATTAAATAAATATGGAGCATGGTTGAAATTATGATTAAAATGTTGTAATTATATAGGAAAAGTAATATAGAAGTCCCAAAACAAAGAACATTGTGTATTAAGCAACATGGCAAAAAACAAGTAGACAAGTCAATCAGACCCTGCAACCTATCAACTAGTCTAGTCATACAACACCTGAGAAAAAAAAATTAAAACTAGTGAACGATTCTATTAATTTTTCCCATCGATTCAATGTTCATAGGAAACCATTTGATAGGTTTAGCTAAACTAGTTGATGGGTTGAACATGACCAAATCACTCACATCACAAGGTGCAACACCTCCAAAATTCACTATTGAAAAATTTTATTTTATTAAAAGATATAGCAGAAGAAAATAATACAAAACTATAAATTTTGGGGATATCACCGTCGTGATCAGCACAAGCCCGCCCCTGGCAAGTCTTGTAATCACCATAAGGCTAAAGAAGAGATTATCGTCAACCATTAGTCAAACATAAAACAAGAATTCATAAAAGAACTAAAATTTTCATAATATGAAAATCAAAGTGTGTGTAAAAAGAGTTTACAATCTAAAAGAGTGCACGATTAAAGTTCCCAAAGGGATAAAAGGTACAGTACGATAAAATAGGTCGGAAAAAACCGATCTCTGGGTATAGTACAGTAAAAGGAGATTCGACCAAGTCACTCTCGATCCCTAGGCTAAGTCCCATCTCAACTCTCAGCCCTGCTCGATGCCTTATACACATCGTAGCCATTGAAAATAGCATCTCCTACCTACACAAACTTAGGAGGGCCCTTTGCTCTTGAGAATGAGCGGCACCCATGAAATAGGTGGTCAATATGCTACTTACTGAGTAAGGTAACCATACATCTAAGGCCAAACATAGAAAGGCATATAACACAAGTACGATCATGTAGGTAACATGCCAGGAACATAAATAATAAAAGTCGCACTAAAGTTCGGTTAAACTCAATCATTAGATCTCTGGTTATAATGCACATTTCACACCATGATTTTTATAATTCCATGCAAGTACGGGAACCCCACTATTATAGCTAGTGGATCATAAAGGTATAGGGTAGAATGCACCTAACTATTATTATATACCAGTGGATTAGTCTCTAAGGCAAGACGCTCCTGGTCACTATTATATTAGTGGATCGGTCTAGCCCCGACTCTCATGGTGTTTCACTATAATTACTGAGTGTCTTTTTCATGTCTTATCATAACTTAGAGTTTGGTTTATTGATCTTGGGATACCCCACTATTATAGCAGTTGATTGCAAACATACAGTGCAGGACACACATGACTGCGATTATATACTGATGGATGGTCTCTAGGGTATTGTGGCACCTGACCACTATTATGCTAGTAGATTGGTCTAGGCCTAGATCAATAATCTTTCACATTAAATGATTAGTGTCTTACTGTGTCTTATTTAGTAAATTTTCACCCTAGACATGCACTTTCTTTGGGCTACACCATCCATCTACTCCTATTCTCCTAAGAGGGCTCGTACCATATCTTAGGACTCCTGCACCTCCTAACACATCTCGAATTCCTTTCCCTCTTCTACTTACTCATCATGAATACCCAACTCCTAAGTGTGTGTGTTAAGGCCCACCACCTTATTCCATCTAAGTCGACTCACTATCATCCTCTAGGGTTTACCCTTGAAACCCTAATTGGGCCTATATGGCCCATCCTTCCTCTGCCTCACACAACTAGAGCTCCTTTACCACCCCACATATCACCTCACTTAGATTCAACCCCAAGGCATTACACTTTACTTTCTAATTACTCATGTGACCATGAAACCCTAGTTGGCCACCTCAATCTCTAGCACCTTTCCTTCCCCATATATCACCTCTCTATTACTCACCTACCATCCTTTCTTCCATATGACATGCATACTCACCATATATATGATATTCTGTCTCTCCTATCCCATATTCCACTCAACCTCAATTATTTTTACTTTCACAACCCCTTCCAATTAGGGTTTTCCTCCCAAACCCTAGCCATATTCTCTATGTACCCTCAGATTAACCTAGATACTATTTTTCATTCAAGGTCTCTAATCACCCCAACAACTCTTCCATTACCTTAATTACACCCCAAGATATTTTTTCCCACATAAGGATCATCCCTATGCTAACTCCATCTGTCCCATGTAAATTCTAGAATTCCCCATGTAAGATTCACTCCACTCCTTTATTTTGTCCATATTATCCTTTTATTTGTCCTCTCATGGATCATGAGGTAATTAGGTCAATCTCATACCCTTTCAGTTGACTCACTTTCCCTTTTTCCCTTTTCATTCTTTCACCTCATATCACATTATTTAAACCTCCTAGCATGCATATCCTAGAGTGTCATATCTTAACTCCATGTTGCGCTATAAGTAAATAGTCATAATAATCATAAAGTATATAACATAACATAACATATGAAATACAAGGAACATAACACACACATAGTTGGTTTTAGCTACATCCTTACCTAATACGACACTAGTCTTGGAGCATGCTCTTATGCCACCTTAGGATTTTGACTTAATTCACCTATAATAGGGAAATACTAAGTGCTAACTTTCCTCTTACCAAAATTACTATTATTCCTACCTTACCCTTATCATAACCTAAAATTAGGGTTACTAATATTAATAATAGTTTTATAAGTAAAAGTAGGGTTATTATTTTTAAGGTAGCTAATCATGTTACTTCTGGTAAAAATATATCTTAGTAGATATATTGGTTAATGTTAAGGTATTAATAGCAATATTTCTATCTCTAAAGATAATAGATTTAATATTAGTAGTAGTAATAATAATAAATATAATGGTTTGAATATTCACAATAATAATAATAGTAATAATATGTTGATAAGTTGTTATTTTGATATATTTTATGCCCTTATAATCTTATTTTTTTAGTGTTTTAATTAAGTAATATAGGTCAATAATTATGATTTTATGCATAAGTGGTAACAATTGTATAAATATTATTATTTAAGGTTAAATGATATAAATTAAATAAATTTAGAGTATAATAATATTTATTAATTTTTATTAAATTTTATTTTGCAGGTATTATCTTTTTAATAAAAGAAATGAAAAAAAAAAGAATTGGACTTTTGGACCAATGACCCAAAGGCTTGGAACAAGAGAGCCAAATGGGAGGTAGGATGTGCAAAACGAGTAGCGCAAGATAGAGAGCTAGCGTGGGGCACGAAAAAGAAATGGAGAAGTCTGCCACACAGATCAAGAATAAAAGTAAAAAGATGAGAGGAGGCTTGGCCGAACAGAGAGTGAGCATGAAGAAATAGGAAAACAAATCCTGCCAAGCATGGACGACGCATAGCAGCGCTACACAGAAACCGAAGCGAGAAGGGAGTAGCAGCCGGCGTATAGAAGGCAAGCCACCAGTACCCCATCAGCCGGAAAGAAAGGAAAAAAAACAAAAGAATTAGTTGCACAGAATTCAAGGCCAACGAAGTGAAGAAGAAATAGGGAATAAATTTACACCATAGAATTTATTTTAGATAAAATTAATTTTTATCTAAATAAATTAATGATCTTTCATCAAAAATTAATTCTAATTAATTCTTTCTCTATTTCTCTTTTATATTTTAGACATATATTTTTGTGTAATTAACATAATAATGAAGGTTGGTTGGATATTTGTTGTTAGGGAATAAATTGAAACCCTATTGAAACCCTGGATTAGGGTTTGAGATATAATTTTATTTTTTTTGTTTCGTGAGATTGTTCCTTAACTCTATTTTAATTGCTATCATTTATATATATAATTCTATCAAGTATAATTTATTTGGTGCATTCCTTGTGTTTTTTCCTTATAAGTGACAGTATTTAGGATTATTTACCTGCTAGGTGGCCATATAAATATACTAGAGTTTATATGTTTGATGATATGACTCTCCAAAATTTTTATTTAATTAATTCTAATAATTAATATAAATCATTTTGTAATTATAATTGTCTGTCTTATTGTGTGCTTGATTAAGGGAAATTAATGCAGCACATGGAGGATGGACTTAAAGTTGTTGTAGCTACTGAGGTTTTTGTAACAACCCCAATTTACTACTGAAAAAATTCGTTTAAAATCATAAGGTTTAGCGGAAGCAAAGGATAAAATCGTAAACTCGGGGGTATTACCGCCACACTTAGTACCAAACCGGTTCACTCCTACCATTCCAGTACTAAGTGCTAAGGCTATATCCGATCAACCTTTAGTACAAAGCATAAAAACGCAAGACAACATTTAAAATAAATCCTTAACAAGAGGTAAGTCAACCAGAAGTTAGAATACGATTTAGGATTACAACCCTAGAATATGTTTCTCAAAACAGGAATGTAATACAAAATACAGCTAAACAAAAACAAATCCCGAAGGATCAATATCCGGATTGCCTACTCACTCAATTCAGGTCTTCCACCCCAAAATAGTATCCGATCTTAAACCTGCACAAGAGGTCTGCTCCCCACCATCGGTGGATCATCACAGGACCCATTCAACCAAGGTAGTATCAGTACGGGTCCAATACTGAGTAAGTCCCACTACCCTATCTTAGGAGAGATATCATCAAGTGCATATTAAATCCGGGTACAACACGTTGATACAATATCATGCATATTCACAACCCACAGCATAAATCTTACCATACACCTAGAGTAACATATAAAACATACGTAACATCCTATTTAACATATAAGCGTGGTATAACCGAGATGTAAAGTGGCTCATACGCCTCAGGTAGGAATAATCCATATTATTAAAACTCAATACGTGGCATACTCACGTAAGCAGCATGTAGTAATATAGATAATAAAAGCTAGCCATGGTCCAATTAGACTTATTATTTATTCTCATTAATAATATGTTCATTCCACACATATTCTTCAATAGTCCATGTGAGTGCGGGAGCCCCACTATTATAGCCGGTGGACCGGAAGATATATGCACAGGGTAGAACGCCTCTGATCCACTATTATTGTAACACCCCCAAATTTCACTCCTGAAAAAAAAAATTTGAACGAAATAAGCGGAAGCTAGGAGAGAATTTGGGAGATGTTACCGCCACATCTAACATAAGATAAATGTCAATCATCTATCTCATGTTAGATGCAAGGCTAAAACCTGTCAAACAATTAAATCCGAATTTTAAAAGCATGACAGCGTTACGAGAAATTAAAAGTCGATTACAAAACCCTTGGAAATTTAAATATGACACTTTAACTTCCAAAGATGAATACAATTAAACAAAACAAATCCCGAAGGATAATTATCCGGACCGCCTACTCACTCAAGTCAAGCCTTCCACCCCCAATTTAGTAACCGATCAAAACCTGCATCAAAGGTCTGCTCCCCACCATCGGTGGATCATCACAGGACCCATTCAACCAGTGTAGTATCAGTACGGGTCCAATACTGAGTAAGTTTCACTACCCTATCTTATGAGAGAGACGTAAACGATAACATCAAATACATATTAAATTATGATACAATACGTTGATACAATATCATACATACTCACAAACCACAGCAGGAATCTTGCCATACACCTATAGTAACATACGAAACATATATAACATCCCATTTAAACATATAATCATAGTATAACCGAAATATAAAGTGGCTCATGCGCCTCAAGTAGGAATAATCCATATTATTGGAAACTCAACGCGTGACATACTCACGTAAGCAGCATGTAGTAATACAGATAATAATAGCTGATCATAGTCCAATTAAACTTATTTCCTTTGAGTCTTTATTAAAAGTAGTCATTTCACACCACAGTCTTTATCAATCGACGTGAGTGCGGGAACCCCACTATTATAGCCGGTGGACTGGAATATATAAACTCAAGGCAGAACGCTCCTGACCACTATTATTTGCCGGTGGACCGGTCTCCAGGGCAGAACGCTCCTGGCCACTATTATTTGCCGGTGGACCGGTCTGGCCCCGACTCGTATGGTGTTTCACTGTAAGTGCTTGTGACTCATTCTTTATTCTCATCAATAATATATTCATTCTACACATATTCTTTAATAGTCCATGTGAGTGCGGGAACCCCACTATTATAGCCGGTGGACCGGAAAGTATACACTCAGGGCAGAACGCTCCTGACCACTATTATTTGCCGGTTGACCGGTCTCTAGGGCAGAACGCTCCTGGCCACTATTATTTGCCGGTGGACCGGTCTGGCCTCGAATTACACGGTGTTCCACTATAAGTATTTAGTATCTTTCCCATGTCTTATAAATTTTACGTTTGGGTTGCTGAGCACGGAAACCCCCACTATTATAGCCGGTGGACCGGAAATCATACAGGGCAAAACGCTCCTGACCACTATTGTTCGCCGGTGGCACGGTCTCCAAGGCACCCCGGCTCCTGGCCACTATTATTTGACGGTGGACCGGTCTGGGCCCGGCTCAGCATCTTCCTCTTTAAGTGATTAGTATCTTAACGTATCTTATTGAAAGTGTTTTACCCTTGATATGCATGGCTAACTATATCCACACTTATCCTCCCAAGAGGGCCCGTCCCATATCTTGGAACTCGTGCACCCCTTATCACACCTTGATATCAATTTCTCTCTATACTCACACATAATAAAAACTAACCCTTAAGGGTGTGGGTGAAGGCCCAACACCTCGTGACATCAGACTCCACCCGTCATTAGCCTCGAGGGTTTCCCTTGAAACCCTAATAGGACCTATGTGGCCCAACTTCCTCTTATTTCACTACCATTAATTCATTTATCCTCAACACCTCATCTCATTTAGTCCCAATCCCAAATCATATCGCTCTACCCATCGATTCCACCTGTGACTCTAAAATCCTAGTTGGCCACTTCAACCCTAGTACCTTTCTTTTTCCACAAGTAAGCTCTCCTTTTCACCCAATATTTCTTCTCTCCCAAAACACCCATAATCATTCCTCATAACATAAACTCTCACTCTCAACCCGCACCTCACTCACCGTTAATCATTTTTACTTCTGCCTTTTCCATATTACTAATTCTTCCCAAAACCCTAATCGGGTCCCTTATACTCCCTTTTAGCAACTCACTTCCCAATTATTTCTTTTTGCCCTTTTATCTCCATGTCAAAATAATAATAATAATAATAATCGCCCTAGCATGCATGTCCTAGAGGGTTACGTCATATCACAACACATCATAATTACCACATATGGACATCACATTCATGTCGTAAGAAAACGCATACCACATACCTTAACTCGAAGCTGCGCTACGCATAAAACACATTAAGGACAACCATGCGATACACAACCGGACATGGTATATATACAAAACATCCAAGGCATGCAAGTCACATAACACGTAGGGACCTTAGCCACATCCTTACGAAATACCCATAAGTAGAGGTAAGTAGAGAACTTACCTGGATCCGAAGCTAGCTAAGCGAGATAAGGGAGAGAGAGATCACTAGCTCGTGGATCCACGAGAAAGCTTTCCTAGAACCGATAGAAATCGAAAACTAAATTAGAAACTATCCTATCAATTAATAATTCACATATTCTAATTAAATAAATACAACAACAACACAAATGATCTTTCTTAGAAAACGTGCCCAAAACATAGAACTTAAAAGCATAGCTTTATTAAGATTTAAGGTTAAAACTAAATCAAAACGGATTAATACAATATCGCTTGGGACATTTCAACTTAATTTGGAAATCCCGAGAAAGAATAATCGATCATAAGTTAATTTATTGAAAATAACTTAATTGTTAGGTTTTATAACTAAATAGGTAACTCAACCATTTACATAGCACCAAATTCAAACCGATTAAGTTAAAACATAATTTAAATGATTTAAAACCCAAAGATAGAAATCTATTAGATAAAAGACGCATAGCAAAAATCAATTTTATAAAATCATCTCCGAAAATTAGGTTTTTAATATGTAAACCACAAATCGGCCAAATCACTTTGATTACCTCAAATTGATAGTTTTAAAACACAATTAAACTAATTTTAGATAAAGCTAGACAATCAATTTCAACGAAACGATCTTCCGATAAATCAATTCCAGATGATCAATTTTCAAAATTAGGGTTTTAAAGCCCACGACACAAACTCAGGTAATTCAATTTAATTAATTCAAATTAAGGTATTAGAAGGCAATTAATACCATTTCAACCATTTCTATACATTCAATTTTAGAAAAACAACAATACAAGTAATCGATTTCATAATCTCACTTGAAATTTAGGGTTTTAGGCCCGAAAATACAATTCGTTAAAATTCTATAAATTTAATCAAATTGAATGTTTGGAAATGCAATTAAACACATTTTATAAAATATCAAATAATCAATTGCTCAAAACTAGTAAAAGAAATACACAATTTAGCCCAATTAGGGTTTTTGAGCTCGGAACGCATATCCGATTAATTCTTGCCAAAACATATCAATTGACGGTTTGGAAATGTAATTAAAAATATTCTAATGTAATTTATATAGTCAATTGAATAAAATAACCCGATTACATAATCCAATTTAAACCTGCGGGAGTTTTGGCCTAAAAATCCAATTTTGATCAATTATGCACAGTGTTCCCAAATCAACACTTCCAATATAAAATTAAATACATTTTAAACGATATTATAAAATCAATTGAGCGGAACGGCTCAATTATACGACCCAATTTCATTACACCCAAAATTTGACCTAGGAATCAAATTCCGATAAAACCTGCATAAATTTCTCAAATTGACGGTTCCAAAATGAAATTGGATACATTTTAAAACATATTGTATAATCAATTTGTCCGAAATCGCAAAAACAGACGGATCCGAAAATTTCGGGCATAACCCGGCCAAAAATCCAAATTTTCCAAAATCTCAACATAACAATCCAATTGACCTATCGAAATCATTCTTACAACACATATATACACAATCGAACAATCAATTTAGCTTTTTACAAGCTAAATCATACCCAATTAATCAAATATATATTAGGGTTTTTCAGAAATTTATACCGAAAGAAATCAACACAATCGGGACAAGAAAATGCCGGAGAAGCTTCGTCGGGGAACGAGGGTGGCTCGCCGGTGGCGGGGCGGCGGCAATACCTGCTGTGGTTGCTGCTCCTGCGCGCAGTCGCTGCAGCGGCTCTGCTTCGGCTGCTGTGCGTGGTTGCTATGCGCGGTTGCTCGCGGTTGCTGTGGCTGTGGTCGACGGGTGCTGGCGAGGTTGGCCGAAGCGGGGAGGAGATGGGGAGCGATGAGGGAGGCTGGGTCGGCTAGGGCTTCGGGCTGCAGAACGGGGCGCACAAGAGGGGGGTCGGGGTAGGGAAGAGAGAAAGAAAAAGAAGGGGGGGGGGGTTCGGTCGGACACCGGTTGGTTTTTTTTTTTACGAAAATAAGTATCAAATAAAATATTAAAAACTTAAAAATTAATATTGGAAGATTTTATCTAAAATTTATTAAATAAAAATTATTTCGAAACGATCCGAACCCTTAAAATAAATAAAAGAACTATATACAGAATTTCAGAAATATTTTTCGAAAGAATTAACCAACGAACATAAAATTTATATTATTTACGGAAATACATTATAAGACCCGAAAAATTATTTAAAAACATATACTAAAATATTTAAGTCAAATTCGAATAAACCAAGACTAATTTAAATAATTTTCGAAATCGGTTTTCCGTAAACCAAAAAGCACAAAACGAAAGAGAATTAATTCCAGAAAGAATTTCATAAATAAACTCCAAAAATCTTTTTAATTTAAAACTTTCCGAAAATATTAACGATTATCGAAAACGAATAAATTTAAAGTCGGAAATATTTTCTACAGATAAAATTATTAAAATAAATTTAACTATTTAAATAGAAATTTTATAATTTAAATAATATATTTCGTCAACGAAATATAACCTCAAAATACACCGTTAACACATGACGAAGTTATAATTGAAAACAAATCTAAAATATTAAAAATAAAAAATATGAGAAAGAACGGGAATACATATTTTTAACCGAAGATCGAAATCATAAGAATATAATAAAATCATTGTCGTGAACGAATTTGTCTAGAATGGTTCGCAACGACAATGATTAATTACATTCAATTATGAATTCGAAATCATCGATAGATCCGTAAAACGAATCAAAATTAAAATAATTAATTGTTTACATCAAATTACGCTAATAAAATCATTAAGCTTAATAAATCTGGATTTTAAAAATACGGGGTATTACAATTATAGCCGGTGGACTAGAAAATAAACGCACAGGGAAAAACGCCTCTGATCCACTATTCTTACCGGTGGACTGGACTGGCCCCGACTCACATGGTATTTCGTTGTAAGTACTTAGTATTTTCCCATGGATTAACTTATTTACTTGGGTCTGTCGAGCCGAAACCCCCACTATTATAGCTGGTGGATCGGAAGTAAACACACAGGGCAGAACGCCTCTGACCACTATTATAGCCGGTGGACTGGAACGAAATGCACAAGGCAGAACGCCTCTAACCACTATTATAGTCAGTGGACCGGAACGAAACACACAGGGTAGAACACCTCTGACCACTATTATAGCTGGTGGACCGGAACGAAACACACAGGGCAGAACCCCTCTGACCACTATTATAGCCGGTGGACTGGAACAAAACGCACAGGGCAGAACGCCTCTGACCACTATTATAGCCGGTGGACCGGAACGAAACGCACAGGGCAGAATGCCTCTGACCACTATTATAGTCGGTGGACCGAACTGGGTCGGGCTCATCAGTCTTTCGCTTTTCGTAATTAATGTCTTATCCGTGTCTTATTGAATCACATCACACCCTTGACATTCATGCGGTTGATACTCTACTTCTTCCCCTCTAGAGGGACCGTCCCGTATTTTGAGACTCGTACCTCTTCTCACACCCGACATCCATCCCTCGTAAACTTAGGCATAGTGGCACATAGTAAGGCACAATTTCCAAGAATATAGGACATCCCAACACATATGATATCGACTCCACATGTCCTCATCCCTCTAAGGTTCCTCCTCGGAGACCCTAATCAGGCCTATGTGGCCCAACTCTTTCTTACTTACCCAAACGTTACTTTGTTCTCTATCTCGCACCTCATCTTTATGACCGACAAGACCCTAGTTGGCCACGCCAAACCCTAGCGCTTTACTTCCTCAACAAGTAACCTTCCTCTTTCACACCCCAAGATCTCTTCTCTCATTTAGAACCCCATACTCATCCTTTATATAAGTGAGTCCTCGCTCTCAACCCCTACTTCGTCCCTCCTTGATCATTTTTACCCTTGTACCCTTCAAATTGCTCGTTTCCTCCCGAAACCCTAGTTGGAACCCTTAGACACTCTTACACCGACCCCACGTAAAATGTTGCACCCAAGTCTCCAATGGACCCATAACTTTGACATTATCTTATTTACTTCCTAAATCAACTTTCCTCACGTAAGATTCATCCCCATGCAGACTCTCTAAAATTCTTACTCGCAAAACCCTAATCAGGTCTCGTATGCACCAACTCACGTACTATTTTCATACAAAGTCTCCAATCACTCTAAGACTCTCCAAAATTCTTACTTACAACCCAAATCAACTTTTCCCACGTAAGGATCACGCTCATGCAAGATCTAGTCCCCCCCATACAAACTTCCCAAACGTCCACTTTCCCGTGTTCTTTTATTATCATTTCATGCTACCAAAACCCTAGCATGCATGTCCTAGAGGGTCATATCATGTCACAACTTGTAGCACATCCACATTAACACGTAGCAAGAGCGATCACAAATGCATACCTTGAATCCAAACTGTGCTACACATAACAGGTAAGGTAACAACATGTAAAACACGACATATAATCATACGGGGCATCCAAGGCATACAAGTCACATAACACGTAGGGATCTTAGCCACATCCTTGCGAAATACCCATAAGTAGAGGTAAGTCGAGACTTATCTGGATCCGAAGCTAGCTAAGCGAGATAAGAGGGATAGAAATCCCTAGCTCGTGGATCCACGAGAAAGCTTTCCTAGATCCGATATAAATCGAAAACTAAATTAGAAACTATTCTATCAATCAATAATTCATATATTCTAATTAAATAAATACAAACAACCCAAATGATCTTTCTTAGAAAACGTGTCCAAAACTTAAAACTTAAAAGCATAGCTTTATTAAGACTTAAGGTAAAAACTAAATCAAAATGGATTAATACAAATATCACTTGGAACATTTCAACTTAATTTGGAAAGCCCGAGAAAGAATAATCGATCATAAGTTAATTTATCGAAAATAACTTACTTATTAGGTTTTACAACTAAATAGTTAACCTAACCATTTACATAGAACCCAATCCAAACCGATTAGGTTAAAACAGAATTTAAATGATTTAAAACCCAAAGATAGAATTCGATTAGATAAAATAAACATAGCAAAAATCAATTTTATAAAATCATCCCCGAAAATTAGGGTTTTAAATCCCACGACACAAACTCAAGTAATTCAATTTAATTAGTTCAAACTAAAGGTATTAGAAAGAAATTAATACCATTTCAACTATTTCTATACATTCAATTTTAGAAAAACAACAATACAAGTAATCGATTTCATAATCTCACTTGAAATTTAGGGTTTTAGGCCCGAAAATACAATTCGTTAAAATTCTATAAATTTAATCAAATTGAATGTTTGGAAATGCAATTAAACACATTTTATAACATATCAAATAATCAATTGCTCAAAACTAGTAAAAGAAATACACAATTTAGCCCAATTAGGGTTTTTGAGCTTGGAACGCAAATCCGATTAATTCTTGCCAAAACATATCAATTGAAGGTTTGGAAATGTAATTAAACATATTCTAATGTAATTTATATAGTCAATTGAATAAAATAACCCGATTACATAATCCAATTTAAACCCGCGGGAGTTTTGGCATAAAAATCCAATTTTGATCAATTATGCACAGTGTTCCCAAATCAACACTTCCAATATAAAATTAAATACATTTTAAACGATATTATAAAATCAATTGAGCGGAACTGCTCAATTATACGACCCAATTTCATTACACCCAAAATTTGACCTAGGAATCAAATTCCGATAAAACCTGCATAAATTTCTCAAATTGACGGTTCCAAAATGAAATTGGATACATTTTAAAACATATTGTATAATCAATTTGTCCGAAATCGCAAAAACAGACGGATCCAAAAATTTCGGGCATAACCCGGCCAAAAATTCAATTTTTCCGAAATCTCAACATAACAATACAATTGACCTATCGAAATCATTCTTCCAGCACATATATACACAATCAAACAATCAATTTAGCTTTTTACAAGCTAAATCATACCCAATTAATCAAATATATATTAGGGTTTTTCAGAAATTTATACCGAAAGAAATCAACACAATTGGGACAAGAAAATGCCGGAGAAGCTTCGTCGGGGAATGAGGGTGGCTCGCCGGTGGTCAGCAGGGCTCGCCGGTGGCCGGGCGGCGGCTATACCTGCTGTGGTTGCTGCTCCTGCGCGCAGTCGCTGCAGCGGCTCTGCTTCGGCTGCTGTGCGTGGTTGCTAAGCGCGGTTGCTGTGGCTGTGGTCGACGGGTGCTGGCGAGGTTGGCCGGAGCGGGGAGGAGCTGGGGAGCGATGAGGGAGGCTGGGTCGGCTAGGGCTTCGGGCTGCAGAACGGGGCGCACAGGAGGGGGGTCAGTGTAGGGAAGAGAGAAAGAAAAAGAAGAGGGGGGGTTCGGTCGGGCACCGGTTGGTTTTTTTTTTCCGAAAACAAGTATCAAATAAAATATTAAAAACTTAAAAATTAATATTTGAAGATTTCATCTAAAATTTATTAAATAAAAATTATTTCGAAACGATCTGAACCCTTAAAATAAATAAAAGAACTATATACAGAATTTCAGAAATATTTTTCGAAAGAATTAACCAACGAACATAAAAATTTATATTATTTACGGAAATACATTATAAGAACCCGAAAAATTATTTAAAAACATATACTAAAATATTTAAGTCAAATTCGAATAAACCAAGACTAATTTAAATAATTTTCGAAATTTCTTGGAAAAACCCTAAATTGCTTGGACAATTTGTCGGTTATGGTTTGGTCTAGAACTTTGAATCTTGAAGATTCTTGAGAAATACTTCCCAACTGGTAAATTCGAGCCTTATTTTGTTACGTACTGCAATCTATGGTAACTAATTTACAAATTCTTTTCGAGATATTATTCTATCACAAGTAATAAGTGTACAAGAGAAATAACCGGCGAACCTTTTTGGGGTTTTGGAAAGGAGTAAGGGCTCAAAGAAGAGGGGTCCTATTTATTAATTGGATTACATGTTTAAGTGCTCGTGGTAATATCTTTTCTTTCTTAAGCTATTTGTTACTTTCGATTCCATACTTACCTGGAATTACTGTATAGTCTGTGTTGCTGATATATCTTTGATATTAATTGATACTTTGATATTCTTATAATTAGATCACTTAATTACTGTCTCTTTGATTTCTTATTAAAGTAAATTGATCTTTTTGAATGTTTGTAATTGTGCTTAGTTGAGTATAATAAGGAAATTTTAATAATGTCTAAAAACGGGCAATCTGTTAATCAATCTGTTTCCATTTATTAGAGACCCTGAGGACTTTTCAAGAATAAATGAGTGCTAAATTTGCTATATTATTTGCTAACTTAGAACAAAGAATAGGAGAACAAGAAGTAAGAATTAATGATTTACAGCATACTAGAGTCGAAACTCACCAGGCGGGAGTATTAGGAAGGGCTCTTATGGACCCTAGGATCAGAATTCCACCCATAGCTAATCTAGAAGAATTAGAGGACCAAGTATCCAACAATAGTGATTGGAGACCTAGGAAGAATAATAGACAAAGAAAGGATTTAGACTTAGTTGATAGGAACCTAAGTAATCTCAAGCTTAGTATACCTGGGTTCAATGGTAGAAATGACCTTGATTATTATTTTGAGTGGGAAAGGAAGATAGGGTTAGTATTTGAATGTCATAATTACTTGGATGATAAGAAAATTAAGGTAGCAGTAGTAGAGTTTACTGAGTATGCTTCCTCTTAGTATCATAATCTCGTTTTAACTAGACGTAGGTGTGGAGAACCACCCATACAAACATGGGATGCATTTAAAATTTTGATGAGGAAAAGATTTGTTCCAAGTTATTATTATAGGGAATTACATAAAAGGTTACAAACAATAAGTCAAGGAATGAGGACAATGGATGAATATTTTAAGGAATCAAAAGTTCTGATAATTAAAACGGGAGTTATTGAGGATGATGACACTACCATTGCTAGATTCTTGAGTGGGCTAAACTCTGAGATAGCTGATAAAGTAGAATTATATCCTTGTGGGACTTTAAGTGAAATGGTGAATATAGCTACTAAGATAAAGATTCAAATAAAGAAGACCAGACAATATAAGCCCCTTGGGATTGGGATTAAGAGTACAGTGCAAAGGAATTTTGGGGGAACTACTTTTGGAAATTGGAGGAATAATGGGAGATTTGAGTCTAAAGGTAGAAATAATAATGCAAAGGTAGGAAATAAGATTGAAAAGGGTAGGGATGTAATAACAAACCCTGTGAGTGGTCCAAACAGAACTAGGGATATTAAATGTTTTAGGTGTAGAGGATTAAGACATATAGCTTCTGAGTGTCCAAACAAGATGAATATTTTAATTAGAGAATCTGGAGACATAAAATCTAAATCTGAGGAGGAAGATTTGGAGGCTAGTTTGGTTAGAGAAGATATTAGTGAGTCAGAAGAAGAAATAGAACTACCAATAAGTAGAGATCTTTTTGTAGTGCGTAGGGCTTTAAACAGTAACAAATTACTTGATTCCAATGCGATACAAAGAGAAAATATATTTCATACTAGATGTTTGATCGATGATAAATGTTTTAATATGGCTATAGATAGTGGTAGTTGTATCAATGCTGCTAGTACCTTATTAGTGTCTAAGTTAGGATTATTAACCACTAAACACCCAAAACCCATATAGACTACAGTGGCTTAATGAGTTAGGAGATGTAAAAGTTAGCCAACAAGTTTTAGTAAATTTTAAATTAGGAAAATATGAGGGTTCTATTTTGTGTGATATAGTTCCAATGCATGCTGCTCACTTATTATTAGGTAGACCTTGGCAATATGATAGGAGGGTAACACATGATGGTCATAAAAACAGATATACTTTACATAAGGATGATAGGAAGACTATTTTAGCACCAATGACTCCAAAGGAGATTTTTTAAGACCAAATTAAAATTAAGTCTGACTATAAGGAATTATCTAAGCAGAATTTGGAGACTGAGGTTAGTTCAAAAGAAATTAAGGGAACATCTGGATTTTATGCTAAGAGTAAATATGTAGGAAAGGCTATCAAGAGACAGGCAAATGTGTATTTGATGGTTTATAAAGAGTGTTATGAGTGTCAGTTAGGACTAAGTGAGGAAGTAACTGTTGTTGTGAGATAATTATTGGAAGACTATAGTGAGTTGTTCCTGAGGACATTCCTAGTGGATTACCTCCTTTAAGGGGAATAGAACATCAAATAGATTTTGTTCCAGGAGATGTTATACCAAACTGACCTGCTTATAGGGCTAATCTCGAAGAGGTTAAGAAATTAAAAAGGCAGGTTTTTGAATTACTATGTAAATGATACATTAAAGAATCAATGGGTCCATGTGCAGTTCCAGTATTACTAGTACCTAAGAAGGATGGTAGTTGGAGAATGTGTATAGATAGTAGGACAGTAAATAAAATAACTATAAAGTATAGATATCCTATACCTAGACTTGATGAGATGTTGGATCTTTTACATGGTACTGTTATTTTCTCGAAGATAGATTTAAAAAGTGGATATCATCAAATTAGGAAGAATGAAATGCCCGAAAATTTCTAATTTTAAATATTATATTTAAATGAGGTTTTATTATAAAAAGTAATTAAATAAATTATTTTATTAAAATAAAAGGAAATTAATTAGAGCAAACCAAGAATAAATTTATAAGTATTTTAATTAGGAGGAATTTGGGTATTTTAACTAATTAAATATTTTAATTTGGGAATTAATTAAATAAATTATATTATTTAAAAAAAGAAGGAGAAAATAGTTTGAAATTAATATTAATTTTATAAATAATTTAATGGAAGAAAATTAGGGTGTTTTGCTAATTAAAATGGAATTTATGGAAAATATTTTAAAAATCCTAATTTAGCTTAAAAACAGTTTTAAATATTATTATTTTTAAATAACCTAAATATCCAAATTAATTTAATTAAACCAACCCACTATTTTTCTCTTTTCCTTTTTCCTTTTTTCCTTTTTTCCTTTTCCTTCTTCCTTTTCCTTTCTTTTTCTTTCTTTTTCTTTCTTTTTCTTTCTTTTTCTTCTTTTTCTTTTTCCTCCTCTTCTTTTCCCCGTTTGGGCTGCCATCTCCTACGGCCCAAACTTCTCCTTTTTCCTTTCCTCGGGCACGACCCAACCCAGCTCGCGCCCGTCGCCCTTCTTCAGTCCTTGACGCGCTGCGTTTCATCCGTGTTACTCCCGAAACGCGTCATTTCATTTAATGACGCCATCACCGCGCCGACCGGCCCGGTTCTCACTCTTTTTATTTTCTTTCCCCGGCCGACCGGTCCACCCCCTTTTCTTCTTCCTTCTTCCTCCTTTCTCCTCCGTTGACACGATTGTAGCTCCAACCCCATCAATGGCGTCGCCGGCTACAGAGACTTTGACCAACCGTTTCTTGTCTCATTGTATTCCCCTTGACTCGAGGAATAAATTGGCATAACTCTCATCCGTTATCTCTCGTCTGTTTCCTCTCCCCAGCCTCGTGAATTGTCGAATCAAACCAAACGTTGGCTGACCATTTTTTGCCACCGGCCACCCAAATTCTCGCACCTAATGCCTTCCTTCCGACCCCCAAAACCCTATTATCCCATCTACCATCTATAAATAGTCTGATTGTAGGAGTTTTTGGAGTTTTTCTTCGTCGAGACCCTAAGCCCGAGTTGCCGGCTAGCGCAACTTCAGACGTATTTTCCGCCGTCGTTAGCCAACTTCGATGCCACCGCCGCATCCCAAATTATTCCCTGCAACACCCTCTAGTTAACTAAAACATTTTGAACCTTTGATTCTTCTTCCACGGACCTCCATAACCGTGCAAAGTTTGCTGCTCATCTCGCCAGAATTTTCACCCCGAATCCTTAAGTCGTCGTCCGCCGCCGTCTCCGCCACTTCTACTGCCCTCTAAACCACCCAAAAACTCCCTCTAATCCTCCTCCACCGAACCAAAGCCTTATTTTATTTTTTCCCCTGCTCCTTCTCTCTTTTTCTTCATCTTTTTCCCTCTTAGATAGTTTTTTCGGCCACCGTCGTGAACCACCGCCGGTGCCGCCCATTTCCGTCGACTCAAGGTCAAACCCTAGACCTTCTTAGTCATTATTTACTATTTATTGTAAATTATTCGATTTTTATTTTTATTATTAGTAATTATTCGAATATAATAATTTTGCTATTAATATTATTATTATTTGATATAAAATTTATGCTGAATTTTACTCGCAGGATAGAGAGTGGTAATAAAATAATTTTATTGTTAGTTTCGAATTTTAAGTTATTAATTGAATTATTATATGATTATTATCATTCTTCTTCTTATTATTAATATTATAATTATTAGAATAATTATTATATTCATTTTATTAATTATTTTGGAAAATCTTAGGCCCTAATTTTGTATTAATATTCGCAATTATGTATTTTAGTATTTTTATTTCTATTTCTATAACCATTAATAATAATATTAGTATCATCTCTATTATTTTAATATTATTATATCTGATATTAATTTTATTATTTATTTATGTTAATGAATAGTAGGTAGTTAATTAGAGGCAGGGTTGAAATCCCACCTTAAAATATAAGGCTTATATATTACTATTACTAGTATTATTATTATTATTATTATTATTATTATTATTATTATTATATTATTCTTATTCTTAATATTATCTTTATTTATAACATTTAGTTGTTATTAAAGTTATATTATTATTATTTTCATCCTTACTAATATTAATTTTGGTGAAGGTTAGAGACCCTTGTATCACTCTTTTGTTTTGAAGTTCATTGGTTTTATTGTTAGTTTTTCTACTAGTATTTTGTGTAGGTAATTTTAGTATAATAATATTTTAATTAAAAATAAGGTATTGGGATAAGTTAGAAATAATAGCATTCTTAAGGGGAAACCTAATATTAGTATTTTCCCATAGTAGGTGAGCCCAATCAAAGCTCTCAAGTAATATAGGAGCATGCTCCAAGACCGATGACATTTTAGGTAAGGGTTTACTAAGGCCTTTTATGTGCTAATGTGCATTGTGTGCCTTGTATGTTATGCATCCTATGTTATTATTGTAATTATTGCATATTTGGTATGGCATGGAGTTCAAGCATGCTATTGTGTTGTTATATGGCATGTGTACTATGTGTATGGGATGATATGTGTTGTGACCCTGTAAGGCATGCATGTGAGGATGTTGATGTGGCTTGTGTAGGAGAAAAGAGGAAAAAGGAGGATGGAGAAAGAAGTTGATTAAGGGATGTGAGTTGACCTAAGTATTCCATTGATTCACGAGTAGATGAATAAAATGAAGAATTTTAGGGTTTCATGTAGGAGAATCTGATTTATGATTTTTCAGGTTTTTTATGAAGAATATAATTTATGGTTTTATATAGGGAAGTTTAATTTATGGTTTTTTATGATTTTGTGTGAGAGAATTTAATCTATGGTTTTGTATGGAAGAATTTAATTTATGGTTTTGATTTAGAGAATCTAATTTATGGTTTTGTGTGGAAGGATCTAATGTAAGGTTTTATATGGATGAATGTCTTGTTTAATATTGTTCAAATCTAAGGTTTGGTATGGATGAATTTTTGGGTTGTATATGGTTTGAATTTAAGGCTTGGTAAGGATGAATACTTGGTTTGGTATGGATGAATATTTGGGTTTTATATGGTTTGAATCTAGGGTTTGGTATGAATGAATCTTTGGGTTATGTGGATTGAATTTAGGGTTTTGTATGATGAAATCTTGGGTTTTGCATAGTGGTATTAATGGTTGCATGGTGGAATTAGGGTTTTCATTGTGGTATTAGGGTTTGTATGGTGGTGTTAATGGTTGTATGGTGGTATTAGGGTTTGCATGGAAGTGAATAATTTCATGGGATGTGTAAAGTTTGTATGAGAGTGAAGTTTACGTATGGAACGTTGATTTGAGATGTGAGGAAATTAATGTAAGTGTTGTTTTGGTGATTGAATACTTTGGATGGAAAATAGTGCATGGAGCATTATATGGGTACGTAGGAAACTGAGCTAGGGTTTGTGTGGATAATTAGGGTTTGGTGTGACTGCTTAGGGTTTCTGTGGTATCGGGTGTATTTGGTGACTAAAGTATAATTATGAGGATGGATTTTATGATTTGTGATGTGAGAAGTGTAAAAGGAGTGATTTCATGCATGTCCAGGGTGAAGGCTTTGAATAAGATACTTAAGACGCTAATTATTTAAAGTGGAAGATCGTTGAGACGGGACCAACCGATCCACCGGTTCGGAATAGTGGTTAGGGTTTTTACTCTATGTGTGACTGATCCACCGGTTATAATAGTGGTTAGAGCAGGATGCTCTATGCGTAAACCGATCCACCGGTTATAATAGTGGGGGTTCCCGAGCTCAACAACCGCAAACCAGAGTTTTGCTAAAATGTCTAAAAGATACTAATTACTTATAGTGGAACACCATGCGAGCCAGGGCCAACCGATACACCGGTTAGGAATAGTGGTTAGGACGCGTAGACCTATGTGTTTCCGATCCACTGGCTATAATAATGGTTAGAGTATGATACCCTATGTGCCTCCGATCCGCCGGCTATAATAGTGGGGGCTTCCGTACTCGCATGGATTTGATATAGAACATGGTGTGTATTGACTTCCGATAAAAGATTAGTTAAGTAATCAATCCGGATTATATGGGCCTTTATGATCGATATTATGATGGCCTTTATGCTCTTTACCCTTATGCATGGTTTATGTACTTATGTGTTGGCCTTAGTGCTCGGTTACCTTACTCAGTACGTAGCATACTGATCACCCTTTTCATGGGTGCTGCTCATTCCCACGAGTAGCATGCTCTTCTAACTTGTGTAGGTGGGCGAGACATCAGTCGGGGCTGAGTGTTGAGTATGTTTGGCTCGAAATTCGTGAGTAGTGTGGTCGGATCCACTCTTGTTATCTTATTTATTTCTATTATTTCTTCTTGTATCAGATTTATCCTATTTGATTTACTACCTTGTACCGAGTATTTCAAATGAAGCTTTTATCGATTGTAAGATTATTTCCTTCAAGGAATTTGATTTCGCACTCTGATTTCTATCTTATGATTGATTTTACTCTATTGGTTTGTAAACTTTCATGCGTACTCTGATTTTGATATTATGATCTTTCTAGTTCTTCTATGAACTATTGATTTAGTTTAATGTTCATCTCTTCTTAGCCTTAGCACTTGGTACTGGAACGGTCGGAGAGAACTAGTCTAGTACTAAGTGTGGCAGTAACATCCCCAGAATTCACGGGTTTTAAGTATTACTATTTTAATTACTTCCGCTTTCAAAAAAAGTAGTGAATTTTGGGGTGTTACAATGAAACTAGGAGATGAATGGAAGATAGCATTTAAAACTAACTTTGGGTTATATGAATGGTTAGTAATGCCTTTTGGATTATCCAATGCACCCAGTACCTTTATGAGACTTATGAACCATGTTTTAAGAAATTTTATTGGAAAATTTGTGGTTGTTTATTTTGATGACATACCTATATATAGTAGATCTTTAGAAGAACACTTGAAACACCTAATGATTATTTTGGATGTGTTTAAGACATAACAACTTTATGCTAATTTAACTAAATCTAGGTTTTGTTTGGAAAATGTGGTTTTCTTAGGATTTGTGGTAGGAAAAGATGGTATATCTATGGATAAATAAAAAATTAAAGATATTCAAGAATGGCCTGTACCAAAGAGAGTAACTGAAGTAAGAAGTTTTCATGGGTTGTGTTCTTTCTATAGGATATTTGTTAGGAATTTTAGTACTATAGCTGCTCCTTTGACTGCCATAACAAAAAAGGAGAATAGATTTAAGTGGGGTTTAGAACAGCAAAAATCTTTTGAAGCACTTAATAATAAATTAACCCAGGCACCTGTGTTAAGCCTTCCTGACTTTGAAAAGATGTTTGAATTAGATTGTGATGCTTCAGGGATAGGAATAGGGGTTGTACTTTCCCAAGAGAGAAAACCAATAGCTTATTTTAGTGAGAAATTAAATGGCAGTACTTTAAATTACCCTACATATGAAAAAGAATAGTTTGCTTTAGTAAGAGCTTTAGAAGTTTGGCAACATTACCTATGGCCTAGAGAATTTGTGATTAATACTGATCAAGAGGCTATTAAGTATTTAAAAAGTCAATCAAAGTTAAATAGAAGGCAGGGTAGATGGATTGAGTTTATTGAAAGTTTTCCTTACATGATTAAGTATAAAAAAAGGAAGTGATAATGTAGTTGCAGATGCTCTATCTAGGAGATATGCTTTATTAAATGCTGCAGATACTACTTTGCTGGATTTTTCTTGTATTAAGCTTTTATATTTGGAAGATCTTGATTTTAAGGAAATTTATAAGAAGTGTGAAATTGCTACACAGGGAAAATATTATATATATGAAGGTTATTTGTTTAGAGAAAATAGGTTATGTTTTCCTGAGTGTTCATATAGAGGATTATTCATTCAAGAAGCTCATAATGGAGGATTAATGGCACATTTAGGATTTCAAAAGACTTTAGACATATTAACTGATCATTTTTATTGGCCTCACATGAAAAATGATGTGTTGAAATATTGTGTTAATTGTGTGGCTTGTAGACAGGCTAAGACTACATCAAAACCTTTTGGGTTATATACTCCATTGCCTGTACCTAATCAACCTTGGGTTGATGTTTCTTTAGATTTTATTTTAGGTTTACCTAGAACTAATAGGGCTAAGGATTCAATAATGGTTGTAGAAGATAGGTTTAGTAAAATGGCTCATTTTATACCTTGTAATAAGACGAATGATGTTGTGACTGTGGCTGAATTATTTTTTTCTCATATAGTTAAATTACATGGCATACCTAAGACCATAGTTTCAGACAAAGATGTTAAATTCCTGAGTCATTTTTTGAAAGGTTTTATGGGGAAAGTTAGGGACTAAATTTTTATTTTCCACAACTTGTCACCCTCAAACTGATGGACAAACTGAGGTAGTAAATAGAACCTTAGGTAATATGTTAAGAGCTGTCATTGGAAAGAATCTTAAACAGTGGGAATATGTTTTACCTTAGGTAGAATTTGCTTATAAAAGAACTTTGCATTCTACAACTAAAAAGACTCCCTTTGAAATTGTGTATGGTTTTAATCCTTTGACTCATTTAGATCTAAGTCCTTTACCTAATGCTGAATTGCAAAATTTTGATGCTGAATCTCATGCTAATAATATAAAGAAGTTGCATGAATTTGTAAGTCAACAAATCACTAACAAGGTGCAACAAATGGTTGAGAATGCTAAAAAAAGGAGAAGAAAAATGGTTTTAAAACCTAGGGATTTAGTTTGGGTATATCTTAGGAAGGAAAGATTTCCAAATCTTAGAAAATCAAAATTAGACCCTAGGGGAGATGAGCCTTTTACTGTGTTAGAGAAAATTAATGATAATGCTTATGAGATTGATTTACCTGCTAAGTTTGGGAATGTTAGTAATTCTTTTAATGTTGCTGATCTTAATCCATTTATTGGTATTACTCAGGTTTCAGAGGTGAAACCTTTTCACGAAGAAGGGAATGGCATGAATCTCCAAAATTTGTATTTAATTAATTCTGATAATTGCTATAAATCATTTTGTACTTATAACTGTTTGTCTAATTGTGTGCTTGATTAGGGGAAATTAATGCAGCCATGGAGGATGGACTTAAAGTTGTTGTAGCTGCTGAGGTTTTGTTGCAGAAATTTATTTTTAAGATATGAAATCCCGTGTGATGCATTTGCCGGCAAAGTTGGCTAATGGGGATTAAGGTGGCTGTATAACCCGCCACCCGATCCATGGTTCATGGGTTAGTTGAACTGTGGGTTAATCATCCCTTAGTAACCATAATTAACTAAATTATTCTTAGCTGATGGGAATTGAATGTATAATTATTTCTTTGTAATTTTGGGGCATGAAGTTGTAATTTTTTTTGGGTTGTTTTGATTCAGCCGTTGACCCACCCTTTGTTTATTTGGGCTGATTGTTTGGGCTAATTGTTGGCTGAGAATGTAGGGCCTGCGTCGTGTATTTGCATGAGTATTTTCATATTGTACGCCATATAAATATGGCCTTATATAGACTTACAGACACTTTTGGTTGAATGAAAAGTTGAATCTCATTCTTTCTCTCTCTCGAGTTCTCTCTCGCGTTCTCTCTTGCGATCCTCTCACTTGCACTTTTGTGCTTCTTCTCTTTGATCGCTTCTTGATCGTTCTTACTTCACAAATTCAGTAGCTGTTCTAATACTGCGCTATGAGTTCTTAGATCTTCCTTTGGAAAATTCCTTAGGATGATCTCGGCGAATCGAACCCCGTGCTCGATTATACTTTGATCCTTTTGAGAAACCCTAACGAGTTTCCATCATATAAATTACAGCTAGGTTAGATAACAATTCACTTTATAGTTTTGTGATTTTAACCGAAGTAATAAAACGTTCAGATATGTATGGGTGAAGGAAACGAAATACAGCTAGACATGCTTTGTGTACTAGTTTGGGTACTTAGTTTGATATCCTTCCAATTATACTTAATGCATTAAATCTAGTTAAATATAGGAGCCACTTGTTTCTGCTATACTGCTAGTATTTAATAGGGTTAATATTGGTGCTTTGTCGTATTAATTAATTAAGGAAAGTAATATAAGGTGTATAGACATACTTTTAGTGTACAACTTAGTCGATCTGTTTCTCATGATTAAAAGATGACTTAGAAATAAATATTATATTTTTACCTAACCTAGTTAAATAGAGATGAGCCCCCTCAATTCCTGACCTAGAACGATACCCATATTTACCAGTGCTATAATTGACAATAAGAGGGTTTAAATTGTGTGTCGGCTACAGCCACACCAATTTTTGGCGTTGTTGCTGGGGATTGGTAACTTCACCTTTATTTTGCTAGTATTTTTAGTATCTTTTTATTTTTTAGTGTGTTGTTTTTTTTATCATTCTTTTTTTATATGTTAGAGTGCTTGTGGGCACTCATGTCTCTAAATTAATAGGAGTTTTTTTAGTAGTGTGTTATGTTATTTTTAGTGGTTTTTTTTCTATAAGGTTTGTTTAGGATTTTTGGTGTGTTTTGTTTTGCTTTTAACCTTTTCCTTTGAAGTGTTAGTGTTTTCAGGTGGCTATGAGAGGATCCTTGACTATGGACAAATTGGTATGAATCTTAATGAAAGAGTAAATGAGGTAAGTACAAGTAATCTTGATGATAGACTTAACCAACTCACTACTCTTGTTTCGCAGCTAGCTACAGCTACTGGAGTTATTAATACAAGTGGAGGGTGTCATACACAAGGAAATCCCTATTATCACCATGCACAAGCTATTAGATGAGGAGGATGGACATAATCCAATGCTCAATATTTCAATGGTTTGCAAGGACATGATCCTTACACAAATGCATATTACTAGGAAATGAGGCATCAAACCAAATTTGGATGGGAGATGAATGATCGCTATCAAGTGCCATATAAAGACCCTTACACATGCGAATACGAAGCTTCAAAATATTATCAATATCCTCAATAAGAATCTTCTCTAGTTTCAGACCCTCAATTTCAGAAAAAATAGAGAAGCTTTTTGAAGCATTGACAAACGGGCAAAATCAACTGATGTAAAGTCAAATTATACAAAATGAAAGGATGTTAGTGCTGGAGGATCAAATGGGTTATGTGGTCAACATGATCAATCAATTACAAGAACAAAAAGAGCTCTCTAGTACTTTAGTTCCAAATTCAAGTGAGAGTTATGAGGGTAATGATACCATATCTGAATATAAGGATGAGATAGTTGAGGGGGTTTCCATTGAGAACATTGAAAAGAGTTGAAGAAGAGCTTGTAAAAGTAGAAGAATAATCTCATCAAAACAAGGATCAAGTGAACAAAGAGAAGTATATGGATGACAAGACTATCACTTTCATCTACCATGGACCATCTTTGAACATTTATTGCCCACTTTTGCTTGGAAATGACCATGAAACGCAAGGTAAGCCTTTGAACCAATTTGATTTTATTTATGCTAACCATGCTCCTTATTTTCCCTCTTTTAGGAAGTTATATAGATCCAAGAGAGAAGAGAGTAATTAAATCATCTTGGATACATCTAATGAGAAGCGTAATGCTCCAAAGGAGAGGTTATGCTGGAAGGATGTGTTTAAAGATTTTGAGACAGGAGAATATATTCTTCCTTTTATAGAGAAATCACCATATAAGGACAATGGAAAAAATATTATCTCTTTATACATAAGCTTAAATCCCATGATAGGTAAGGTACGTTCTTGCTGGATCAAATCTTTCATTAAAACTAATATGCTATGTTTTTCTTCCTTGCAGGATAAAGATGATTATCATGATGAAGGATATGGTGAAGTAGCTCTCAAGTGGACGTATCCACCTTAAACGAGTAAATTGAGATCATGTCAGGCTGAAGACATAAGAACAAGCTCTACTTGGGAGGCAACCCAATGTGATAAGGGAGTTTTCTACCCTCTAGTTATTTATTTAATTATTTAGTTTTTATCTCTATACTTTAAATTACATGTTTCCTTAGTTGTTTACACATTGAGGAAAATGTGTGATTTAAGTGTGGGGGTGTGTGTTTAATATATTTTTTTATTTAAAAAAAAGAAGAGATAAAAAATTTAGAGTTTTTAGAGTGTTTAATGTTTTTAGAGTCGTAGGAACCATTAGTTAATGAGGAGTATATCTTTGAAATATAACGAAAAGATGATCATAAAATCCAGATAAAGCAAATGGAGATTTTTTGTGTTAATTTTGATATAGGCAACATATATCTATATTTCTAGATATGAATGGAGAAAGAATATGTATGATTGTCTAACCACCGACATGGCATGTTGAGATTCATCACATTCCTCAATGAGATTTTGAACCATATATACCTTCTTTTTCTGAGCAAATTTACACAAAATCATCTACTTTTCTTGGCATTCAAAATTTCTTTGTAAACCTCATATATGTTTAATTACTTTGATCAAATTATTTGCCATAGATCTTGTAATGGACTCTAGAGACTACTAGAACTTACTCTTGTACTAGTCGAAGCTTATAGTCAAAACATGCTGTGATTGAGAAAATGATAAAGGCAGCTTAGGATTTTCCATCACATGACCAAATAGCTTAACCCTAATTTGTGTATGCATGATGTACACCCCATAGAAACCCTTTGCGCCTATACAAGGAACATATATTTTTCTTCATTACCCACATTGAATAACCTTTGGGCCTTAATGTCCTTACCTTTGCTTAAAGCCAGTGGAAGAAAATCAAATCATTATGGATATAAAAGAGTTGTTGTGTACGTGTGTATGTGAAAGAAATATATGTATTTATGCTAAGAAAGGGGATTGGATATGTTTAGTGTCAAAAAAAATACCAAAAAATGTTTTTTAAAAAAATTAATGAAAAATGAAAATAGAATATAAAAAAATTGTTAAAAAAATAAATATAAAAAAAATTTAAAAAAAAGAAGAAAAAAAATAAAAATGATAGGATAAAAAGGAAGATAGGGAGTTATGGAGAAGATGTTGAGAAAGTTCTATTCATATTTTAATTTTGTGTTAAGTTGGAGATATGTATCATCAATCGTTGATGTGGAGTTATGCTTATATTTCATCTAATTATTAGATTCCACTAGCTCTTGACCTTTTTAGCTCTATACTCCTAAACTACTCCATACCCTTCTTTACCTTAAACCCCGCTACAACCAATAAGTAAGTCCTATTTGATTCTCAAGATGAGAAACCATTAATATGATGGAGATTTGTCACAAAAGTTAAGCATATGGTTAAGCCCATTTGGCAAGTATTTGATATCTTTCATGAGGTTTTATCCACAAGAACATGAGCCTTCTTTGTTTATATATGTGAGTCTTTTGTTATCTTTATCATCTTATCTCACATAAATGAGTGTTACTATACATTTATAGCCATGAATCTAAGAGAGAGAGAAAAATAGAGGGTATCCATAGTGAGGATGGATCTTGATGTGACTAAGGAGTGGTATATTTTCATCCATAATATTGATTTGTTCATACATGTCATTTTTATGTGTGAACCATATGTTAAAATTGATCCTTTAAATCTCCCAATGTTGAATCTTGATTGATTTCTAATCTTGACGTATGAAAGTAAAATATTTTGAGACAAAAATGGTTAAGGGTGTTAGGTGTGATTTTATTTTATTTTATTTGTATGTGATTTTGTGGGTATATCATCTGTGAAACCCTCACGAGACCTTACTCATCCTCGATGGGTGACCTAGGGGTTTAAAGGGCTTGTTGCACATGCTAAGTACAATCGTGAGACCTATAAAAGTGGCTAGTTAATTTAATTTTATTTGTTTAGAGTAATAATTTGCTTGAGAACAAGCATGAAGCTAAGTGTGAGGGTGTGATAAATTCTTATTTTGACATATTTTATGCCCATATAATCTTAGTTTTTAGTATTTTAATTAATTAATATAGGTGAATAATTATTATTTTATGCATAAGTGGTCATAATTGCATAAATGTTATTATTTAAGCTTAAATGATATAAATTAAATAAATTTAGAGTATAATATTATTTATTAATTTTTATTAAATTTTATTTTATAAGTATTATTTTTTAATAAAAGAAATTAAAAAAAAAAGAATTGGACCTTTGGACCAACGACCCAAGAGCCGAAGGCCCAAAGGCCTAGAACAAGAGAGCCGAACGGGAGGTAGGACAGGCATACCGAGTAGCGCAAGATAGAGAGCCAGCAGCTGCACAAAGCAGGGTTGGCGTGGCATAGGGCACGGAAAGTGAATGGAGAAGTCAGCCACACGGATCAAGAATAAAAGGAAAAAGATGAGAGGAGGCTCAGCCGGACAAAGAGCGAGACATAAAGAAACAGGAAAAAAACTGCCAAGCACAGACGACATAGAGTAGCGCCGCACGGAAACTGAAGTGAGAAGGGAGCAGTAGCCAACGCACAGAAGGCAAGGCTACGAAGAGAAGAAGAAATAAGGAATAAATTTACCCGATATAATTTATTCAAGATAAAATTAATTTTTATCTAAATAAATTCTTGATCTTTCATTGAAAATTAATTCTGGTTAATTCTTTCTCTATTTTTTTTATATTTTAGACATATATTTTTGTGTAATTAATTTGATAATTATTGCTGGCTGAATATTTGTTGCTAAGGAAGAAATTGAAACCATAGATTAGGGTTTGAGATATAATTTTATTTTATTTTTTTTATGATATTGTTCCTTGACTCTATTTTAATTGCTATCGTTTATATATATATAATTTTGTCAAGTATAATTTATTTGGTGTTCCTTGTTTTCGTTTCCTCATAAATGACAATATTTAGTATTATCTACCTACTAGGTAGCCATCTAAATATACTATAGTTTATATGTATGAATTGCAGCTAGGTTAGATAGCAATTCGCCTTATAGTGTTGTGATTCTAACCAAAGTAGTAAAACGTTCAGATACGTGTGGGTTAAGGAAAGGAAATGCAGCTAGACATGCTCTGTGTACTAGTTTGGGTACTTAGATTGATAGCCTTCCAATTACACTTAATGCATTAAATCTAGTTAAATATAGGAGCCGCTTATTGCTGCTATACTGTTAGTATTAAATAGGGTTAATATTGGCAGTTTGTTTTATTAATTAATTAAGGGAAGTAATATAAGGTATATGGACCTACTTTTGGTGTACAACTTGGTCGATCTCTTTCTCATGATTAAAAGATGACTTAGAAATAAATATTATAATTTGACCTAATCTAGAGGTGGATTTTTTATTTCCCTTGCATATTTATCATATCTGTAGGTTTTTCATTATTTTTATTATTATATTATTATTTTATTTTATTTATTCCTTTTATTATTTTATTATTTTTATTTTTATAATCCCCATTAGTATTTTTCTTATTTATTTTTTTGTGTTATTTAGGGTTTTTATTTTTATTTTTATTTTAAGCATGTTAAATAGAGGTGAGCCCTCTCAATCCCTATCCTAGAACGATACCCTTTATTTACTAGTGCTAAAATTGATAACAAGAGGGTTTAAATTGCGTGCCGACTATGCTCACACCATAAGCTAAAGTTAGGATTAATAATAATGATGATGACGACGAAGACGACGACGAATTAATAATAATAATAATATTATTATTATTATTAGTAGTAGTATTATTATTATCATTATTATTAATAGTATTAAGAATAATAATATTGATACTAATAAAAATGATAAAAATTGTATAAATAAAATTTAACGGTTGTGGATGTTAGGGTACCACCTAGGAATAGTGGTGACCAGGCGGCATCGCTAGCGACGGAGGCAGTAGCTGAAGGAGAAGAGAAGGTGGAAAGGTGGTTGCCTAGGTTAGAAGAGAGGGAATAAGAGTGTAGTTAAGTGGTGGTGGATGCCCTAGGTTGGGAGGGCTAGAATGGTGGTGGTGGTGCAACAAAAGGGGTGGTGTAGGTAGTGGTTAGTGTGGTGGCTGAAGGTGGTGGAGAGGGAGGAAGGGGGAAGGAGAGGGAGGAAGGGAGAAGGAGAGGGAGGCAGGGGCAAGGGAGGTCTTGCTGGTGTTTTGTGGGGTAGGGGGAGTGGTGGTTGCGGCTAAAATGGTGGTGGACTATAGCTCGAATGGCAGCGGTGGACTTTGGCACAAAAGGTGGCGGTGGGTGAGAGTTGGCTGATCGAGGGGCCAACTTTGCATGGCCAAGGTGGCTCATGCAGGAATAATTGAGGGTGGTGAATGGTGTAGTTTAGTGGAGGGTGGTGCACGAAGAGGTTTGGTAGGTGTTTTAGGCGGCGGTGATGGGGTGGTTGTCTGAATGGGTTGTGGCACAAAAGGGGGGAATTTTTAGGTAGGGAAAAAACTAAATGGGGGCGTTTATGGGGTATTTATAGTCCATTAAAGGGGGAAAATAACATAGGGGGAGAGGAAAAGAGAGAGGCATGTGTGAACGATCGTCGGTCAGTGGTGGCAAGCTGATACACGCTTACAAAGCTTGAGTACCCGATTGGTCGGGGGAGAACAAGAGGAAGGGGGAAGGGCATGTGTGAGGGGAGAGAGAAGGGCTGATTGGGTCGAGATGGGAGAGGAAACAACGGGAGAGAGAGGGAAGGTAGGCATGCGGTGTAGTGGTTGCTAGTTGGCGGTGGTAGGGTGCAGATCTATGCGGGGAAGACGAAGGGTTAGGGAAGAAGGAAGGGGAAATAAGTGGACCGGCCGAGCTAAGGCAAAGAAAAGAAGAGAAAATAAAGAGGGAGAGGATAGGGCAGTTAGCGACAGGGAAAGGAAAAAATAAAGGAGATCAGGCTTGGGCCACATGAGGGAAGAAGGGGGTCTGGGCCGCAAGGGGGCTAGCCTAGATCGAGGGAGGAAAAAAAAGAAAAAGGAGAAAGGAGAGGAAAAGAAGAAAAAGGGAAAAGAAGGGAAAAATGAAAAGGGAAAAATAGATGGGTTAGGGGTATTTAGAACATTTTGGTATTTTTGAATATTTAAAATAATAATATTTTAATAAAATAATAAATAAATTTCCTTTTTTAAATTAATATAGGAAATTTTGAATAATTTTTCCTTAATTCCATTTTAATTAGCAAAGCACCCTAATTTTTTTCTAATTAAATTATTTATTATTCTCCTCTTGATTTTACCTTAATTACTTCCCCTTATTTTAATAAAATAATTTATTTAATTAATGTTCTTAATAAATCCTTATTTTACCATAATATCCTAAATTAGGATTTTGGGGGAGTTCCCAAGGGCATTAGCTGATGTGTTTGGTAAATCAATTGATTGCTCATGAGAACTAGTTAACTGGTCTATTAAACTTATCAACTATTCTGGTAACAAGTCAATCAAATGTTCAAAACTGAGTAACTATTCACATAATTAATTGATCGATTTATTTAACTGAATGACTAGTTTGGGTAAAATAATGCCCTGCCCAACAATCCACCTAATAAAATTTTACACGACCATACCATATTAATCATAACATTCTTCTATATCATAAAATACATAAAAAGATAAATTACTCATATAAAATCACATGAGTACTTAGTGTAATCAGCACTTAACAAGATAATGCTTAGAACTACCAAAATAAAAAATAATCATCAAGAACTTGAAGCATGCTTAAATTTAAAAGATTGAAAATTTTCCACATGCTTGAATCAAATAACTCAATTAACTCACACAAAATACAAAAATACACTAAGAACATGAGACTACAATAGACAACAAAAAGCCTTAATCATATTAGAGATAATATTACATTACCCTCAAGTGAATCCTCTAGCACAAAACACTCCTAACTTGATAGTTTTCTAATCGGACCTCAATTCCTAAGATAATCAAGAATAAAAACAATTAAATATTTTTTTTTCTAATACTTAATAAAGTGAAATTAGAAGAAGAGATATGCCATAAATTAAAATTTTATCAAAATAGAATTTTAAAGAGAATGAAATTAAGATATTTAACTTTTCTTAAAACCTCATTACTTTATTCATTAAGAGAAATAAGGAAAAGTTAAAGATAATATTAGGAGAATAAATATGGGACAAAAGTTTGACCAAAGGATGAGAGAATAATATACAAGCCTTTGTTTTTCTCAACAGAGAAGTAAAGGGAAGGAAAGTGGAGAATGTCCAATACTTGGAAATTTTTCACAAAGGGAAAAGGAGAAAATGAATGAATATAGATGATAGGGAGTGAAAATGAATCAGGACTGAACTATATAGAAAATAGTGCTAGTCAACATTCACAAGAGGGAAAAAGACGAGTATGACTTGGGTTGAGTGTCAACAATTAAGGTGTAAGGGAAACATATGATAAGATAAGGGATGTAGAGTGTGTAACCAGGGGTATACATGATGGAAGAGGATAGGTAAGTTAAGGAAGAGGTGTAAAAAGGTAAAAACATAGCCATATACACTAGAAGAGAGGCAAAAATAAAAAAGAAGAGGGAAGGAGAGAAATGCCTCAAAAGTGATTTTGGGGAATTTGAGCTAAATAAAATCATAAAATGATCTAAATAATGTTAAAATAAATAAAAATCACCAAAATATGCTTATTAGTACAAACGGATTCTAATTATAAATTTTCATGAATATTGGAAAGAGATTTGAATATAAATCATAAAAGGATTTAAAATCATAGGATAACCAATCAACACGTTTGAGCAAAATGGTTTACAAGTTGATTAGAGAATAATATTCCCACTTCTTGAGCGTATTGATCCATTTATTAAGTAAATCAATTGGTTTATGCACATGAAAGTCACAATAATATTAGAATTTCAATCCTTTTCCAAGACTAAAATTAATTTAATTTATATTGACATGGTTTTAAATGTAATTTGAAGGTTTTAGGATAGGGTATTACATAATAATGGATACAAGGACCTAGTATATATAAGAATTGAACGAGAGAATAGGAAGAGAGGAAAATGTATTATGGTGAAGGATAACACATTTCCCCATTATAAGTATAAAACCAACCTAGTACTGGAATATGAGCTACTAGTTTGAGACCAGTTTTCGAACGATATGAGATAAAGATGAGCATAGTTGGAAGCCTTTTAAACTAAATCTCATTTTTTGGGTTAGTATTCTAAGGTTAATTAATACTAATTGAGGAAAAACCCATATTAGATAAGGTTTAGTATATTTAATAATTAAGTTAAGGAGATATTTAGCAAAATATCCAAGGCCACATAGAGGGGATGTGGCACCTAAAAGGTGGAAGCCTTAGTGCTACCCACATACCTATAAGTACAAAAGAAATGCTTAGAATAAAGGATAGAATGAGGGGTGAAGTTAAAAGGGTAAAATGGTAACTTAGATATAAAAGAAACAAAAATCAATTTTGCTAAATCTAAGGGATTTCGTGTAGAATGAAGGTCTTGTATCAATTCTAGACATATTAGATAATAATTAGAAGAATAAAATTTAAATTTAATGACTTATTATGTACAATTATATCTAATTAAATAGAATAATTGTAAACTTTATTATATAACTTTTTTAATATTAAAGTGTCAATAAAACTAAAATATAATGATCACCAAAGTTTGTAAGAGCTTAGCTAACCTAGAAAAGACATTTTTGGGGCTTAAAATAATCAATTATGGCATATTGGTATAATAATATATAGTATCGTTTACAATTAACTTGGTTTGAAACTTTTTTATTTTGAAAAAAAGGGACATTTAAAAAAGTATGTGAAACTTAAATAACCCTATAAAGTAATGGTTCAAAAGAGATCAAAGTGGAATGATGGCTCAAAATTTGCATGGAGTACAAGATGATAAGATAGTATGAGGAGCCCTAAAAAATGTTTCAAAAATATAGGTAGGGTTTAGAAACTTCAAAAACAATTACTAAAGCATCAAGCTAAGAAAAATTAACCTCTATAAGGAAAAAACTTGAGTAAATTAGTTTTTTTAAAGAAATTTTTATTAACCTCAAATTATTATGTTGGTATTATACATCTCCTATCCATCAAGCTTCATGTTCATTTCGCTACTCCATTTGATATGCATATAATCCTTTAGGATAACGTATCTACTAGTCAATATGATAGTCTCAACTAGTTACCAATTTAATACCCTAACTTTAACCTAATATTCATCATAGATAAATAATATTTTAACCTCTTCCAAACAAGCTAATCCTAAATTATAACTTAACTAAAATTTGGTGGGTTTATTATTTTTTATACTAGCATAATTATTTAATCTCAAAGTTCAAATTTAACCCCAAACCTTATTTTCTTATTCTATGTATGCCTTTTCTTTACTCCTCGGGTACGTGAATATGACTATACCTCTCTTATCCCCTCAATTTCCCATGACCACATTCTAAAACCATTACTTCCTTGAGTGAGTGTGTCATAGGCCATCGATTTTCCCTCTCTCAATTCTTGATTGACAATCCACTTCTCAAGCTTCCCTAATACACTTTATAACCTCAATATATACCCACCTTTTAGTCTCTTTATTTCATTTAATGGCTCACACAAACTCTCTTTGACTCCCTTTTTACATTTTGAGTCTCATTCTTCATTATCCTCTTTGAAGCTCCACCATTTTTGTGTAACTAGTTTGCATTTATATCCACATCTCTTTTTACTTATGCCCTATTACTTTATAGACACGTGCCAAATATCCATACCTACATGACATTCTCATGCAACACAATTATCTTCTACACCAAAACATCACAACTCATCTTCCTCAATCTATACTAACCTTAGTTGCATGGACTTTGCATGCAAATCCCACCCCTTTTTCACCACAAACCCACACTTACCACCCCCTTGTTTCACCTAGCCATACTGCATCACCTTCCTTATACTAATTCTTCATGCTATACCCTTATGCTTTTCATCACCACTTTATATCCCCTTCCTTAGAAATGAAAACCACTAATGTAACACCACCCTTGAATACTGATGAGTTCATATTTTGACACATTTTATACCCTTATAATCTTAGTTTTTGGTAGTTTATTTAGCTAATATAGGGGAATAATTATTGTTTTATGCTTAAGTGGTAAAAATTGCATAAAAATTATTATTTGAGCTAAAATGATATAAATTAAGTATATTTAGAACAAAATATTATTTATTAAATAAAAGAAAAAAAAAGAGAAGTCGACGATTGGACCAACGGCCAAAGGCCGAAGGCCCAAACGCCACACAAACGAAAGCCAAACGAGCTGCAAGTCAGCGCAGCAGGGCTGACGTGGGCGATCAGGGCAACACAAAAGTTTATAAAGAAGAGACGGACGAGACACAGAAGGCTCGGGAGAGAGCATGGACGGTAGAAGGCAGAGCCTCTTAGACTCGGGAGAGACAGGGGCGAGTGGCAGAGAAGAGCGCAGACGGTAGCGCCGCACAGAAATAAAAAGGGGACGAGACACAGGAAGAGAGGGTGCGTCTGAGGCACACAGGTGTGCGGCAGAGCCTTTATAGGCTTGGGAAAAAGGCCACAGAGACAGAGGCTTCAGGAGCTCGACAAAGAGAGGAGTACGAGCCGTCAGTGACGTAAGCCGAAGGAAAAGAAAAAGAAAAAGAAATTGTTGCACGGAAATTCAAGGAAAACAAGGAAGAAAATTAGAGGAAAATTTATACCGGTAGAATTTATTTCAGATAAAATTATTTTTTATCTGAATAAATTCTTAAACTTTTATCCAAAATCAATTCCGGTTATTTCTTTCTCTTATTTTTAATTTATATTTTAGATATATATTTCTGTGTAATTAATTCTTTAATTATGAGTGGTTGATTATTTATTGTTAGGGAATGAATTGAAACCCTGGATTAAGATTTGAATTATAATTTTATTTTCTTTGTTTCGTGAGATTGTTTCTTGATTCTATGTTAATTGCTATCGTTTATATGTATGATTCTGTCAAGTATAGTTTATTTGGTGCATGCCTTGTTCTGGTTCCTCATAAGTGATAGTATGTAGGATTATTTGCCTGCTAGGTGGCCATCTAAATATACTAGAATTTATATGTATAAATTACAGCTAGGTTAGATAATAATTCACCTAATCGTTTTGTGATTCTAACCGAAGTGGTAAAACGTTTTGATACGTGTGGGTCAAGAAAAGGAAATACAGCTAGAAATGCTTTTTGTACTAGTATGGGTACTTAGATTGACAGCCTTCCACTTACACTTAATGCATTAAATCTAGTTAAATATAGGAGCCGCTTGTTGCTACTATACTGTTAGTATTTAATAGGGTTAATATTGACGCTTTGTCATATTAATTAATTAAGGGAAGTAATATAAGGTGTATGGACCTGCTTTTGGTGTGCAACTTGGTCGATCTCTTTCTCACGATTAAAAGATGACTTAGAAATAAATATTATATTACGACCTAATCTAGTGGTGGATTTTTATTTCCCTAACATATTTCTCATATCTGCGGTTTCCCATATTTCCATTATTTTATTATTAGTTTACTTTATTTTATTTACTTTATTATTTTTTTATAACCCCCATTAGTATTTTTCTTATTTATTTATTCTGTGTTATTTAGGATTTTTAGTTTTAGTTTTAGTTTTATTTTCAAGCTAGTTAATTAGAGGTGAGCCTCTCAATCCCCGGCCTAGAACGATCCCTTATTTACCAGTGCTACAATTGACAACAAGAGGGTTTAAATTGCATGCCAGCTACGACCACACCAAATACATAAACCCCTTTGTTGTTTCACTTAGCTACACAACACCCCTTTGGATAAGTCACCAAGCCATGTTAGTCTCCACCAAATGTGCCACTCTTTTAAGAACTTAGCTCCTCTTGTGCCATGTCCCATTGACTTTAGTTTTTCTCAATTATGCATCCTTATTTGTATTAACATTCCATGTATATTCCTCATCATTTCTAACCTTATGTATTTATTTATTTATTTATAGGTGATTTTCTAGAGGTATTAGAGGAGAAGTCTTAGGGTTTGTATGTACTTAGAGGTTAATGATAGTTTTTGTAAGGTTATGTGTTATACCTAGTTTTTTGATTTAAAATGTGTAATTTTGTATTAAATATAATCTTTGGTAGTATTATATGAATTATTACATGATGATAATATTTTTTTTATGATATGTTATGTCGTATCATAGAAAGGTTGAGTAATATGTGGAAGTACGTGTTCGAGTTTATCGGTGGGATAAACTTAACAAGTAAATTAGATAAGTTAGCATGATTTAAATTTGGTTATGATTTTGGAATCATATATATATATGTGTTATTAAGCATGTTCATGATGATGTGTGTTAGAGTTTGAAAATAATTCATAATAGGACTAATTAGGTTTTTGTGAAAATATGAATATCTTGCTATTTGTGGTGGAATAATCAATATAGGAAAATTAATTCTAAGGGTTTGTAATTAGGGTTTGAAAAGACTTAAAGACATTAACCTATATGTTGAAACCATCTGCTTGTTTGATGCATGAGGATTAATATTGAAAAAGATAATAATCACTGAAAATGAAAAAGCATGTGAGTAGGGCTAAGGTGAGATATATATATATATATATATATATATATATATATATATATATATATATATATATATATATATATATATATATCCCATTTCACTATGGAGAACAATGTCTTGAAAGTATTTTTCTCTAAAGAGAAGATATATTTAATCTTCATTTCATGCAAATAAATAGTGGCTTCGGAGCGTTTCGCCTTGAGAAGGTGTTTTAGTCTATTCCATTAGATTAAGAATAGTGGGACCCTTGCTCATCATGAAATAAAAAGTATAATAGTATAACCTATGGAAAAGACACTAATTATTTAAAGTAGAAGAGTGCATAAGTTAGGACGAAGGTGTTGTTTTTATATATATCCTATTCCACCGAGAAGAATAGTGGCTCGAGAGCATTCTGCCTTAAGAAGATGATGTTTTTAGTTTCGTTCCACCGGATGATAATAGTAGCTTAGGTGTATTATCCCTAAGAAGGTGTTTCAGATCATTCCATCGGTTCAAGAATAGTGGGGTTCTTGCACTCAATGCATATAAAAGAATGAAAATGGATTATATCTAATAAAGAGATTTGCATCATTATCTATCTTACAATATAATTTATTTACCTACTTTTATACCTATTATCTATTGTGAAAGCATATGCTAATTATATCCCTATTTTGATAGTATTATTCCCTTACTTAGTATTTAGTGTACTGACAACCCGTTTTATGGGTGATGCTTATTCCCACGAATAGGGGGCCTTGATTCTTATATATAAGTCTCAGAAGATCCCCTAGATGATTATACTACCTATGATGCCTTTGTAAGGATGAGTGACGTTGTTTGTACTCGGTGTTGGGTGAAAAGTAATGTTATCATGTAGTTGTATTTACCAGGATACCTTTTTGGACTCTTGATCCATTATATTCCCTCTCGTTGTATTTTGTATTGTAACTTAGATTTAAACTCCAAACTCATTATTATATTATAAATATTTCTCTTGCCTCTAATTTCCTTGTATTACTTTAAATTTTTTAGCCTTATGACTGATGCAAGGATGGTTAAATAAACTAGACTTATGTCAATTACAGTGGTAATCTCTAATATTTTACTCATATTACTTCCACTGTAAAATAAAATATTTCTATAGTAAAAATCGGGATGTTATAGTAATATCCCTAGTTTTAGTTTTAGTTTTTCTTCTATATTGTTATTAAAAAGAAAAAAAATTGATTAGAAAATTTGGGGTGTTATAAGCTCTTTCATATAGGTGATGTAGAAGTAAACACTCAAGAATTGGTTTTCTTAATTATGGAAATAATTATTCTTCATTTGAAAAATATCTCCCACAAATGCGAAGACCAACAGATAGTTACGGTACAAAAAATGTATCAAACAAGCGACTAAGTGTCTATGTGCATATTCATGGCATGCATGGAATGCTGATTACATGCATGAGGAGTTTATTTTTAACATTGGTCAAGCACTATTATTAATTTAGCTAATTAATTAATTAAGTAGTATAGTTGGATAATAGATAAAGTATAAAGTTAGCATAAAAGTAGCATAATATCTTTTAGCTTGGAATCTTTTGAATTATACTTTTAGTTAAGTGGTAGAATGGAAATAAATAGCCATAGAAAGCACAATTATAGACATTGAAGATTGAATATCAATTTTGAACTTGAATATAAGTTGTATTCTGTGTGAGTTTAATTTAAGTTAATTGAATATGTGTGAACAATTTAGCTTGAAAGTTTCAATCTCTTTGTATGTATAAATTAGAGATTAATTCATATCTTTTCTACTATCCATAATCCATATTTTTTCAGCCATAATTATCATCCAAACCTCATTGTAATTTGAAGGTAATTGCAGCCTTATTTTTTTTTTACACATTAGAAACCCTAAACCACCATTTGACACCCTACCACCGCACATCCAAACCAAACATCACCTTAACCCTTCTATTCAAACTAAACCCTAACCCTAACCCTAAACCTAGCCCTAAACCATGACCTCATCCTCCATCTAAACCCTATCATTCGAATCTTATCACCATCTATAAATTATTGTCGAATACATATCATAAGTGGTTCACACCATTCGAACCATTATCATCCTTCATCCACCATCACCGAATCATCACCACTTTGGTTCGACATATATTCAACCTTAACTCACCATATTTAAATGTTCCTCTCATCCATACCTCATTATCTTTTTAATTATTACAAATACAACCAACCAATATTCTCATCAATTTGAGAATCCCATCCTTCCACACACATTAATAGCAATAGATCCTTCTTCTTATACTTCAGTTGGTTGTTGTATTAACTCCAAGAGTGTAGATATTTCTCTAGCTGGACATTAGCTTGAAAGGTCTCCCAAATCTTCTTGTCTTCTCTAGTAACATTAACAATTAGGTTCTTAAACTCATGGACATAGTCATTGACTAACTTGTTATCTACTATGTGAAAATGAAGTAATCCTCCCATCCTCATCAAACCATTCCTATTCTTCAAAGTGTCCTAAATCTCCTTTGAGCATGAATAGATGACGAGCAAATCAAATAGGTTATTGCTCATGTGAGATAATAAAGTGACCACAAACTCTTTTGTTGCCCATTTTTATAATATCTTTCACAACTTCATCTACCTTCTTAGTTTAGTAGATGTTCAATTATGAAGCAATCAAAAGAGCCACATCATCACCCCTATCCACTCATGGATCCTAGAGTAGTAAATAGTCCACCTTTAAGGTCTCAAATAATATCATCATCGTTTTTAATCATCTATAATAATTAGTACCATTTTGAGGTTATATCTTCAGCATATCTAAAATTAGCTATTGAGTTGCATCAACCATAGCAATAAAGTATAACATCAACACTCAACAAAACAATATATATATTAACCACAAAAAATAGATCTAAAGCAACACTAAAATAATCAATATTGAGCACATCATGGCATGCAACATCAACATAGATCACCGACACAGTAGTCACAATATAAGAAACTTCAACATAGATCACTAACACAATACTGCAATATAAGCAAATTGAATATATACCAAACCCAAATATAATGAAGAGCAGCACTCAACCAGACTAGAAAACTACCAAACTAATTATAGACCTATAATCCACCTACACATGTAAAAATGCCTAGCCCAGACGGGTAGAGGCATGTGTAAGTGTGATATATAGTCTAGCCATAAGCTATCATAAAACAACTACAACTTACTAACTCAATCATACCATTAGATGAGGGATATGAAAGCACCTTAAACACACAGGTACCCCCATGATTTGGGATCCAATAAAACTTGTAGTAACAAAAACTCCACTTGTTTTGCCATTGCTTAACAATGTATACAAGACAAAACACCTTGTGGTTTGTTGCTACTAGAAACATTCTAAAGTTTGAGTTCTCACCTATTGAATTAGATGACATTGAGTTCTCAATAGTGGTATCTCAAATATGGTTAAATTATTAATTAAACCATTCCAAATCATAATTTTTGAGTTTAGTTTAGTTAAAGGTTAATAAAATATAGTTTGGTTAAATTTTAATTAAAATATTTCGGTTAATAGTTAGGGGACCCAAAATTTGAGTAATTTATGGTTAATTGTCTAACCGAATTATATTTATGAAATAATTCTTGATGTACACATACATTCATGCATATTTGTTTAGGCTATTGCTACCATGCTAGGTTTAGTTCTCTATATTGTTGGAAAGCAGTTGGATATTTCCAACAATTAAGTACATTAGATTATTGCGGATCTTGTAGATGGTCTAAAACTTTAATGATAGTGACCTAATAAATAGATATATAAAATATTTATTCATTTTTTTTAGTACCAATAATAAATCTACACTAGTAGGCAACAATAATTTTTCTATTTTTAATCAATTAATTAACTCTTAGCTGCATCAAACTAAAGTGTAAAATTATAGTCTGATTAAATTATGTTACTTTAAAATATGATTTGATTTGTATAAACAAATATGTAGTTGGATTTTGTTAAAAAATTTGAGCATCATCAACCAAACCTTCATTTGATAGTTTATTAAGGATGAAACTGACCAAGTAACGCGTAATGATCAATGAGGAAGACCACTTATACACTATACAAGCGACAAACCTCCACTAACCGTCTACTACTACACACAGCATACAATACATATTTACACTCGAAGCCTAATGAGGAACAAACTACCCAACGAAGAAGTGACCGGCGCTTGTTGCGCATAAACATTTCGCCACACTTCAATCAAGAGCATAGGATTGATGTCGCATCTGATACAACTCCTGGCTCGACCACAATCACCTTCTTTGACCTCGGTCACAGTGACGCGCAGCCCAAAGAGAACTTAGAGCACGAAGACGGCGGAAGTACTCTCCCAAGGCAAGCAGACCTCTAGCTGCTTGATGAGGTGTAAGAAAGCGAGACATCAATTTTAAATTTTGCTCCCGTAGATAATCAGCCTGTTATGTTGCAAAATTATAATCAGCGTCGTTCAACAAAGCTAGAGGTCAGAAATAATGTTGAATGATTATGTATGCCTTCCCGCTAGTAAAGGCAAAATCATGTGCAGTAGAAAGTTAGAAACTGCTATTAAAATTGAAACACCATAATGTTCAAAGATTAAGCTGAGCCGTCCAATTAGCCAAGATAAACCGACTTTCTTAAATGGAAGATGGAATTAAGGGGATACTGAGTCAAGATAGTAAATTTCAGATTACACAAACTTACGTCAAACCTGACCAACTCCATTGAAAACTCAAGGACAGAACAGAAAGGAAAGCACAAAGAGCAGCTAACTTTGGGTTGCCAAGAGAGCTTTAATTCTATTACAGAGAGCAAAGGAAAGGACGTGGTTTGTCAAGGCAAACAGAGAGTGTGTAAAGATAACCTGATTCAAAAAGCCCTCGAAAGCTTCTAACTTCTCCATGGCAGCCGCCATTTGAGAGATGTATATGTCCCCTCTGAATCCATCAGCTGACATAACTTGAATCAGATCTTGTTGAAGCTTGTCAAGGCCTTGTGATAACGCATCTTCAGCTTGTTGGGAAGAATGATGCAGTTTACGTATTTCCACGACCTGTTGATCGGTCAAGGGCTGAAGTTGCAGCATTACAATCTGCATGCGAGCACGCATTAAGAAGAGTGTGCTTAAGGTTTGAATTGGTAACAAAAATTCATGAAAACAGAAGAATAAACTGACAAATAAAATGAACGTCTAGGACAATAGAAATTACGCCTTTACATTCAAAAGCTCAGAAGGGCGATATCCTCCTATCCAATGATATAACCGCTCAACAGAAGTTCTCCACATTCCAGACATCAAATAGAAGACGTCATCTTTGGCAACATCCACTTTCATCCGAAACAGTTTGAAATAGTGATTTAAGTTGCCATCTATTAGTTTTTGAAGTTCAACATGAGATACATTTGCTTGCAGAGCATTCTGAAGTTCACAGTTCTGTTGATCTTGCTCCTCAACCCAATGACCATATTCCATCTCAAATGTGGTTACTCCTGCCCAAAGATGAAAATTAATAGATGGAAGATGGTTTATAAGAACAGCCAGAGACCTTTACGATAGATCTTCACCAATATTAGAACTTAACAGAGAACTGCAACTCATCCTATTTATATACCTCATGTCGAAATCCCATAGACTACCCACCATACTATCAGTTACATGATTAGAGCAATAATAAGTAGCACAGACCTGACATAGAAAACATATTAACGTGTATCTTGCAAAATGAAGCTAGGCGATTTCAGGTGTACACCTTATTAGAATGCTACAGTGATCCTGGAGGAAATAGATTTGACAAAGAAAAGGGTTCCATTACAGGGTTGATGACCAGAAGAACCTCGGGACAGCTGCTACTGGTGCTTTTTGCTTGATAAATTCTATTGCATCGTAGGCACAACACAAGTACAATCAATGAAAGAGCTTTGATAGAATAGCATTATCCATGAAAACAGATGAGTTTCAGTGTCGAATGAGCATTACATATAGTATTATAAGCGGTTTCAGCCATGTTTTGTTCTGCCAAATCCCTTCTTAGGTGCAATACGGAAGTTCAGATTAACTGCCCTTCCTCACTAAAGAGAATTGATCCTTGAGACATACAAAAACAAAGAATAACATGGTTGCCCATACTATAAATAGCTAACGCATTAACTCAACAATAGGAAGCAAACCTGTACTGATGTTCCCAGCAAAGGCAACATTAGAGGGTAATTTGCTCTCAACATAGAAACCCTGCAATTTCCAAACCATAAGAGTTCTGCATAGCACATTATGAAATTCCGTGAATGCATCTAAACTGGGAAAATGGAGTGCCCCTACCCCAAAAAACCTAAAAAGAGGAAGAAAGAAGAAAGAAGAAAAATGGAGCACGGAAACATCACACCTGTTGTTTTGCTATCTCAAGTTCCTGCTGCAGTTGAGCTAGCTTCAGATGGCTAGTTTCTAACTCCTGGACATATGCCTAACAAAGAAAACGGAACATCATGCATTGCAGAAAGTTTTCAATCTACAAGCTTTAATCAAAAAAATAATTTTCTCAGCAAAAATTTGATCCACTAATTACCTTCTTCCTCAGACGGCTTTTCCTTGCAGCTTCTCGATTTTGCACCAAACGCTTCTTAACCTGGACAAAGTAACCACTAATTTACCATCATCAGGCACTCAGAGTTATCAATACCGTTATGAGATGCTTGAGTCTATAATTGGAGCTACTTATTAAGAATAGTTATCTAAGATAATTACTTATTATAGAAAAAAAAATAGCAAAAAAAAAGTTTTTAGAATAAATAATTATTTTATATAACTACTTTTGATAAATAGCTCCACATAAGCCATAAATTGCATAGTCTCAACCATGAGAGAGTAAATTAGACTACCCACAACAAATATGAACATGATCTGGTCATTATGAACTCAGGCTAAATAGAGCAAATAGGTTGTCACACACTTTGTGGGATAAGGGGCAATAATTTCACACAAAATGCATCATGTTATACAAACTAAGCAGAATTAAATGATATATTGGCATGTCTGGCCTATGCCCAAGATGCAAATCTTCTCAATGACCTCACCAAAACACATGGTAAGAGCAAATAACTTGCAGATGAGAAGTCATACAAAAATAAATAAATAAATAAAATATGAAGCCCATGCCAGCTAAAATGTGAGTCTGATGCATGCATTTCACCCTCAATGAATGCCTTGCTTTTCTTTCACAACTTGTTTATTCCACATGTCAGGAGGGGGTAGCAGCGGAAGCCCCTTGACGAAGACAGGACAAAAATCAGAGTAGTTTCACATCATTAGTTAAATGTCACTCAGAAATACTATGACTGTCTATCAAAGAAGGAAGAGTTAGTTGACAGTCTGTTTTGAAGCATGCTCATGTAGTTCGACAAATTGATTAAGATTGCTTCAAAAAATCTATAGAACTAAAGAGGGGAAGAAAATATCTCTATAATATTACCTTGTCAGCTATTCTGCTTTCTGTTTGTTCATCATTGGAAGATCCTTCTGGATTCCGAGAAACACATTCCATCTGGAGGATAAAAACACAAAGGTCTTAGCAACCAGTTTTCTGCTTATCAAAAGAAACCAGTCAGATAAAGCATAGGGTGTATCACACACCTTGGTGTCCATCCTAGCATCTGCCAATTGTACCATGGTAGACACAACATCAGATGATGCATTAACCCTCCTTGACGTATCTCTCCACATGTTAATTTGCTGGGGTGGATCATAAATACCCATACTTCTTGAATTGAAAAGTTGAACTGTAGTCGAGCTCATGCTCTAGCAGGTAACACATAACAGAAGACCAAAAGAAGAAGGATAAGATAGGTATCAGGAAAGTATATTTCTACTGATGAAGAGATAAAATTCTAGATAACTGTTCAGTGCTTGACAGAGAGGAATATTTTGTGTAAAACAACTATTACGAAGGCCAAAATCCACGCAATAGTTGAGACCTGTCCGTGCTAATGGCCAAGGAGTATCAACAACTAGTGCGGCAAGACTTGCATAAAGTGGACAAAGAAGTGCATGAAAAACAACTAGGGAAGAGCGGTTCTATCAATTACTAGTAGTAAGGATTACAAAATAAAAGGAGTAAAACTGCACAACATAAAAAATCAAATCAAACAGCTCGGTCAGCAGAAGGCTACGATGATGCTCATGGAGTTTCAAGGATAAATAAGAGGCCCATATCAACTAATCAATACCATTATCTTACAAATCATGTGAACAAGTGAGGGCTAAATTTGGAAAAATCTATCAATACTACTCTACTAGATGCTCATGAGAATTTAAAAGTGATGGAAGGGTGTTGGAATAGAAACTAAGATATGGATTGACAGAATGACAGATGAGTTATAGAGAGATATAAGCATAGAGGAACAATACATTGATAGCTAAAAGCTTCCTTCCATCCTATGAATTCAACGAAATAGAGAATCAGCTAATATCTGGCACACCATATGTTAAATGAAAATTGAATCTATTTCAATTCATTACCTGAACAAACAAAACTATTAATGGATGCCGACAATGAAACCATATAAAGTTTATCCCTCCATGCTATTGCCATCACATTCATTCCACAACTCCAGGTGTCCAAAGCTTAGAAAGTTGACTAATATTTGATTATAAGATCCCCCAAACACAAAACAACACTTATGACCCTAGTCTAAAATCACATCTCATGATGCACACATAAACCCTCGAAATGATCTATGTTAAAGAAGTATATTTTGCCTGACAGACTAATCGACTAGAATGTGACAGCAGGAAAAGAATAGAGTGACCCCTTTCAAAATAAAACATCCCTCACAGATATACCTTATAGATATCACCACAAGGCATACAATCTACCTATGAAAATAAACGTTCTGTTTCGTGTTCAGAATCGAACTTGATAATAAATTCTGCCAGGAAATTACAGGAAAAAGAAAAGAAAAGAAGAAAGAACCGACCTTGGGGGCGTTTTGATCAGAAGTTCGGCACTCCTCTATTCAAGCTTTCAGTCCTGGCGACAGCATATATACCATCTATCTGCGTTTCATAACTCCAACCATCGGTTTTTGGAGGGAATGAGAGAAAAAGGAAAGACCCAGAAAGCCATATGACGAACATTCAACCAGTGATTTTTGGGTTCGTAAAACGTTCAAGTAAAAAATTCACGCCATCGATTCAATTCATACCCTCTGGCCTCCGATACCATCCGGAAGTTATCATTCCCTGAAAGTTCATGTAAAAAAGGACGAATTCAATACGGAACGGAAAATAACTAGTATGAATTCCTGAGATGGGGTATGACGGGCTGGGCGGCCGATATCAGGTGTATCGGGGTGCTTTATACTGATTATGGAGACCACCTCAGTTTCTTCCTTTCCTTCCTGTTGGATCAAGTTTATATATTATGTCAGCGTCAGTCGGTCCACTGCTTTTTCCCTCTTTCCCTCCTTTTTTCTTTCTTCCTCCTCCCTTACGCGGTGGACGTTGTTTCCATGTACGCAAGTATGTCATACGTAAATGACTTAAGAGTTACGACATTGCCTTGCGTGTGCTCTGTCTCCTTCTCTTTCTACCATTCGTCTCTCTCTCTCTCTCTCTACTCTTTTCTCTGAAGTTAACATAAAAGCAAAGGGCAAGGTTTCCACTTATTTCCCTCTAGCTACGGACTGGAGCTAACTAACTTCCCTTTTCTTAGATGAGCTATTCAAACTCTCCGGTGCTTGATGACACTTCTTTTCTACATGAAATGTCAATCGCCTTTGATATGGTAAAAGAACAGTAGGCCCAATTGAGTTGAATGATGCGCGACTCTATGTCAGCTCGGATCATTCACCGAAAGAGTTCAATATTTGTATTTTAAACATTACAATAGTTTACCAAATAAAGTTGACTAAAATAATTAAGCCAAGGTGAGTGGAGTCAAACAAATTCAATTTATTGATTATGAAGTCAAATACTAAACCCAATTCATTTATGCAGCAAGATTTTTTTATTAGATTTAATGCTATAATAAGAAAATCATCTTCTTAGCTTAATTAACACCTAATACTTAGTAAAGCTAACTGTAAATAAAAACATGAACACTATATGCAAATAATGAAATAAATACAAATAAGCCTTGGTGAATAAGCTAACTCTTGAACAAATAAGTACAGCCTACCCAAATAAACCTCAATTGATTTAACTAAATAAATGACTCAAGTTGATTCATTCAAGCTCAGATGTAATATCTTATTCTAAAATCAATTAAAATGTGTTTAAAATTATTTTGATATTTGAAAAAATTACTTTGTTTATGGATTGGACTTGGAAAATCTTATTCTTCTAAGGATGTAGAACAAGAATTAGCACTTGATCATTGAAGATCCAAATATTCATTATGCTTTGTTGAGTAATTCTTGCAAGTATTATATATGCTTGTAAGAAGATCAAATTATTAAATATCTTTTATGTATAAGACAATGGCATTCACTACAAAAAAAAAACTCTCATTTATAGCAACAAAACTTTTGCAATGACAACACTTTGTTGTTGCTAAAATTGATTTATGACAACAACAAATTTATGCTCTTGGTAAAAGTTTTTACAAAAAATAATCTTCAAATATTCCACATTGAGGAAAGTGTTTTGCAACAAAAATTGCCGTTACAATAATATAATGACTTATTTGCAATAACCTTTTATTGTTGTGATGCATTTAGTGAAGTTATTGTAGCGACATTTTGTCCCTACAAAACATTTACTAAGTTATTGCGACAACTATTATTGTTTTGAATATCTAACCTATTTTTATGTAACGAAAAATTATTGTAAAAATAAAAAATACATAAAAATCATTGTTGTAAATATTTATTATTGCAAAAATATTAAAAATTCCATGTGAGTGAAAAATATTGTAGAAAGGAATTTTGGCAACGACTTTAGTGCGTTATTGCAAATAAAAAAATATTATGCTAGTAAAGTTGTTGCTAATAGCATAATACGTAGAAACTATAATTTCCCTCTTTCCATACTATGTCCCCCTTCAAGCGCGAATATTGCAGTTAAGTAAAAAAGGAAAAAAAAAACTCACAAATCTTTATCTTGTATACAACATCAGTATATAACATAAGTTAAATTAAAACATAGGGTTGTGGTTAATATCGACTTTCAACAAGTTCCACATATTGATCATATGTGTTCACCGATTATTTTTTCCCGATGATTGCTTATGACTATCTAGTGTCAACTACTATTATTCTTGCACCATGATTACTGACGACTATCTAGTGTCAACTACTACCAAGCATTGCCTCCCAATCACCCACCTCCCTTTTTGTGTCCATCTTTCATGTAGAAAGTTTGGTTGAAGCCTTAATTTTCATTCTAGTAAGCTTTGTTCCATTTTTTTCAATTTTACTCTCTTGATTTATAATCCATCACTATAGTCCCTAAAAGTACCATTTTTTCAGCATAGTGGGAGTCATTTCCTTCATTATCCAGTGAATGAAAATGTGACCTAATGCTGAAGAGACTTTCCTTAGATTATATATTGATTAGTAATGTGAACTTCTGAGCATAGATTAACGAAAAAGAAAATATTTTGTATTTTGGTAAAAAAAATGGTATGTACTGGGTTTATTGGGGTAAATTTTGCAACTGATTTAATGTAGTAGGTACATTAGAGAAAAAGAATAGGGAACTGCTGTTATGGATTTCTAGCAATTATTATTAAAAAAAATCATCACTGAGAATATTAGTTTTGGTGACTCCTAGCTTGTTATTGTTTTGTTTTGCATTTGATGGATAATGATGTACGGTTAGGATAGGAGGCTAGTTTTCATGATGACATTTTTTTTTTTATCTTTTAGTTAACAAGGTCAGTTTGTGCTCATCTTTTGTTTTGCAATTGTAAGATGATATATGTTTGTCACATAGAGATAAGAAAGGAGTGCCTTGTATGCCTTGTTGAGGAGGTTCTTGATTCTTAGGGGTGTTGGTTTGCTCATGTTCATCAATGTTTGAGGCAATATTTTGTTAACGATAAAATAGTATGGCTTTCTGGTGGTTAAACATAATGAATTTGTCTTATATAAATGATTTCTTGCTTTCTAGGGGTTTTACCTGTGGAAGTTCGATGTGCATTGATGATGGGCATAGGCCTTGATTTCAACATATTTACCCAACTTCTACATATATATATATATATATATATATATATATATATATTGTATTTGTCTACAATTGTAGTTTGTTATAAGAGTAAGGAATGATGATTTGTAGTAATAATCTACAAGAAACAAGGATTAATCAAACTCCCATTTTTTCCAAGTAGTAATAACCAATCTTTTAATAATTGAAGCATAATTAATATAAATAGTCTTAGTATAGGAGAATATTAATAAAAAAAGGTACAAATTATTTGTAGTTTTGGATGGCAGGATGTAGCACCTATAAAACAAACTAATGATATGATTAAGACTACGGAACCGATTACTATTAAGGGTGTTTCTAAATAGCTTTTGCATGTCACACTACTTGTTGCCATCCATAATCTGGCTTTGTCAACATCTATAGTAATCCCTTTTGCAATCAAGTTCTCTATAGTATTTCCTATTAGCATTGTATAGCCTCAATTTGTCTTTCAAAATCTCTAGCACTCCTTCAGACTTTAAGGATAGGTAACCCCCGATAGTTAATCGAGGATTGGGTAACCCAAACACATACTCAAATCAACTTTGTTTCGCTTTAAGTGAGTATTACTTTATTCGTAAGGATGGTAATCATTCAAGGCCTATACAAGCAAACAAAGTAAATCCCTATACTAAACTATATTGATCCTTTTTATTTTGATTTTTCCTAACCATGTGGGTTTACCATTTATCATTGGCCAATGAAATTTATATCTATCATCTAGTTTAATCCATACCCTTACTAATTCCCATAACACTTATTTCCATTTTATCACTAATTACAAGTGAATTAAAACTTTATCCTTTACATTACTCATAATGTATGCCATAAGTTATGATCCATTTTAATCACTTAATTAGATAAATAATCCATGTTAAGATTTGCATTCACCACATTAATAATCATGATATAGTCCCAAATAAAACCCCAAGTATAATAAAACCACAAGGAAACAAATCATGAAAACAACAAAACTAGTCAATTGGTCTACCCAACTAATATATCGGTTGCATAAACAATCAATCGGTTTGGGTCGACTAGTCCATCGATTCAACTCAACCAGCCATGATTGTTTTCAACTCCGTCAATCAGTTTGGGCAAACTAGTCGACTTTTCATAGAACTATCAATTGGTTTTGACAAACAAGTCAATGAGTTTAAGTAGAGAGAAACACCAAGGTCTCTATAGGCAAACCACTTGATGTGTTGTGTCAACTAGTTGATTGGTTTAGCTATACCGATCAATCAATTTATCCTAAAACAACATCAATTCACAAATTTCATGAAAATTCTTGCATGATAATCATTTCTAACTACATTAGATCATGCATCAACTTCAACCAATATATTCCTAATTAGATTAACTTGTATATCTCCACCTAACATCATCATATCCTATTTTATCCATTTTCATGCTCTTTCTCCATTTTATGCCTTTTTAGCATGAAATTCATGCATACAACTACATTTTCCTCATACGTACACATATCCACCAATTGAGATATCACATTTCATGTACGAACACATGTTAACATTTTAACAGTAAGAATTACTCACTTGATGTAAGCTAAATCCCCTTAAAAATAGAATTTTGAAGTCTATGAAAACTTTAACTCTTAAAACCTTAAAAGTCAAAATCTTAACTCAGGAATTATACCAAAACATCATCAAAATTTGGAAAAATAGAAAAAAAATTAGATGGACATACCATAGAGACAAAATTGAGAAAATTTTAACTAGACCACTTAATCTTTTCCCAAAAATCTAACTCTACCTCGTTTAACAATTGAAATAATATAGAGCGAGAGGTAGGATTAGGAGTGTACAAATAAATTTGCAAGTGCTCGATATATGAAGGGAAAAGGAAAGAATGTAGAACTCATAGGAATTTTTGTGGCTAAAAGAAAGTGCAATGCAGGGAGGATTGAGGCTATGCATAACCAACCAATCAAAGGAGTCCATAGAGGGTTGTGAATGCTTGAATTTGATTAGAATGGATGGATTTGCTCAGGATTTTTTGACCTAGTATCCTATGCTCAATTTGTGACTCTAGGGAACTCAAATCAAATATACCAAAATTATCATACATGGAAGAAGAAGTGGAAAGTTAGTGTGAAAGGAATCTTCTGGCTACTCAAAAGCATGCTTGAGGTTGAAGTAACAGATCTCAAAAATGGGCAAATGAGAGAGGAGGAAGAAGACAATGGCAGAGGCCACCTCTCTCCTTCATATGTCTCAATTGACTCTAGAATAAATCGAGGAAATATTTTGGGTTAAATGAATCATGATAATGTTTAGGAATCTCTTAAGGACAATCGATATAAGTTGGTGAGGTTCCATTTTAGTCAAAGGAATTTTTCTAGAAAAATTAAATTAAAAAATGTGACTAAATCGAGAAACTAGTCAATTGATTTGGGCTATCAATCAACTATTCATCCAATAGTCGATCAGTTTCCCCTAAGTAGTCAATCGGTTTTGTTAAGGAACTCAATTCGGCTAAAACGACAAACTAGTCAATCAGTTCATGGAACCAACCAAAGGGTTTGCTCATAAAACTCAATAAGCTTCATTTTCCAACATGATTAAAAATCAAAGGTCCAAAATTTTTCAAAAATTCTCATCCATCCATTACACAAAAATGTGGGGTATTACAATACTACCTCCTTAAAGAGGGTTAGTCTCCAAAGCCTATAAAAATCAAATCATACAATACACCTAGGTTCATACACATACCATATTCATAGTTATGAAAGAAGGGTACTATCCCCTTAAAGAAAAGTTTTACACTAATGATGACAAGTAAGAAAACAACTCTGGATATTTGGCCTCAATTTTATCCTTGGTCTCCTAAGTTGCCTCCTCTATACCATACGGTGACCAAAGGACTTTCACCAAGGGGATGGTCTTCATATGCATCTCTTTTATTTTGGTGTCCAGAATACTCTCTAGTTGCTCCTCATAAGTCAAAGACTCATCAAGTTCTAGCAGCTCCATATAATGTGTGAAGGATTTACTACTAAAGCTAAGTGACAGGCAACTTCACTGATACAAACAAAAATCTTATATGCTTTGATGTACCTCAAACTAAGCTTACCCTTCTTACTAAACCTCATGGATCCTTTCGTGGGAAAAACACTCAACAAGACTCTATCACCCACTTCATAACCATCAGTTCATCTCTTTATATATACATAGCTCTTCTATTAGTCCTAGACAACTCTTGTTAGGTCTTGAATCAAACAAATGTGCCTAGTCATCTCCTCAATCATCTTAGGTCAACTTCCCCCAAAATCTAACAAACATGCTCGAAGCATATCTTCTACAATTTGAGTGGTCCTCTTGGTATGACCATCCGTATTTGGGTGAAAAGTTATACCCATATTCAATTGAGTACCAAAGATAGCTTGTCATTTATACCAAAATTGTGACAAGAACTTGGAGTTTTAATCAAACATAATGTCCTTAGGAACTCCATTAAGTCTCACCTCATGCTTTCTATAGGCATTGACTAATTACTCCATGCTCTTTGTTTCCTTCATTGAAATAAACATGGTTGACTTAGTCAAATAGTTCACAATGACCTAGATGGAATCATATCAACTATGGTTCCTTAGAAGTCTAACAACAAAGTCCATTGATATGATGTCGCACTTCCACTTAGGAACTTCTAACTATTGTACTAACCTTGTTAGTCTTTTGTGTTCGATCTTGACCTTCTGTAAGTTAGACATTAAGCAACAAACTCTATCACTTCTTGCTTTATGAGAGGCCACTAATATATTCTCTTCAGATCCTTATACAACTTGTCCCCCTAGGGTGAACAGAAAAAGGAGTGTAATTTCCTTTCTCAAGGATCTTCTTCTTGAGCTCCACATAATCATTGGTAGACACCATTTGGTATGATATCTGATAGTGCCATCTTCATAGATTTAGAATCCTTCGGCTCTACCTTCTACAATACTTGTCCTAATTCTCTCAAGCTTGACATCACCCACTTGGTAAGCTCAAATCTCCTCAAAGATTGAAGGTGTAATGGTAAGTGCACTAATTCTTACCTCTAGACTTCCAACTGTGACTAGTTCAATCTCCATCTTCTTAATCTCTTAACACAGTTGATATGACAACACGATCCTTCCCAAATAATGTGATGCCTTTTAGCTAAGTGCATCTGCCCCCATATTGGCTTTACCCTCAAGGTAAGTCATTTATAGGTTATAGTCCTTGACCAATTCAAAAAATCGGCGTTCTCTCAAGTTTGATTCTAATTGAGTGAAAATGTACTTGAGACTTTTATGGTCAGTTTAGAACTTGCACTGAACTCCATAGAGATAGTGCCTCAAAATCTCGAGAGAGAACACTACCACAACAATTCCAAGTCATGTGTTAGATAGTTCTATTCATGCAGCTTTAGTTATTATGAGGCATAAGCCGCCACTATTCTATAATGTATCAACACACAACCTAGCCTATTATTGGAAACATCACTGCATACTTCAAATCCATTGGTCCCACTTGGCAATGTGAGCACTAAGGCTGAAGTCAAATTCCTCTTCAACTCCTCAAAAGCTTCACCACACTTCTCATCCCACTAAAATTGGGTATCCTTCTTCAAACGTTGTGTTAATGGTTGTGTAATCTTAGAAAAGTTTTCTACAAAATGACAGTAATAACTAGCCAACCCTAGAATATTGTATATCTCCTTCATTGAAGTGGGTGATGGCATTCGAAAACAGCTTGAATCTTGGTAGGATCCGCTACCGCACCGTCTTGGGAGAACACATGACTAAGGAAGGTCATTTGTTCTAACCAAGACACACATTTTGATAGCTTGACATACAATTTGAGTTATCTGAGCAAGGATAAATTCTACCTTATGTGTTGCTCATGCATCTCTCAGTTGCTAGAGTAGATGAAATGTCATCGATAAAAACCACAAAAAATTAGTCCAAGAAAGGATGGAAGATTTGATTCGTCAAGGACATGAAAGCTATAAGTGTATTAGTGAGTCTGAAGGGCATTAGTGTTAAGTTATAATGGCCATACCTTATCAAGAAAGTGGTCTTAGTAATTTCTTACTCTACTATCCTCGATTGATGATAGCCTGATCGAAGATCAATATTATAGAACACCTTAGCTTCCTTGAGTTGATTGAACAGATCGCCGATCCTTGGTAGAGGATAATGGTTCTTCACTACCACCTAATTTAACCCTCGAGGTGATTCAGGTAGAACCGAGCTCACAATACTTCCAAAAATGCCCCTAGTTCATAGGTTCTCTACCTCTATGTTGAATACTTTGCCATCATGTGTCTTCCCTTCCTCTGAGGTAGTAGATAGCCACATTGATACTTCTATACCCTAGGCCGTGGTAGGTCATAAAAGTCTTCTCCATATCTTATACCCATGGTTCTATGATGTTGGGGTCCTCTTGACCTTTAAAGATAGGCAGGTTATGATGCTTGGTCCGCTTGAGTCGGTTCTCGAGAGCTAGTGTAGTTTTAGGAATTAGTGGAAGTTGAGGTGCTTTTATCTAGCCCTCTATATACACTCTGATAGTCTCCATGAAGGCTTTGATGTGCTCATAGCAGTGACTAGTGGCCATCATGTCATGAAGACTAAAAAATGTTAGGATAAAATTTTGGCCACCAAGTACTAAGACTTGCTGAAACGAACATAAGAAAACTACAGCACATTCCCAATCCAATTCTCTCTCACAGACGTTTGGGTTTGAAATAATGGAAGCTATTGGAAAATTAAGGTAAGAAATTTTAGTTCAAGGCTGATACTTTCCTATAGTATCAGTTAAAAAATTATTAAAATGGAATATATTTTAGAAATTGTTATCCAACTTATAGTATCAATTCAGCTGGCAATGAAAGTGACACGCTTTGAAGATTTTTTTTATACCAACCTATAACACCCCTATTTTTCACTACCAAATTCTTTTTTTTGTTAAAACATGTTGCACAAGGAGAAAATACTTAGAAAAACATGGTATTAACACCGTACTTGATATATATTAGATGTCCGCTGCTTACCCTATATAAGACACAAGACTAAACCAAAAAAGTAGTAAAAAAAACAGAGTATGCAAATAAATATTTGATTAAAATGATTCCAAAATGATTACAACAAATGACTCTAATAGGTTATGATCAAATCATTACATAATACATGTTAAAAGTGTGAAATTACAAAACATGGGTTCAGACATGATGCCTAAAACAAATACCGTGGTCCTCCACAAATCTCATCAAAATCTTTTAGATGTCCTCGCACACAAACCCCGACCCAACTAAGGTAAGCCTTTCCCTTGTCTTTCCCAAAAACTTGCACAAGCTCTTCTACTCACCTGAATGATCAAGTGACCAAGCAAATGGACAGATTAGTTTGCTATATACTAAGAAAGCCAAGTGGCTCCCTCAATGTACAAAAGTATATCCATTTATCACACATAAATATAGATTACGGTATGCATTATGATAAGGCCGTATATATAACAATAGGAGTAGATGAAATCATATTGTCATGTATAATTCTAACTGATAATATACTTAATGCATAGACCCACCACCTTTCCACATAAGAATACATACACTTACTGGCAAGGAGAACCAAATAACATGTCAGGTTGAATTTAGTTAACCAAATTCTCAGGTTATACCATTAGTTCATCCTTGTAGGATATAAGTGATTCAACCCATCAAAATTCCACTTCATAATCAATTAGTTAGGTTAACCACTAGCCAACTTTAATAACCATCTTTACTTATTTTCAACCAATCATACGATTACATCCGTTCTTGAAAAATATTAGCCATTTTCTTATTCATCATTTATATTTGATTAATTACTTACTTAACAACCATATTTTATTATCATTAAGTGATGGACTATGTGCCAATTTATGGTCTCATGTACCATATAAGTCTATCCAAATAGGGATATAAAGTGTAGGCTGACGCCAATCATAAAGTGGACATAAGTCTAAGCCAAAACCAATCACCACAATGGACTTAAGTCTAGGATAAAGCAAACCAATATGGACAAAAGTCTAGGCCGAAACCAACCACTATGGTAACTAGGCCCTTTAGTATCGATATCTCCTAGTACATCATCAGTGTATAGAGTGGGAAAGGCACTTGGACCTCTCAAGATCTTGGCCAAAGGTAGACTAACCCTTAGTAGCTAATTGAGGATTGGGCAACCCAAACCCATACTGAACTTGAATTTTTTTCTCTTTAAGTGATTAGATTTTTATTCATAGGAATGGGTGATCATAGAAGGCCCACACAAGTAAACAAGGTAAATTCCCATAATAAACTATACTGCACCTTTTTAGTTCATTTTTTTCGAACCATGTGGTTTACCCTCTATGCTTATCCAATGATATTCATATCTATCATATGGTTTAATCCATGCCCTTACTGATTCCTATTACTCTTATTTCCATTTTATCACTAATTAAAAGCAAATTACAACTTAAGCCTTTACATTTCTCATAATGTATACCATAAGTTATGATCCATTTTAATCCCTTAATTAGTTAATAATCCATGATAAGATCTGCATTTCATCCTATTAATAACAATAATGATACAGTTTGAAACACAACCCTAAGTATAAACAAATTACAAGAAAATAAACCATGCAAACCAGTTGAACCAATGGATTGGTCTCATCTAACTAGTCGGTCGGTTGCACCTACCAATCAATTGGTTTGGTGGTGTGACCTTAGCCGGCACGCAATTTAAACCCTCTTATTATCAATTGTAGCACTGGTAAATAGGGTATCGTTCTAGCCGGGGATTGAGAGGGCTCACCTCTATCTAACTAGCTTAAACTATAAATAAAAATAAAAACACTAAATAACCTAAAATAAATAAATAAGAAAATAAAATACTAATGAGGGTTTATAAAAATAATAATAAAATGAATAAAAATAAAATAAAATAAACTAATAATAAAAATAATGAAAACGATAGGAAACCGCAGATATGAGAAATATGTTAGGGAAATAAAAATCCACCACTAGATTAGATCGAGATATAATATCTATTTCTAAGTCATCTTTTAATCTTGAGAAAGAGATCGACCAAGTTGCACACCAAAAGCAGGTCTATACACCTTATATTACTTCCCTTAATTAATTAATACGACAAAGCGCCAATATTAACCCTATTAAATACTAGCAGTATAGTAGCAACAAGCGGCTCCTATATTTAACTAGATTTAATGCATTAAGTGTAAGTGGAAGGCTGTCAATCTAAGTACCCATACTAGTACAAAAAGCATGTCTAGCTGTATTTCTTATCCTTGATCCACACGTATCGAAACGTTTTACCACTTCGGTTAGAATCACAAAACAATTAGGTGAATTGTTATCTAACCTAGCTGCAATTTATACATATAAATTCTAGTATATTTAGATGGCCACCTAGCAAGCAATTAATCCTACATATTGTCACTTATGAGGTACCAGAACAAGGCATGCACCAAATAAACTATACTTGACAGAATTATACATATAAACGATAGCAATTAATATAGAGTCAAGAAACAATCTCATGAAACAAAGAAAATAAAATTATAATTCAAATCATAATCTAGGGTTTCAATTCATTCCCTAACAATAAACAATCAACCAACCATAATTAAAGAATTAATTACACAGAAATATATATCTAAAATATAAATTAAGAATAAGAGAAATAAATAACCGAAATTAATTTTAAATAAAAGATCAAGAATTTATTCAGATAAAAATTAATTTTATCTGAAATAAATTCTATCGGTATCGAATTTCCTCTTATTTTCTCTTCTCTCGTTGCCTTGATTTCTGCGTAAAAATTCTTTCTTTTTTCCTTTTTCCGGCTGACGGCTGGCGCACACCTGCTGCTTCGCTGCCTCGGACCTCGGGCGCGGAGGCTTCCGTGCGTTGAAGCTTCCGTCGTCGTCCTTTCTCTTCCGAGCCTGAGAAGGCTCTGCCGCACGCCTCGAGCCTATTGAGGCTCTCGACAGCCCTACCGCCTACCGCTCCTATCCTGCGTCCTTTTTTTCTCTGCAGCTCTGCTGTTTGCTACTCGTCCTTCGTGGCTCTATTTATTTTGTGGGGTGTCCCTTCCACGTCAGCTCTGCTGGCTGACTTTTCATTTCTTTGTTCCGTGCCGTTCTTTCTTTGCCCATGCCACGTGAGCCCTGATGCGTCGTTCAAGCCCCTCTTCGCCCGGCTTCGTTTCTTTTCCGTGCGCCGAGACCTGTTTGGTTTCGTTAGCTTACTCGTCGTTCCACGCCTTTGGGCCTTTGGCTTGTGGCCCGTTGGTCCAAAGGTCAAGTTTTTTTTTAAATTTCTTTTTAAAATAAAACCTGAAAAATAAAATTAACTAAATATTAATAAATGATATTTCATTCTAAATTTACTTAATTTATATTATTTTAGCTCAAATAATAAAATTTATGCAATTTTTACCACTTAAGCATAAAACAATAATTATTCCCCTATATTAGCCAAATAAACTACCAAAAACTAAGATTATAAGGGTATAAAATGTGTCAAAATATGAACTCATCACACCCCCACACTTAGCTTCTTGCTTGTCCTCAAGCAAGTTATTACTCTAAACAAATAAAATTAAACTAACTAGCCAGTTTCGTAGGTCTCACGATTACACTTAGCATGTGCAACAAGCCCTTTAAACCCCTAGGTCACCCATCGAGGACGAGTAAGGTCTCGTGAGGGTTTCGCAGATGATAAATTAAATAAAAATAATAATCAAACTATACCTAATACCCTTAACCATTTTTGTCTCAGAATCTTTTACTTTCATACATCAAGATTAGCAGTCAACTAAGATTCAGCATTGAGAAATTTAAATAATCAATTTCAACATATGGTTCACACATAAACATGACAGGTATGAACAAATCAATATTATGGATGAAAATCTACCACGCCTTAGTCACATCAAGATCCATCCTCACTATGGATACCCTCTATATTTTTTTTTTCTCTTAGATTCATGGCTACAAATGTGTAGAAATACTCATGTATGTGAGGTAAGCTGATGAAAATAACAAACGACTCACATATATAAACAAAGAAGGCTCATGTTCTTGTGGATAAAACCTCGTGAAAGATATCAAATATTTGCCAAATGGACCAAACCATATGCTTAACTCTTGTGATTAATCTCCATCAGATCAAAGGCTGCTCATCTCAAGAATCAAATAGGACTTACTTATTGGTTGTAGCGGGGTTTAAGGTAAAGAAGGGTATGGAGTATTTTAGAAGTATGGTGCTAAAAAGATAAAGAGCTAGTGGAATCTAATAATTAGATGAAATATAAGCATAACTCCACATCAACGATCATTGATACATATCTCCAACTTAACACCAAAATAGAACATGAATAGAACTTTCTCAACATTGTCTCCATAACTTCCTCTCTTCCTTATATCTTAACATTTTTTCTTCTTTTTCTTTTTTTTTTCATTTTTTTTCTCTACCAAACATAACCAATCCCCCTTCTTAGCATAAATACATATATTTCTTTCACATACACACATACGCAACCACTCTTTATATCCATAATGACTTGATTTCCTTCCACTAGCTTTAAGCAAAGGTAAGGATATTTAAGGCCCAATGGTTATTCAATGTAGGTAATGAAAATAAGTATATGGTCAATGTATGGCTCAAAGGGTTTCTATAGGGTGTACACCATGTATACACAAATCAGGTTAAGCTATTTGGTCATGTGATGGAAAATTCCTAAGCTGCCTTTATCATTTTCTCAATCAGAGCATGTTTTGACTATAAGCTTCAACTAACACAAGAGTAAGTTCTAGTAATCTCTATAGTCCATTACAAGATCTATGGAAAATAATTTGATCAAATCAATTAAACATATATGAGGTTTACAAAGAAAATTTTTGAAGCCAAGAAATAGTAGATGATTTTGTGTAAATTCGCTCAGAAAAAAAAAAGGTACGTATGGTTCAAAAGCTCACTGAGGAATGTGATGAATCTCAACATGGCATGTCGGTGATTAGACAATCATACATATTCTTTCTCCATTCAAATTTAGGCACGTAGATATGTGTTCCCTATATCGAAATTAATATAAAAAATCTCCACTTGCTTTATCTCGATTTCATGATCATCTTTTCGTTAGATTTCAAAGATATATTCCTCATTAACTAGTTAAGGGATCCTAAGACTCTAAAAACACTAAACACTCTAAAAAAAATTAAACACTCTAAAAAAATCAAAATAATTTTTTTTTTGACAAACACTCTAAAACTCTAATTAATTTTTTTTAAAAAAATAATTTTTTTTTTGAAAATAATAAAACACATACACCCCCACACTTAAATCACACATTGTCCTCAATGTGTAAAAAACTAAGGAAAAATGAAATTTAATGTATGGAGAAGACAAAATAAATAAATAAATAAATAAAGGATAGAAAAACTCCCTTATCTAATTGGGTTGCCTCCTAAGTAGCGCTTGTTTTTATGTCTTCAGCCTGACATGATCTCATTTGTTTCTCGTTCAAGGTGGATATGTGCACTTGAGATCTGCTTCACCAAATCCTTCCTCGTGATGATCATCTTTATCCTGCAAGGAAGCAAAAGATAAAATGTTAGATTTAATGAAAGATTTGATCCAGCAAGAACGTAACTTACCTAGCATGGAATTTAAGCTCATGTGTAAAGAGAGAATATTTTGCCCAATGTCCATGTACGGTAATCTCTCTATAGAAGGAACATATTTTCCCATATTAAAATCTTTAAACACATCCTTCCAACATAACCTCTCCTTTGGAGCATCACGCTTCTTATTAAATGTATCCAAGGTGATTTGATTACTCTCTTCACTCTTGGATCCATACAACCTACTACAAGAGGGAAAACAAGGAGGGTGGTTAGCATAAATAAAATCAAAGTGGTCCAAAGGCTTACCTTGTGTTTTATGCTCATCTCCAAGAAAAAGTGGGGAATAAATGTTCAAAGATGGTATATGGTAGGTGAAAGTGATAGTCTTGTCATCCATATACTTCTCTTTGTTCACTTGATCCTCATTTTGATGAGATTCTTCTTCTACTTTTGCAAACTCTTCTTCCACCCGATCTTGCTTTTCAATGTTTTCCATGGGAACCTCCTCAACTAGCTCATCCTTACATTCAGATATGGCATCATCACCCTCATAACTCTCACTTGAATTTGAAATTGAAGTACTAGAGAGCTCTTCTTGTGCTTGTAATTGATTCATCAAGTTGACCATATACCCCATTTTCTCCTCTAGCACTGATACGCTTTCATTTTGTCTAATTTGATTTTGCATCAGTTGATTTAGGCTTTCTACCAACTGTTTTTGATCATTTATCAGTTCTTCAAGAAGCTTATCCATTTTTTCTGAACTTGAGGGTTCTGAAACTGGAGAAGATTCTTGTTGAGGATCTTGATAATATTTTGAAGCTTCATATTCACGCGTGTAAGGGTTTTGATATGGCACTTGATACTGATCATTCATCTCCCATCCAAAGTTGGGTTGATGCCTCATTCCAGAATAGTATGTTCTTGTATAGGGATCATGTCCTTGAAAACCATTGAAAGATTGAGCATTAGGTTGTGTCCATCCTCCTCCTCTCATAGCTTGTTCATGGTAAGCATATGGATTTCCTTGTGTATGACACACTCCACTTGTATTAATAACTCTAGCTTCAGCTACCTGCAAAACAAGAGTAGTAAGTTTGTTAAGTTTATCTTCAAGACTACTCATACTTAACTCATTTACTCTTGCGTTAAGATTCGAGCAAAGTTATCCATAACCAAAGGATCCTCTCATAGCCACCTTAAAATACTAACACTTCAAAGGAAAAGGTTAATAACAAAACACATCAAAAATCCTAAGAAAATCTAAAACCAACTAAAAGAAAAAAAATACAAAAACACTAAAAATAAAAACACACTAAAAATACTAGCAAAATGAAGGTGAAGTTACCAATCCCTGGCAACGGTGCCAAAAATTGGTGTGACCTTAGCCGGCACGCAATTTAAACCCTTTTATTGTCAATTGTAGCACTGGTAAATAGGGTATCGTTCTAGCCGGGGATTGAGAGGGCTCACCTCTATCTAACTAGCTTAAACTATAAATAAAAATAAAAACACTAAATAACCTAAAATAAATAAATAAGAAAATAAAATACTAATGGGGGTTTATAAAAATAATAATAAAATGAATAAAAATAAAATAAAATAAACTAATAATGAAAATAATGAAAATGATAGGAAACCGCAGATATGAGAAATATGTTCGGGAAATAAAAATCCACCACTAGATTAGATCGAGATATAATATTTATTTCTAAGTCATCTTTTAATCTTGAGAAAGAGATCGACCAAGTTGCACACCAAAAGCAGGTCTATACACCTTATATTACTTCCCTTAATTAATTAATACGACAAAGCGCCAATATTAACCCTATTAAATACTAGCAGTATAGCAGCAACAAGCGGCTCCTATATTTAACTAGATTTAATGCATTAAGTGTAAGTGGAAGGCTGTCAATCTAAGTACCCATACTAGTACAAAAAGCATGTCTAGCTGTATTTCTTATCCTTGATCCACACGTATCGAAACGTTTTACCACTTCGGTTAGAATCACAAAACAATTAGGTGAATTGTTATCTAACCTAGCTGCAATTTATACATATAAATTCTAGTATATTTAGATGGCCACCTAGCAAGCAATTAATCCTACATACTGTCACTTATGAGGTACCAGAACAAGGCATGCACCAAATAAACTATACTTGACAGAATTATACATATAAACGATAGCAATTAATATAGAGTCAAGAAACAATCTCATGAAACAAAGAAAATACAATTATAATTCAAATCATAATCTAGGGTTTCAATTCATTCCCTAACAATAAACAATCAACCAACCATAATTAAAGAATTAATTACACAGAAATATATATCTAAAATATAAATTAAGAATAAGAGAAATAAATAACCGGAATTAATTTTAAATAAAAGATCAAGAATTTATTTCCATATCCTGACCATGTGGTTCTTTAACCTTAATATATCTTTAGCTATTTATGTTAACTTATAGTGTCTGAGAAGTAGATTTATTTCCCACAACATCACACAAAATATAATAAATATAATTAACATATATTTTTTTTTTGCAAAAGCTCAATAGTTTTTGTATTGTTATTTTTATTAATAAAGAGTTTATGGAATTATCAATATATATATATCATGTAGGTCATCAGATTCTTATTGTTCCTGATTTAATTGGTAAAAATATTGAAGTGTCAATATCTACTTGAATAACCTTTTTTTCTTTATTTTTTTTAGAGTACTATAAAAAAGTTCTTCATGCTTCTATCATGTTATAAATTATAATTAGAGACCTATCAGTAGGTCAAGTTTTTTTGAAAACATTTGAGGATAACTCATTTTCTTTAATATCTCCAACACTATTATCAACACCATTCAACAAATTAATAAGCAATAAAACAAGAGAAGGTATTATGACTTATATGTTGTGAAAAATATATTTGGTCCTAAGTTATAAAACCCAATAAATTAAGCGAGACCCTCATGCTGGGTTATTTGTAGCATTGACATAAAAGATCCACAGATTCAAGGAATCTAAAAATAACGGATTTAGTCTGGTTGAAAAGTACATATAAGAATTAGAATTTATTTTATGGTTCTATAAATATTTTTCTTTGGTAGAGAAAATGAGTGGTTTGTTGTTTGTTTGTTTGATCATTCATTTTCTACTCGTTTATCGGTATATATGTGGTACATATGCCTCATTATGTCACTTATATGTGGATTTGAAAAATAAAACACCCACTGACAGGTTTTTTTTTTCAATAAGGGGATAGGAAGATAAAGATAAGGTATAATAAATGTAAACCATCTCTATAGTCTCTCCTTAGTGAGCATTATTTATTTCCACTTTTTGTTATTACTTCTCTCTCCAAAAAGAATACTTTTCTATGTTCACTAAAAAGAAGAAGTGAATAGTTTATTACAAATTAAATATAGTTTCTATTTTAGTTATATTTATCCTAGTTACTGATGAATGAATCCATTGCTAGTTATTAATCTTGAGACAATTTTACAGTTTTCTAGATGAAAAGATTCTGATCAATTTATCCAAATTATAAAACTTCTAAATATAATAGTATGCATTTCTATCCATCTAATTTTTTAGAGTAGGCACACTTCTTAGGCACACAATGTTTTTGAGAATTTCAAATAAGCCCTATCTCCTATAAATATGAAAATGTGAATTGTTAGGAATCAAGAGATATAAGTCTACACTTTAATGAGATCAAACTAAAAATAGCTAATTTTTTGAACTTGTTTATTTTCCACATGTTTACTGGTTAAAATAGTGAGGTTTGGCCATCCTAATTAGAGGAAGTGTTATCTTTTTTAGTTATTAGGTATACATCAAATAATGTTCTCAAATAATATTCTCTTATTTATTTCACTTATCAAATGTGCAATGATATATTAAAATATATTAGCTATTTCAATTACTATGATATTCAATATTTTTATTATGATTTCTAGATTATCCTCTATTAGAAGCAAGATTATTATTTTTAAAATGATTCTTGAGAGCATATTTGAAAATGTTACATATTATTAGACATTCTTATTAACTATATTGTTAATTCAAAATAGGTAATGGATTTGAACAAGGAATAGATGAAAATAAAGAATCATTCATATCGTGAATATATAGATGATGTAAATGGTTTTTTGAATTTTGCTCTATGTAACATTCGAAATGAGGATAAATATACTATCACAATTCGATGTACTTATGATAGTTGTTCTAATCTAATCTTTAAGCAATGAAGTGAAGTGAGCTTTGATTTGCTTAAGCAAGGAATATATGAGAACTATACTATTTGGGAGTTCCATAGTGGAGCAAAATACAATTTTGATAGTGATATTGGAGTTGGTTTGGAAAATGAAGATGAGTAGAATGATGTTGATGGTGATTTGAACATGTTAGAAGATGCTTGTGGTGTTGTGTAATACCCGAAACCGATTCTAATCTCACAAAAATCTTATTTTAGCCCAAACCAAATTCCTTAACCCTAAAATCTTAACCTAATTTGAATTGATAGCCTGGATAAATTATATTTCATAACCTGATCTTAATTCTAGTAAACTTATATCAGTAATCCTACCTATTTAACAAATAAAAAATATATCTAATACTAACACCAAACTTTTTTCTTTTCTTTTTCACTTTATATTTTTCTTCCTCCTTTTTCCTTTCTTCTTTCTTCTGCATCCTCTGGCATAAATGCTTGACTTTAGTCTTCTTACCCATTTGGAACATAGAGGCATCACTCTTATATGTTGCTACAACCATCATCTTCATCCCTCACCATCACCATCACATTGCTGCTGCTCCTCCTCCTCTACCCTTTGCTTATTCACACAACACACACACACATAAATTACTCTCATGTTACATACCTCTACCATTTTCCCCTAACACTCCACCATCCCCTCATTCAATTTATTCTCCACTCATTCTTATGCTACTGTTGCCATGACCTCTCCACCATCTTCCCCCACATATATCTCGTTTACACTCCACCATGCACACCTATATATATACATATACATATATATACTACTCTCATATCTCTTTCTCTCTTATTTTGTTTACCATTTATTTCCTAATATTTTTTTGAGAAACCCACTACCTCGAGCCACCATTCTTTATTCTCTGTCGTCTTCTTCTTCATCATGTTCTTCGTTTTCTTCTTCTTCTTCTTCTTCTTTTCCTCCTCCTTCTTCCTCTTCTCCTCCTCCTCCTTCTCATGCTTCTCCTTCTCCTCCTTCTCCTCCTTCTCCTACTTCTCCTTCTCCTGCTCCTCCTTCTCATACTCCTCCTCCTCCTTCTCTTCCCGCTCCTCCTCCTCCTCCTCCTCCTCATCCTCCTCCTCCTCCTACTCATCCTGTTCCTCCTCCTCATCCTCCTGCTCCTCTTCCTAATCTTCCTCCTCCTCCTCTTTATCTTTGTCATCATCTTCGTCTTCATCTTCATCTTCTTCGTCTTCGTATTCTTCTTCTCCTCCTTCCTTACTCTATTTCATGCGATTGAAGCACCTATACTATCACCGCACCACCACTGACAACCAATTGCCGCTTTAAGCTTGGTGGATCAACCACCAAGGTCACCCTATCGCGCCCTCTCATCGTCATTGACCGTCACCATCGACCGTTGTCATTTTCCCCATTTCTTTCCTCATGTTTGTCATGTTTTTGTGAGACGCATAGCTAACGCATGGGTGTACAGTACTAATTTTCCTTATCGCACCCCATATAAACCCGCATGGTTTGCCCATGCACCCTCGCATGGCATTCGCATAACCTCTGCATGCTTATGCACACCTGTTCATTATTTTTTTGAGAAATTCATTACTCCAGCATGGCTATACCTCTTTATACAACTTTCTTGTGTAGGATCCCACCTCACGACTTGGGTTTGCACCACTTGTCATACGCCCATATAGCCTCCTCATTTACACCCTCTTTTTCACCCCCAAACCTTTTCCGAATGCCACAAAAATTTCACCATAACTCCACCATACATTACATCACACTTCCATGCAAATCAATCATCCCTTTGAGTCTAGTTATATCCATTTGTACCCTCCTTTACCTTAAATTATCTTATTTTTTGTAGTTGATCATGGATGAGGTATAAGATTATATGCATAGAGCCTAGTATCTTTGTTTGTAAGGATACGTGCTATTTTTAGGATTTTATGTTTATGTGCATATGCATGTGTATGTGTATATGCTTTTATTGGATATGTGATATGATTAAGGTTATATTATAATATGAAATCCTGAGTAATGAGATTTCAGATGTATGCTCTTAATATAATGTTGGCTATGGTATCTATGCAGACAATTGAAGGTTTATGTTTTAAATGGATAATGGAGATTTATATGCATTGGTATGGAGATTTATATGTATTGGTATTGAAATTTATCAGACCTTGGGAGGATATAGCATTTTTAACTACAGAAGGGTAATATGGTCATTTAAGGATACTTAAATGGTTCTATTTATGTTATTTAATTTTGTTTTGTATATTTACATGGGTCCCATATGATAATCTTGATTATGCAATTAACTCTAATAAGATATTAATCATTTAAAGTGTAAGATCATATGAGTTAGGTTGAGGTATTTATATGGGTCCATTCTACTAGATAATAATATTGGCTTAGGTATCTTGTCCTTGAGAGGTGCATCAATCTATTCCATTGGATTAAGAATAGTGAGGGTGCATTCTCAATGTGAACAAATATATAATTAGGAGATAAAGTAATAATAGAAAGATACTAATCATTTAAAGTAAATACTACATGAGTTAGGACCAAGGTGTTGAGTCTATTCCACTAGATAAATAATAGTTGCTCAGATATCTTATCTCTAAGAGGTGATTTAGACCATTCCATTGGTTTAAGAGTAGTGGTTCATGAACATTTCTGGTCCGAGAGGTGTTGATGTTGTTCCACAAGATAATAATAGTGGCTTAGGTGTTTTATCTTGAGAGGTTTTTCAGACCATTCCACTTGTTTAAGAATAGTGGAGTCCGTGAACTCAACATAATTAAAATATTGTAATATGATATATTTATATAGTGAGACTTGAAATCATTATTTACCTAGCACTATTTTATATTATCTTACATATAATTATTCACTGATGTGAATTCTTGTATTGTGTATAATCCTGTTTGACTATATTGTTATCTTACTTAGTACACAATGTAATGATCATATCGTTCATTAGTGCTGCTCATTCCCATAAGTAGATAACCCATATATATTTATGTAGGTTGAGGCATACCCATTGATGATTTTATAGTGTTTGATGAGTTATATGTGGTGGAGTGACTTGGTATCATGGCTATGGGCATAGAGTTATGTTATTAAGCTGATCTATTTATCTAGATACCTTTTTGGACTCTTTGATCTATGGTATCCCTTAGTTTTTACTTTGTAATTATAATTCTAAGTTAACTTCCAAACTCGTATTGTATTTGTAATAGTTCTTCCATTTCTAATTTCTTTGTTTTAATATGAATGGTTTTATCCTTGTAATTGATATAAGGTTTGTTGGGTAAACTAGAGTTATTTCAATTACGGTGATAACACCCAATGTTTTACTTATATGGTTCCATTGTAAAATAAAATTTTTCAGTAATAAAAATTAGGGTGTTACATATTGCTGGGTTCAATTTGGGGGATGATACTCACATTTATAATGTAGATGAAATGTCTAAAGAACCTATTGGTGAATCAATAAAATTCTATCAGCTTTTGAAAGAATATCAAGAGACATTGACAACAATTGGTGTGACAATGTAAAAGTTACCATAAATTGTGAAGTTGCTATACTTAAAATTTCTTAATACCTGGAGTGATTATTCTTTTGATAGCCTACTTAAGTTAAATACTCATGCATGGAGGAACATCACTTCCTAATGCATGTTATGAGGCTAAGAAAATCATTATAAACTTGGGTCTTAAGTGTGTTAAGATTGATGCATGTAACAATGATTGTATCCTTTACTCGTGAAAGAATAAGCATTTGAATGAGTACCCCTTGTAGTCTATCTTGGTGGAAGACAAGTGACAAAGGCTCTTATAAAGGGCCATAGGTACCTCATAAGGTTCTTCGATATTATCCATTGAAGTCCAGGTTACAAAGGCCATATATGTTGAGAAAGATGGCTAAAAATATGCAGTGCAAAAATAAGAAAGGGTAGAAGTTGAGATAATGAGGTATCCTATTGATTCATTTTATTAGAAATCACACAATGATGAGTACAATTCATTTATTAATGATGCACAACATGTTAGGCTTAGATTAGCTTGTGAGGGATTTTAAACTCTTAAAGACCTGCAATATAGTATTTGCCTAGTTATTCTTATAACCTACATTCTTCCACCTTAGATATGTATAAAAGCTCATTCGTTCGTCCTAACTCTACTCATACCAAGAACTTCATCTTCTAGAAGAGATATAGATGAATACATTCAGCCACTAATTGAACAATTGAAGGAACTTGGGGGAGATAAGTGTTTACACATATGGTGCCCACTCTAAGCCAAATTTTGTGATGCATTAAACTATATTATAGACTACCAATAAATTTCCACCATATGCTAATTTGTCTAGTCATTCAAAAAAAGGTTATTTTGCTTATCCTTATTACCATAAAGAAACATGATGCACTTCACAAAAGAATAAGGGTGGTTACATGGGGCATCATTATTTGTTTCCATGGAATCATAGGTGGAGAAAGGATGTTATTTCTTTTGATAAGACAAAATAAAAAGGGAGTGCACCAACTCCTTTAACTAGTGATGATGTACTTGCACACTATAGTCAGTTCCAGTATAAAATGTTTGGTAAGTTGCATGGTGGAAAAAAGATAAAATTATATGCCTTTAATAGTTTTATGGTTGGTAAAAGAAAATCATATTTTTTGAGTTACCTTATTAAAGGAATTTAAAGATTAAAAATGACTTCGATGTTATGCATATTGAAAAGAATGTCTTTGATAATATTTTGGGTAATATAATGAACATTAAAGATAAAAAAAAGGAAACCATAAAGGTTTGAATTGATTTGGTGAACATAAGTATGAAGGATGAGTTACACCCTATCTTTGATGGTGATAAATTACATGTTCTAATAGCATGCTATACTTTGAATGCTAATGCCAAAGCTTTAGTTTATGAGATGTTTGCTTGCTTGAAATCTCTAGTTGGATAGTTGTGTAACATTTTCTACATGTGCTAGTGATAATGGGAGAAAGATTTAATACATAAAAAACTATGACCACCATATGTTTATTGAGTAGCTTTTTCCTATTACCAAGACATGTATGTGAACCTTTAATTGAGCTAAGCCTATTCTTTCGGAAACCTTACTTTAATATTATATGCCTAGTTAAGCTCAATATCTTAGAAATACACATACCCTACATATTATGTAGCTTGTGATGGATTTCCCTCCAAAATGTTTTGATTTCATGGCCCATATAGTAGTACATTTAGTGGCAGAGGCAAAGATTATAGGGCTAGTTAGATATCACTGGATGTATGCCATTAAAAGGTACACATAAAAATTTTAAAATTTTATTTTCTTTTAAGATGTAATTGAAATTATTTGTAGTGATAATTGCTTGTTATCAGGTACTTGCTTACCTTACAGAAGTATATTCACAATAGAGCACACCAAGAAGGTTGTATTGTCGAAGTTTTATTGCCAAAGGTTACCTTATAGATGAACATTTAACTTTTTGCTTAAGATATATGGATGACATTGACACAAAATTCAATTGCAAAGAGCGTAATGATAATGATGGTGATAATAAGGGACATCAGAGATGTAAAGTTGAGATATTTTAATGACTTGGTTGGTTGATAGGACAAGGTGTGTTGCACTATTTTACTTTTGAGGAGTGTGAACAAGTGCATTTATATGTTCATTAGAATTAGGATGAGCTTGTATAGTTCATAAATTAAGCTCTAACTTGTATTCATCTTTCTCTCAATTTAGTTAGATTACTTACTTATCTCATGGTATGTCTTTAGAAAGGGAGCAAAATATGGAGCTAGACAGAGAAAACCCTCGACGCGTGGAGCAAAGGCATAAGTTAGTATTTGCAAAAAGGATACATCATCATGTATGTAATTTGACAAAATGGTTACCTTAAATTTATTTATATTGCCAATATTGTTATCTCTTATATATATGTATATAGCTTTTCTTATATAGGTATGCAAACTGCATAAAGAAGGACATATCAATGATGGTGTGTATAATTTAGTTTTTTATCCATCAAAACTTGTGAGGAGTTACTCTAGGCATATAGTAAATGGTTTTCAATTTCATATAGTTGATCAATGTGATAATAGGAAAACTCATAACAGTGGAGTTGTGGTGAAGGGAGATGATCATAGTTCTGATAAGGAATATTATGGTGTATTAAAAGACATATTTCATTTGCAATATCTATGTGGAAATCATGTGTACATTTTTAAATATCATTGGTTTTATATACACCATAGTAGAGGCTACATGATAGATGTAACACCCCCAAATTTACTACTGAAAAATTTCGTTTAAATCGAAAGGTTTAACAAAGCGGAAGATTTAAAACCGTAAACTTGGGGGTATTACCGCCACACTTAGTACCGGACCGGTTCACTCATACCGTCCCGATACTAAGTGCTAAGGCTAAATCAAACCATCGTTAACAAGAACCTTCCAAAAATATAAGTTCATAGCCATCATAAATCATTCAAGAAACAAGAGTCGACCACAGACAGTGTATTGTTTAAGATTACAACTTAGGAGTCCCACTCCAAAATACGAACATAATACAAATGCGGCATCTCAAGATAGACAGAAACTAGGATAGTAAAAGAGTCCGGCGAACTCGCTCTCGGCCCCAACCAGGATGGGCTCAACACTCGGCCCCATCCGATGCCTCGTAGGTATCGTAGGCATCGAAGACATGATCTCCTACCTGCACAAGGTCAGATGGGTCTTCTGCTCGTGGGAATGAGCAGCACCCATGAAACGGGTGATCAGTACGCTACGTACTGAGTAAGGTAACAGACGAGCTAACGGCCAACACATAGAACACATGATGCAAGCATAACACATAGGTGATATACGATAACACACATGATGAAGTCTGGTTACTTCCCGGTGACTTACTCTTTATTCACATTAATAATAGGTCCAATTCCACACGTATTCCTTAGTAGTCCATGTGAGTGCGGGAACCCCACTATTATAGCCGGTGGACCGGAAGGTATACACTCAGGGCAGAACGCTCCTGACCACTATTATTTGCCGGTGGACCGGTCTCCAGGGCAAGATGCTCCTGGCCACTTTTATTTGCCGGTGGACCGGTCTGGCCCCGACTCACATGGTGTTTCGCTGTAAGTGCTTAGTGCATTTTCCATGGTTTAACTTACTTTGGTTTGTCGAGCACGAAATCCCCCACTATTATAGCCGGTGGACCGGAAGGTATACACTCAGGGCAGAACGCTCCTGACCACTATTATTTGCCGGTGGACCGGTCTCCAGGGCACCCCGGCTCCTGGCCACTATTATTTGCCGGTGGACCGGTCTGGGTTCGGCTCAACAATCTTTCGCTTTACGTAGTTAATGTCTTATCCGTGTCTTATTAAATCACGTCACACCCTTGACATGCATGCGGTTGATACTCTACCTCTTTCCCCTCTAGAGGGACCGTCCCATATTTTGAGACTCGCACCTCTTCTCACACCCGACATCCATCCCCCCGTAGACTTAGGTAGAGTGGCATATGGTAAGACACAAACCCCAAGGATATAGGCCATCCCAACACATGATATCGCCTCTGCATATTCTCATCCCTCTAGGGTTCCTCCTCGGATACCCTAATTGGACCTATGTGGCCCAACCCCTTTCTCACTCACCCAAACGCTACGTTATTCTCTATCTCGCACCTCATTCTTTATTAGGAATTTCCCCAAATGTATTCCTTTATCTCCCAAGTTCACATGTGACTAACAACACCCTAGTTGGCCACTCAAACCCTAATCGACCACGTCAACCCTAGTTGGCTGCACCAACCCTAGCACTTTACTTCTTCAACAAGTAACCTCCCTCTTTTGCCCCAAAATATCTTCTTTCATCTAGAAACCCTCACCCATCCTTTATACAAGTGAGTTTTCACCCTCAACCCCATACTCCATCCCTCCTTGATCATTTTTACCCTTATACCCTTCAATTTGCTCATTTCCTCCCCAAAACCCTAATCGGAACCCTTAGACACCCTTACATCGACCCACGTGAAACTTTGCACCCAAGTCTCCAATGGACCCATAACTTTGACATTATCTTATTTACTTCCTAAATGAACTTTCCTCACGTAAGATTCATTCCCATGCAGACTTTAAATACTCCATGCAGGCTTCCCAACACACTTACTCACAAAACCCTAATCAGGTCTCTCATGCACCAACTCACGTACTATTTTCATACCGAGCATCCAATCACTCTAAGACTCTCCAAGACTCTTACTTACAACCCAAATTCACTTTCCCCACGTAAGAACCATGCCCATGCAAGGTCTAGTTTCCCCCATGCAAACTCTCCCACATACGCTTTCCCGTTATTCTTTTATTATCGTTTCATGCTACTCAAACCCTAGCATGCATGTCCTAGAGGGCCATAACAAGTCGCATCATCAACATCCACATCGAACATCGAACATGTCATACACGTATAATATAAGGCGCACACGACGTACCTCATGATCCATGCTGCGCTACACAAAACAGGTTACTCATAACACATGCATAATATACATCAACATGGCACACTCATCAATCATCAACACATCATATTACACATAGCACAAGGCCATAGCTTCGTCCTTACCTAGATAGGCACCGGGCTTGGAGCACGCTCCTCTAGCTCCTTAGGGATTTGGTCGGGGTTACCTATAAAAAGGAAAAATGCTAAGTATTAGTTCCCCTACTAGTTACTATAAATCCTCATGCTAGTTTTAAAGTTAGGGTTTTTATTACTAAAAAGGATTTTATACAAAACTAGGGTTTTTACCTTAGCATTAGTATACTAAATATCAGTAGTCAAAAATATGTTTATTTCTAATACCTATCGTTACACTTATATTATTATCCCATTAGTTCCATTCTTATAATACTAGTGTTTACTTAGTCATAGTAACATAGTGATAATAATAATAATTATAATAAGACCACTAATAGTGACACTTATGCTTCAAGTAATAGAACTCTAGCATTTTTAAGATTGATTCTAACAATGGTGTTGGGTTTGAAATAATAATATTATAAGGTCACAATATTTCGAGTAAATTATTCCTAAGGGTGATAATGATAATAGTAATAATGCTAATAAATATGATAATAATAGTGATAGTAACTATACTAGCCCTAGCAATAGTAATAACAATAATAATAACCTAGTAGGGTTAAATATTAATAATAATAATAACATTAGTAAGGTAATAGGGATAATAATGATAATGGTAGGGTTGTTAATATTAACACTTATAAATTAAACCAAAGTTGAGCATAATAGGAGTTAGGGTTCCAAGAGATGGTTGTATGGTAAAAATGATAGTTTTAATATCATGAGTCGCAATATCAGAAATGATAATAAAAATAAAGGTAATAATAATAATAACAATAATAAGAATAATAATAATATTAATAATAATAAAAGAATAATGATAAGGATAATAGTAATAATTATAAGTATACTAGTATTAATATTAGCAGAAAATATTAGCATTTATATAAAAGAAAGGGGTTAGGGTTTGGATGAGTGGATAACCACCTAGGGTCGGTGGTGGTCCGGCGGCGGCGCGTGGCGGCGACGGCGGCGGCGGTGGAGGAGGAAGAGAAGGAAAAAGATCAAGGTGGTGGTTAGATGGGAGGAGAAAAGAAGAAGTTTGAGGTGGGGGGAGAATCAGCAGGTGAAGGGGAGTGGAATGGGGGTGGTGGCGTGAGCAGGGAGGCGGCGCGCGGCGGCGGATGCGGTGGCCGAGGGAGGAGGAAGGTGGTGGAAGTGGTGGAGGCCGGTGGAGAAGGGAGCAGGGGGTAAGGAGGGTATGGGCAGGTAGGGGAGGAACTGCTGGTCGGTTTGGGAGGTGGAGGAGGGGTTAATTATGGCGGGAGTGGCGGCAGCGGGCGGTGCAAGGCGGCGGTGGCGTTTTTGGGGTGGCACCTTCGCACGACTGTGGTGGTTCGTGCGGGGTAGGAACGGAGGCAGCAATGGTTTGGCTGCGTGGAGGGTGGTGCAAGGAAGGCTTTGGTGCGTGGAGGTGGTCGCGGCGGCTGCTAGAGGCGGCGGAGAGGGCGTCTGATCTGGCGGCGGCGAGGCAGGGTTTCGGCAAGGTCCAAGGGAAGGACTTGCCCTGGGCCGTTTAAGGAGGGGTATTTATAGGCGATTGTGGTGGGGAAAACGACTAACGGGAGAGGGATGGCACGCGGGGGCAGGTGCGGCAGGCTGCCGTTCGGCGGTGGCAGCCGATCGCAGGTCTGTGGCCTGCAGGCCTGTTTGGCCGTGTGCGAAAAAGAGAAAGGGAATCAAGACGCGTGGTGGCCAGGACGATTTTGCTGGGTCGATTTGGGAACAAAAGGGACGGAAATGGCAGGAGAAAGGCAGCCGGGCGGCAGGGCTGTCAGCGGCGGCAGGCTGCGAGTTGCAGACCTGCGCGAGGAAGAAGACGACGGGCGGCAGGTTGGACCGGCGGTCCAAGGAAGAAAAGAGAGGGGGAGAACCGGCCGGTCGGCAACGGTTATAATGTGTATAACCTCGACGCGTCGTTTTATTAATTATATGCTCGAAGCGCGTCGTCGTGACGTTGGCTGGCAACGGATATAAGGCTCCATAACTGCGACGCGGCGCTTCGGCGTCCTCAGTCGTTAAACGCGTCGTTGCAGCCTCGGTGGGCGAGGGCCAGCGCGCGACGCTGGGCCGAGGAAGGGGAAGGAGAATTTGGGCCGGCGAGGCCCAATTCTCGGCGGAACGAAGGAGAAAAAGAAAAAGAAGGAAAGAAAAAGAAAAAGGAGGATAAAAGATATATATTTAGGGTTTTGGATTTTTTTATGAATTATTTAGAATATTTTTGGGCTATTTAGGGTATTAGTATTTTATAGAATATTAATTAAATTCCCTTTTTACTTATTTTAGACCATTTTAGATAAACTCCCTTAACCCCCAAGCTAATTAGGAAAAAATCCAAGTTTCCTCCAATTAAATTCTATATTATTTTTCTCTTAGTATACCTTAATGAACTCTCTACATTTTAATAATTAAATTTATATAATTAATTTTCCTAATAATTCCTTATTTGGCCAGAATTTAGAAATTAGGATTTTGGGGTATTTCAATAGATGAATATGAGTTGATTAGTGTAAATAGGACTAGATCATTGAAAATGGTTGAGCTATTTGTTTTGGAGTCACAAGTGGAGCTAGTATTGTATATACAAGATTCCAAATATGTTGAATGGAAATATGTTATAAAGATGTAGCCTAGAGATTTTTATGATATTCTCAACCAAGAGAGTAATGGAAAAAGTATGGATATGGATATATATAATCAAGAAGAGGTGAATTTCGAATTTCATATTGTAGGTGAAGGTGAATTTGACATTTTGTTTTTTTTTTTGCAATTCATTTGCTGTAGATGCTTCTATTGTATAATGGGAAGCAAGTGCGGTGAATTTTGTTACGATTTCAAAGGAGAAGAGACAAAGACTTACATGATGAATATATTGATGGTGATAAAATTAAAGTTTCTAAGGGTTTAAGTGAAGAAGGAGATCAACATTCCTATACTTTAGAATGATGAACCAATTATTTTATTTAGTCTTAAGTTATTATTATTTTTATTTATTTTTTATATTTTCCTTTATTTGGTAGAATAAAATATTTAATGTAGTAGAAAGTATGGAACTTTTTTTTACTGAGTTGGAGGTCTTGTTGTATATTTCCAAAACTAATTTGCTATATTCCACATTTTGTTACATACTTTAGAAATTGTTAAGTAATGAAGCTTATATTTTCAATCTTCAAGTCTGTGTTTTTTTAAATTAGGATAAGAAATAACTATTGAAAAAAAAGGATGGTGTGGTGTAGAGGAGCAAATAATATGGTGGTGAAGATAATTAGACATGTAGAAGATGATAATATGATGGGTGATGAAGGTAATTAAATTGATTCAATAATCATTTATTCCTCATTATTTATTTTCTATTTATGTTTATTTATTATGGTAAAAAAACTCCTCGTTGGACCAGAAGAGATGTAGAGGACAAGGGGAGGATATAACGGTAGAATTAGTTGATGTCATACTATTGATAGAGGTAAATAGAGGGGAGGAAAGAATGGTAGAATTATTCAATGTTATATAATGGAAAGAGGTAAATAGATTTTCAAACATCATGTTATTTAATCTTATTAAGTTTTTTTTTCATGAATTTTTGTTAAGTATAACTAAAAGTAATAATATTTTATATACTAATTAGTGGAGAACAATTGTTTTTTTTCAACAAATTCCCTGATCTACTACATTTCGTCCTCAATATATATAAAAGGCTAATATGATGGGTGATGAAGTTAATTAAATTGATTATGCTATCCAATTTTATTCATTGTTTATTTATTAATGTGTTCACTTATGACAAAAGGACGAGGATAGTTTGGCAGGATAAGGGAAGGACATAATGTTAGAAGTAGTTATTGCCATACAAATGAAAAAGGTAAACATATTTTTAAATATTTTTTTATTTACTCTCCTTAATTTTTGTTCATTAATTTTTACTAAGTGTATACTTTTGTGTTTGAAACTTAATATATAGTGCAATTAAAAGTAACCACAAAACTAATTAATTAATGGAGAACTTTAGATTTTGTTCAACAGGCTCTCCGTTCTCCTACCCAAAACAACCACATGATCCCCCTTTCTTCTTCTTCCTTATTATTTTCTCCCTCTTCCACACTCTATTTTTCCTACTAAGCTATCATTTCCACCACCATCACCACTATGCACTACTGCTCATAGCCCATCAATTGGTGGACCAACCACCAATGTCACCCCTTCTTTCCCCTTCATTGTCGTTAGCCATCGCCACCAACAACTTTCATTCTTCCCTCTCTATCACTTATGTATATTGTGTTTTTATAAAATGCATGGTCTACACATGACCTTAAGCATGTCCTACACATGAACTCAAGCACGACCACACAACCCTAAAATTTCTTATCACATGCTCGTATACCCAATATAACCTACTCGTTCACCCTTGCATGGCATGCACATGCCTATGTGCATCCATTTGAATTAAGTCACTTGTACCCAATGATCATGCATGCCTGTGACACTTCACACAACATGGATGTGCATGATTCTAACTCTCAACCAAAGGTGAGCACTACCTCCAACACACTAGTGCAACAGCCCATTTTGGTCGTGCACCCCTTTTTTCACCCTAAACCTTATCCAAAAACCACCACATTATCACCATAGGTCCACCGTACATTCCATCACCCATCCAAATAGCTCAAGCTTCTATTTGACTCTGATTATTTTCATTTTTACATTTCGGTACCTTAACTTTTCCCACAGTTATAGTCTTCAAACCAAACTGTGTATTATATATTTTTTTAGGTGATATTTTAGTGATTTCAAAGGATGAGGCCTAGGATTTAAGTTCTTAGAGTTTGGTGTCCTTGTTCTTGAGAATAGACGTTTTAAGGTTTTTGTGTTAATTGGTTATATAGTCATGTGAATTTCTATGATATTGTTGCTATATGAGTTAATATATGTTTTTGATGATATGTTGTGATTATATGGAATAAATTTTTAAAAGAAAGTAAGAATAAGAAAGAGGTATGAATATGATTCTATTATGATAATGATGTATTTGTGAGGAATATATGTTATAACATAAAAGATAGGCCAAATAAGTTATTATAAGTGGACATAAGCATATCTATGAAGTTTGATGATAAATGGTGGATTGGGAAAAATAATGTTTGTCGAAGGTACAAGATTTTATAAAATAAAAGATATTGGTTATCCATAAGGGTATTTTAGTCATTATATAATAATAAGGAAATTTTGGTATTTTTACATATCAGGTAGATTAACATATGATAATGATATCATGAGAAATTTTTTGGAAGGATTATTGTTTGTCTTAGGTTAGTTAGAATGAAATAATGGTTAAATTAGGGCATAGTGACCTAAAATGATAATCTTATTATTCCATGTGTAAAACCCTAGAGCTAATCCAGAATTTCGGATATGTTGCTAATGTGTTGTTATATGGATATATGTTGAATTTGGTAATCATTTGAGTCTTATGGGAAGAATTATGACTACTTGTAAATTTAGAATTTTATTAATTCTGTGAGTAGTACTTTGTGAAAATATTATTACTATACTTGTATGATGTAGGAGTTAGACCATGAATTACGGGTATGATAATAATAGTGATATTTCAGAATGATATATTATAATTGGTGGTTGGATGATTTGTACGAGAGAATGATGCTACGAGTGTGAAACTATGGCCTATGGATATTAAGGATCTTCACCTATGTTATGTGCTTTTATGCCTCAATATGTTTAATGCCTATGAATAAACCATGAATAAGATTCTAGTCATTTAAAGTGGAAGAACACATAAGTAGGGATAAAGTGATGTTTTCATAACCATTCCACCAAAGATAATAGTGGCTCAGAAGCATTTTGCTCTAAGAAGTCGATGTTTTTTTAATATCCGCTCTACTAGAAATAATAGTAGCTTTAAAGTGTTTTACCCTGTGAAAGTGTTTCAATCCATTCCACTAGATTAAGAATAGTGGGCCCCATGCTCATCATGAATAAAAATATAATAGTATAACCTATAGATAAGACACTATTGATTTAAAGTGGAAGAGTATGTTAGTTAGGACTAAGGTGTTGTTTTTATATCTGTTCCGCTAAAGATAATAGAGGCTCGGGATCATTTTACCCCAAAAAAGTGATTTTTTTAAATCCTTTCCCTTGGATGATAATAGCAGCTCAGATGTGTTATCCCTAAGAAAGTGCTTGAGACCATCTCACCAATTTAAGAATCGTGGGTTACCTGCAGTCAATAGATATAAAAGAACAAAAATAGTCATATCTAATAGAGAGGCCTGCATCGGTATTTACCTTATGAGATGTTTTATCTATTTGAATGTGTACTTATCACTTGTTATGAATGCATGTGTTATTTGTAACCCTGATTTGTTAGTATTCTTCTCTTGTTGAATACATAGAGTACTATCCACCCTTTTTATGGGTGTTGCTCATTCCCATAAGTAGAAGACCCTAATTCTTGTGTGTAGGTCTATAAAGATCCCCTAGATGACTACGCTACCTATGATGTATTGTGAGGGGAAGAGTGATCTTTTTATCTGCACTAGGCTTTTCGGTGAAGAGTAATGTTATTTGGTTGATATATTTACCTAGATGCCCTCTTGGAATTTTGGTCCATGGTATCCCTTACTTTGTATTTTTATATTGTAAGACATAGTTAAGCTCCAAACTCATATTGTATTATAAATTTTTCTTCCTTGTGTTACTATAAATGATTTTAGCCTTGTTATTGATGTAAGGATAGTTGGCCAAATTAGACTTATTTCAATTACGGTGGTAATCCCTAATATTTTACTTATATGCTTCTGTAGTAAAGTAACTTGTTTTAGTAGTAAATATAAGGGTGTTACAATTTGTCCATGTGAATTAGAGATTAAGTATTATCCCTAAACCCATCTATAACCCACACCCACCTTCAACCCTAGCTGCCACTTTCAATATAACATTCATCATCTTCAACTTTATCCTTAACCTATTCTTCTTACTTAATTCTACATTTTATATGTCAAAAATAAAGATATTAATTATATTATGATCATATGTTCCGCATCTCCATATCATACTCAAAATCTCTTCATCAAATCATCATCATCACAACCATTCATAATCATTATCTTCATTCCACATGTAAAACCCTAATCTTAAACCCTAACCCTAAACTACAAAATATATCACCCTAAAACCTTAAATATTGCACCATCATCTTTCTTAATTTATCATCACATTGTTGGAGAAGGCAAGTAAGCCATTCTTCATAAAATTAGATTGAAAAACTCAAATGGCACATGAATATAACCTAATATAACCTACATTAAGACAACTTAACATTGATCTAGATTACAACTTAATATAAAAAAGACATAAGGAAGGAATAAAAGAAATACTTTGAGAAGGAAGCAATGGAAAAATAAATTATAAGAATTATAATCGTGATTGATCAAATATACCTTAACTATAGAATGAAAGAACACATAAAATAAAATACAAAGAATATAAATGGTTGACTAATCAACTCATGGTTTATCCTCAACAAAAACAAATTGTAACGGTTGGTCAAATTCCACTATCTTAGCTATTTCATTCCAATTAGATCCTAATGCCACAAAACCTATCATTTTTTTACCTTCATCACTCGATAGTTTAGTGTTGTTATAAAAAATATCATTAAATAAAATTCTATTATGTAACATTAGCAAATAGAGAAGGTATTATGTAGTTGGATATCATTTTTGTTACTTTTTTTATATTATTAATTACTTTTCTATACATATTTCTATGCAAGATGCATGATTACCAATATGGAAGATTAAACCTGTGGTTAACATTTGGAAGAATAGATCTAGTTGATATTTTGATGAATAAAATGGAAGGCGGTTATTCACTAACAATCTAATGTTTATTCATATTGAATATATGTGATTTACCAAATATAAATTAACAATTGGTTCCTTGTTGATATTATTTTAGATATATATGTTAAAAGTTGTTTTTATATATTTTTGCTGAATAGATTTCAGTAGGACATGTGTATATGGTATAATTTATGGGCATCCATTATAGGTTTCACAGGTCATTTATTGCAATGGTGTTTATATAGGTTATTGTGTTGTTGTGATTGTATATTTTTGCAATGACAAAGATGAATGTTAAAGTTTTAAGTTCAATTTTTGGGAATGACTTTTTTGCTTTAATTATGCATTTTTTGCAGCGATAAATATTATTGCTAAAGTATATTTAGTTTTTAACAACAACATGAGCTATTGTAATTAATATATTTTTGCAACAACAAATATTGTTGCTATAATAGGCTATTTTTTTCAATTACTTCTGTTGTTGTCAATAACTAGCTTTAGCAATGACATTAATTGTTGCGAAATAGGGGTTTATGAAGTAGATTAATACTTTTAATAATAAATTCATTAAAAATTATAGGTTTTTAAAACAACGTAATTTGTTTCCAAAGTATGACAAATTATTTTCACCAACAAAAGTCATTTCTAATTACAAGTTTTTGCAATAATATAAAATGTTACTGAAGTATGATCAATATTTCACGACAAAAATCGTTGCACTATATAAATGCATAAAGTTAGTTGAAGTGATGTATTATAATGACATATATCTGGCAATGATATTTTTTTTGTATTTAATTACTTTTTTGCAACAACCCTTGTCGTTGCTTTATTTTTTTGGAACGCCATGATACACAATGACCCCATGACAAAAATTATTATTGCAATATATATTTTTACAACAACATACTATCTTTAGCAATAAAAATTATTGTTACTAAATTGGATTTTCATATAGTGATTACAAGGATTACAAAGTTGCATGGAAGATAAAGATATAAGACAAAACACTTGATTACATGTGTTAATTCAATTTATTACATATTTAGAGTTTTTTGTAACTTTGTTATTTTGTTATATACTTTGTAATATTCGTAAATTGTCATTGTAATTACTATATATATATGTATGTATATTAGTACCGCGCATGGGTTTAACTTCTATTAAATGGCTGGTTATGTGGTCTTATTATTTAAAGGTGAACTAAGGTCTGCATGTGTGTCTATATAAAGGTTATTACACATTGAAAACATAACGAATAACATGACTTGAAGATTAAAATTAACAAGAGAGGACTTTTGAATCTCTTTTTATTCTTCTCTTCTTCTTCAAGTGTGAGTCTTCAATAATTGTAGATTTTTCACTAGAAAAATAGGAGATTTTTGTATTAAAGGGATTTGATCTTGATTAGATTAATACCGTCTTACCAAAGCCATTGATTGGAACATAAAACCAAGTAAAAAATTCAAGTATTTTGGTAAAGAATTTCACAACTTATAATCCCAAAATAAAATTCATGAATTGTTGAAGATTATTGTTTTATGATCTTTTATATCAAATTTGGTATTAATACTTGTCTTTGGAGTGACATTATAAGTGTAAAACTATCTTGGACATTCGCAAATACCACCAATGAAGTTTCTACTAAGATTCTTGATTCTTTTTGTTTGAATTATTTGAATCCTGATGAATGTCTTATTAATCATGACAATATTTTCATTTTTTACACGGTTTATACATGGAATAGAGTAGTAGTGCATGAATCTTGAAAATAATTCTTGAAGGAACATATGAAAAGAATAGACATAGGGTTAAGAAATTTTGGTTGAATGATTTAAGGAATGGTGGATGTGTAGTATATGTATTCTATTAGAATTAGTAAAGTTCATTTTTTACATGAAAGGTTACATGTGTATTATGCATTATACATTGGTTGATCACATGTGGTGATCAAAATTTAGTTGTAGAATCGACTAAGTGAAGTTGTGATTGTGACATTACTTAGTGTAGAGTTTAACTAAGTAAGTATGTGTTTTTACTTATCTTCTATTTGTATATGTTAAGTTGCTGTGTTTGAATGCTGTATTTATTAATTTAGTAGAATATGTGCATATTAGATTTGTAATACTTCTTATTTTTATAAATGTTTGAATGAGAACGTTGTTAGTTTTTGGACCTTTGCTCTTAATTTAATGTTATGATTTGGCTTGACGAAAAGATTGACTTCAAATCATGTTGAAAAATTAACTTGTTTGCCATTTCACCAAACTAGGCTTTCTCAGCAAAACAAATTAATTGGTTGGGGGAACCGACTAACTAGTTTGTAGAATAGTCTACAAGTAGGCCTAAAACCATCAACTAGTTTGTCGAACTAGGCATATTTTTTGAACTTGATTTTCTAAAAAATCTCTTATACTAAAATATAATGTTACTAACCCATGACTAATTGTCCCTAAGTGATCCCTAACCATTTTCTTGATGCATTTAGCTTGAACTATTGCCTCAGATTGATCTGAGGTTTATTAGGACAATTAAAGGGGAGAAAGGACCTCAAATTTATCTTCTTCCACCCCTCTTCTCTACATGCTTCTAAGATCAATGCTTCTATCACAAGTATGATTTTGAGTAGCTAGAATATTATTTCCTCGATGACCTATAATTACCTCTCTTATGTATGCTAATTTCGGCTTATTTGACCTGCATTCTTTAAGAAATACCATTTGACCTCTAGAGAATAGATCAGTATATGTTGGAAAAAATCCATCCATTTAGCTTGAATTTGAATGGTAATTTGTAGGGTTTTCAAATTTTTCATGACCCTTTTTTGATTCTTTTTGATTAGTTGTCTATAAATAGGCTCAAACATCCCTTTTAAGCATCTTTTCTTTAGCCACCAAAATCTCTAAGTTTCTATTTTCACCTTCCCTCTTTGTACATTTTGAGCCACACAATCAATTTTCTTACACTCTTCTGATCCTATCTCTAGCTCTCTCTTATATAATTATTAAGCATGGAAGAGTTAGATTTTGGGAAAAAGGTTGAGTAGCTCAAGAGAGCATTTTTTACTTTTATTTTAAGTTGGTATGTTCTTTTGTTTCCATCTTTCTTAATTTTATGATTTTATGATTGTGGTTTTTAAGATTTTAAAAGCGGAGAATTTTATAATTGAAATTTCTAGTTTAAAGGGGGATTTTTCATGTATCAAATAAGTGATTCTTGCTTCTGAAATGTCTAATAAGTATTTTCACATTTTATAAGTTCCTTTAAATTGATTATGTAAGTTGGCATAAATTTTTATAGCCTACATAGGTTGTTTGGATTGTCAGGTTGCATAAATTGACTAAAAAGCATGAAATTTGATAATAATAGGTTAAGATGATTCAATGTTGAGTTGTGCAAGTTAATCTAGTTGAAAATATGTTAGACAATGTTGATACATGTTGTAAAATTGTTAAGGATTATTTATGAGCATGATTCTACATGAAATTTATGAATTTGTGCTATGATAGGGCAAATCAATTGACTAGTTAAGTCAAACCAATTAATTAGTTCCTATAACAGTCAACTAATTTACCAAACCCATAAACTGATAAGTCTGCAGAAACCTTGTTCTTGCTCTCTACTTAAACCCATTAACTAGCAGGGCATAAAATTAGCCGGTCTTTGAATTGTCAATTGGTTTTCCGAAGCTGATCGATAGGTTTAAAGAGAATCATGGTTTTGTTGAGTCAAATTAATTGACTTATTGGTGCAATCGATTGACTTGTTGGGCTAGATCGATGAACTAGTTTGATTGGTTTATATAGTTATTTTCCTTTTCATTTTGTTATGCTTTAAGGATATATTTAGGACTATATTATGATTACTAATAGGATAAAATATAGATTTTATCATGGATTAATGGCCTAATGAAAGGATTACATGGATCACAATTTATGATATACTCTATATGTAATGTAAAGGCTAAATGAATATTCCACTTATGATAAGTGATAGTATTAAGAAAAAGGTAATGAAACTCAGTATGGGCTTGAACAATATAATAAAATGGATATGAGAAGTATGGTACAAGGATAAATGGCAACCCATATAGTTTGAATGAGTGCTATAGAATAACATGGAAATTTCCATGCTTGCTTTCATATGGGCCTTGTGTTATCACTTATCCTTATGAATAATATACTAAGAACATAAAGTGAAAGAAAATCAAGTGGATTATGGGTCTAACTTACTTGACCATTGATTAGCTACAAGGGGTTAGTTTACTTTCAGGAATTTTTAGCTCCTTAAGGCAGAATCTTGAGAGCTCTTAGTGCCTTACCTACTTTTGGCACCGATGATTTACTATGGCGTATCAATACTAAAGGGTCTGGTTACCTAGGTAGTTGGCTTATACTTAGACTTATGTCCATTTTTGTGATTGGCATCAGCCTGGACTTATGTCTATTTGGTGATTAGATTTGGCTTGGACTTTATATCCCTTTTCTTTTTATAGGATTCCATGTTACACACAGTCCATCACTTGATGATAATAAAATATTGAAGTAATGGGATGATATAATATAAATGATGACTAGGTGAATAGTTGATAATTAGATAAGGATGGAAGTAATGGGATGAATGACTAAAAGGGATAAATGCTAGTTTGTACACTAAGCAAATATCCTAAATGGATAATTGGTTATTGAATGGTATACTGTTTGGGTGACAAGGTTGTGTCATATATGGATAAGGAAATGATACATCTTAAAGGATTGAGTACATGATAATAAACTTTAGTGTTTCTTTAATTTTATCTACTATTACATGTGTGTGTACCTATGTGATGATAATGCAAAACCAAGCATGATATATTTTTCATTGTTTGAGTTATGAATGATAGCATGTCACGATGTACCCTTATGTTTATATATATAGCTTTATCATGGTGCATGCTATATATTATATCCATATATTGTAGAATTTACATACTTATGTTTACATTGAGGGACCGCAATGGCTTACTTATTACATAACATACTACTATGCCTATTTGCTTGGTCAATTACTCATTCCCAAGAGTAGAGGGCTATGTGTAGGTGTTTGGGTATGTCTAGTAGAAAGCCTAAATTAGTGGGGTTAGGCTTGAGAGCAAGGAAAACTAGAGATTTTTGTAGGGTCTGTGGTAAACTGAGGTTTTGATTTTGGGGTCGTACCCTAACATCATTTTATTATAGCCCATACTATTATCTATATGCATCTTGTTAGGATTTTGTCGATGACCGTTAAGGTCATTCGATGTAAATAATATTTTATGTTGTCTTATGCAATATTGTATTCAAGCACCATATTACTTTTAATGTCTTGGTTGGTTTTAGCCTTGTATCTGATACAAGATAGGTGGCGAATGCCTATCCCGTGTTATGTATTGCGATATCACCCTATTTTTCCTAGGTTTGTTTTAAACTTCTGCAATGTTGTTAACAAAAATTTTGGGTAGTGAAAAATGGGCGAGGGGTGTTACAAGAGTTTTGTCTTCCCTTCCATCAAATTACAAAATTTAGCAAGACAACTGTTAAGTGTGCTCATTTAGTTTTGTAAATAGTACGTTTTATTACTTATTGTGTGTTTGGTTTATTAGAATCAAATTTTTTTGCAAGATTTAACCAAGAACTAGAGGGTGGCCTTAAGTTGATTTGGTTTTATCAACAAAACCCCTGTGTTATATTCATGACTAAAGGAAGAGTGGGAGATACAACTTATCAAGTTATCATCAATAGTGGATATTATACATATGTAGCTAATGAGAGAATGGTGAATTTTTTTTATTGAAGACTATACCATATCCAAAGCCTTATTCTCTTCAATGGTTAAACAAGGACAAGGGAGTCAAGGTAACCAGGTAAACCCTAATCTCATTTAAAATGGTAATTATCATGAAATTGTGTTATGTGATGTTTTACCTATGGATTCATGTGAAATCATGTTATTTAAACTATGGAGATATGATAGCTATACTATTCATAATGATACTATGAATGAATATCTAGTTTAGAAGGATAAGAAAAAGCATAAATTTAAACTCTCTAATGTGAAATCAGAATATATTTGAGAATAAAAAGAGTTTTTTCTTACATGAAAAACTTATGGTGAAATGTATTAAAGAAGAAGGAAGTTGTTATGCTATAATTATGATGGAATCCCTATAAGGGGAGAACAATATCACTAATCCTCAATTAAATAAACTTATTAATAAGTATCATGATGTTTTGTCCAGATGGCTTACTAACTTGATTACCACTTATGAGACAAATTGAACATGCCATAGATTTTATCGCATTTGTTTACCTAATCGACCTCTATATCAATGTAATAATGAAAAAGGCCAAGGAATTAGAGAAACAAATACAAGAACACATATGAAAAAGGTATGTGAGAGGAAGCATGAGTTTAAGTTGTGTAGTTGCATTACTTATTCCCCAAGAAGGTTCTTTATCTAGAAGATTTATGATATTAGTTATTTTGGATGTTAAATTGTTAGGTTTTGAGATGTTTAAGGAATTACATGGTAAAGATGAAGATCTTGTTGCCATATATAATGCATGTAAAAAGAATAATAGTTGTGGCAATTATGTTGTATAATACGACATTTTTTTTGAACTTAATAAGTTTTGTGCACCTCGTTATAATGTACATGATTTACTTATTAAGGAAGTACAAGAGGTGGGTATAGTTGGTCATTTTGATGTTCATAAAACCATGGAATTATTACAAGAAAACTTCCACTAGCCACTAATGATAAAATTAGTACAAGATATTATTGGGAGATGTGTGATTTGTCAAAAGATTAAAAGTTTCTTCCATAAAGGTTTGTTTACTCCTTTACCAGTTCCTAATCAATCTTGGGGAAATGTTGGTAATATCTTAGGTTTACTAAGGGCACAAGGGGGAAATGATTCTATTCTAGTGGCAGCAGATTGGATCTCTAAAATGACATATTTTATACCTTAAAATAAAATGGATAACCCAACTCATATAACATATCGATATTTGTAGGAGATAGTAATATTATATGGAGTTCCCAAAAATATAGTGTCAAATAGAGATGTAAAATTTTTGAGCTACTTTTAGAAGATACTTTGGCATATGTTAAGTACTAAGTTGCTGTTTAATACTTCCCATCATAGATAAATGGATGGTTAAATACTGACTAATATACCTTTAAGAACTTTACTATAAGGATTAATCAATAAAAGCAATAAGGATTGGGATATAAAACAAGCATATGGTGAATTTGCTTATAATATGAGTCTTTCTAGTATAAATCATTCGAGTCTTTTTGAAGTAGTCTATTGAGTTAATCTTCATGTACCTATTGACATGTTGTCATTAAAAATAGGTGATATTAAGATTATGATGCCAAAGAAAGAATCTAACTCTTTAAAAAAAGCTTCACGAATAAATTAAAAACAACATAGAAAAATGTAATGCCAAATATCAAACGCAAGTAAACAAAAATCGAATATAACTAGTGTTTTCACAAAGACATTTGGTTTTATTATATTTAAGAAAATAAATATTTCCAAACTTTTGAAAAAAAAACTTTTGTCAAAAGTTGATGGATCATTTAAAATATTAAGAAAATTTAGAAATAATTCATATAAAGTAGACTTACACGGACACTATGGAGGCGTTTCTAGTCCTTTCAGTATTGGTAATTTATCTCCTTACTATAGTGATGATAATTTGAGGAAAAATTCTTCTTTAAAAGGGGAGAATGATGTAGAAATATCTCAAGCTCAGTCTCAATCTTACTCTTCTAATGATGAAGAATAACAAGTAGTATACTTAGAGATGGTACCAATTATTCTTGAAGATTCTAATAATTCCAATACTTTCTTAAGTAACTCCTATAGGTATTATATATGTTTGCAAGAAGATTAAACTATAAAAGATGTTTAATATAAGGATTAAAAAGTTATAAGGAAGATAAGGCTATAAGACACAAAGCTCAATTACATATGTTAATTTAATGTATATATATTTAGAGTTTTTGTGTAGATTTTCTATTTTATTGTATACTTTGTAATGTTTTTAAATTGTCTTTATAATATATATATATATATATATATAAGTTCCATGAAGGGGCTTAACTTTTATTAATAAAACTAGTTATGTGGGCTTATTAATGAAAGGTGAACTAAGGCATGTATGTGTGTGCGTGTGTGCATGTGTGTAGGGTATTGTACATTGAAAACATAATGCATAACATGAATTGAAGATTGAAATTGACAAAAGAGAGAGAATTTTGAATCTATTTTTTCTTCTTCTACTTCTTCTTCGTTTGTGAGTCTTGAGAAGTTGTAGATTGTTTCTTAGAGAAATAGGAGATTTCTTTATTAAAGGGACTTGATTTTGGATTAGATTAATAAAATCCTACTAAATCCATCAATTGCAACACAAAAATAAGTCAAAAGTTCAAATCTTTTAGTGAATACTGTTGAAACTTGTAATCTAAAAATAAAGTCCTACAATGTAGGAGGTTATTGTTTTATGATCTTCCACATCAAAATGGGTGTTTCAATAATGGGCCTAATAATGGTAGGAATTAGATGATAGATGCCCCTTAGTTGACTTGAACTAGTTGCACTACCCTATAAAGGGGTTTTAATAATGATTATTTTATAGTTTGATAATTGTTTTGAGTTATCTTTGAATCACCTATTATTAAACCTTTAATAACAGTTCTAAACTATCATAAAAATATCCAAAAAATCACAAATAAACATTAAATCTAACTTTTAATAACGGTTTTTTACATTAAAGCCATTGTAAAACATAAATAATTTAAGGTTTTAATAAATGATTACTCATTTATTAAAGCCTAATTAGAATTAAATGAGCATTAAATGCAACTTTTAATAACGTTTTATACATAAAAACCGTTGTGAAAACATAACTAATTTAGGGTTTTAATAATTCATTACACATTTATTAAACTCTAATTCAAATTAAATGAGTATTAAATAAATCTTTTAATAATGATTTTGAAGATAATCATTATTAAAAACTATATATAAAATAATTATTTAAGGTTTTAATAATGGTTCGTGTTTAAAACGGGTATCGAAACTTATTATAATTATGATTTTAAGTAAGAAATATTGTTAAAACATCAGAATTTTCTTTTTAGTTTTTGTATTCTTGTTTTGGCTCACATATACAATTCTATGTTCAAATATTTACCAAATATATAATGTAAAACTCTATCAATTCATATATACATGTATGAATTCGTCCCAAATGATAATACATATTTTTAATTAATCTATAGTTAGTATGTCTCTGTACATTGGGCATAACGAGGAATAAAAATTATTAGGCATACCACAACTTGATAATCTATAATCCAAAGTCAAAAGTCCATAGATCATAACCTAGATGACCAAAAGACATAGATGAAACACAAAGGTAAACATGCATTTAGAATGTTGATCCCTAATACTGAATAAATGAGTGCATGTGCTTAGCACATTGGTCTCTATGTTCATCAATTTCATCATCTTTGTATTTCTGGCCTTTTGCATATCCACCACTAAAAAACTACAAATTCACAAGTTTTGATTATTTATTTAGTACTTAAGAACTAAATATATATGCATGATTTATTAATGAAAAAATATGAAAAAAGAAACATACATAGCTTGGATATATATTCACCAATATCCTTTAGAGTATTAGATCCATTACTCTACATAGTATCCACAATCATCACTGTTATACTGTTATAGACATTATCAAATGAACTCGTTAGGTCTCTAACTATTAGATATTAATTTGAGCCAAAATAAAATATAAAATATTTGTCTTTCTACATACCATTATTGGCTCATATTTAAGACTCTTTAGACGTGGGACACTATTTCCATATCTCCTTTAATACGCCGTTTGTAGTGCTCTATTAAATAGATTTGAGACAAAATATTGTAACTATATATACATAAAATAATTAAAGTAAAATATATGCATAAATAAGCTAATGAATTAAAAAGTAAAAAGTATATGAACATGTAGGGTAGTTCATAGTTAAATATCTAATATTTTTGATATTTGATTATTGAATATCCAAAATTTTAGATATATAAAAATGATATTTGATCGTTGATTTGAAACTTTGAATACCCAAAAGATCAAATATCCGAATTTTTGGATTGGATACTAAATATAACTATATTATCTGGAAAAAAATTTAAATATATAGAAAATCACCAAATCACAAAATATATTTGATATTATCCGATCTGCCAAATAAATATCTAACTTGTTCAATATATATTTGATGTTAAAAACAAAATTAAAGCTGCTACATCACGAGATTGAACTGGATTTTATCAGATCCAAAAAGAGATTATATAAAAAAATACAATTTCAACTAAATTAAGTTTTGGCCCAAATACAAAATCGGTAAAAATTATATACACACACACACACACACACATCTAAATTTATTTATATATCATTATATATAAAGTAAAAATATTATAAAAAATGTATAAATACTCTTCTTTGGATAAGATATTATTTGTGTTTATGAGATCAGATATCTAGTTTGTTTGACTTTTCGTTAACCGGTTTGGATATTTGATTTAAAAAAAAGATTGGTTATTTCCTTTTCTGGATAGGGTCGTTTTGAATATTAGTTTGGATAAGTAGATATTGGATAACATGAATAACTCTACATGTCAATAAAATCTTTCCCACCACAATGGGCTTCTAAAAAAGGCATGGAATATGTTTGAAGGGAATCAAACACATAGACTTTATTTTGATTAGGTCAAATAGCATACAAAACCCAATGTTCACATATAAGATGAGGAATGAGATAAAAGTTGTTGTTTCCCTCACTTAAAATGGAATTTTCTAGATATTTTATCTGCCTACCCTATCTTATTATAATACCATTAGCTATATAGTATGGGTAGTCAATCACCATAAGGGATGACATTTCCTCTACCACAATAAAAATAGCTACCAACCTATGGAAAACAATAACAATACATATTTATTAATAACTAATAACTCATATAAGAGTTCATAAAAAATCCAAAGCAATAAAAAGTACTAAAATATATCATATGAAATAATACTTACGTAATATATACGAGAACACTCATTGTTGACATTCACTCTTGATTATAAATGTCACTTATGTCATTGAATGATATCATATAAGTAGTATTGCCACTCCTAACATACTATATATGGATATTAATTGAAATACAATTGTCACCGAGCTAGATTTGGCCATAGAAATACAACAAATACAAAAGTGGCGGTGGGTGCTTCTTCTCTGAAGATGGAATATTTTGTGGGGTAATAGATTTTTCTAATTTAGTTCTATTTCCTTTATCATCTCCCACTTTTGTGTGACTAATTTGCCTAGTACATCTCTTTCCTTTACTCTTAGAAGCATTCTTCTTTTTCGATTCCTTAATTCATAATAATAAATGAAATATGATGAGCATATATATATATATATTAATAAGGTTTAAATAATTTAAGTAATAAATAAGGTATAATAATGATGGAGAATGTCATTAACTCTTCACAAGTGAGACGTAACTGAACCGAGGGCTAAGGCATAAAACTTCCATTAGCTTTTAGCATTGTAGCTACCTCATTGCCTTCTTTATAAAAAGGCAAGGGCACATATCCAATTATTAGAGTGTCACTACTTTCTAGCCTTGTATTTAAGGCCAAGTTATACCTATGTATTATTTATGTTTAGGTACTATGATTGGTGCACCTCCTTCCACTCACCAAAAGAGTTGAAAGGTTATTCTCTAATAAGTCCTATCTATTTGAACCTCAAATTTTTTTTTATACATTATTAATAATTTATGACACCTGGAACATTTAATAAAAGTTTATAGCTTATAATGCTTATCTTAGGGAGAAGGAAGATGTGCATTAGCTTCTCAATTGTCTCTAACGCTATTTACATTAGGTATATGAAGTTGACCATATTAAACTGAATTAGATGGCTTATAACCTTGAGATCTGATAAATGACAACTCTTGCTCTATTATTGCCATCCATTCAAATGCCATGTTTAATTTAGTGGTGAGGAAAACCACTTACTCATTGGTATTATGAGAACCATGAGATTAATCACACATGCTCATTTTCGTAACCTCTAATCCAAGACCTCTGTACCTTCCACGGTGTTCTATATTTCTCGTACTCTGTGACACAATGTTATATTGGTCCACACCCTCTATAGAATTTGATGTTTCAAATTTCTCCTATAATTTATGGAACATATTTAAATTTAACCTATAGGAATAAAAAATAATAGAGCAACTTGCTAATTTTCTCTTATGTTATATGCTAAATTATTTATTCATAGTTATTTAAATACCTATAAAATAATCCTAATTTAAAAGTTTAATTATTATATAAAAAATACCTTCAAATCCTCTGAAGGATGATATGCAATAAATTGTTTCGAACTATCATGATCAATGAAATCATAACGTTTGGGTGGGTTTAGGTGTAGAGAGCCATACCTCCTTCTATAAATTTTTCTATTTTTCAAGTACACCCCAAGTGTTCTTAGATTCTCACCACAATGTATAAGAAACCATTTTTTCCTCATCTCTAGGACTTTGAACACTATCTGCAAAATAATAAATATATATGTATATCGATGTTAATGTATTGAAATTAATAACATTCAACATAAAAAATGGTTAAACATAACAAAATACTTACCATGACTTCTTGTCAAATATGCTCCTTGTGACCCTTTGAAACCCGCTTCTAATTATTAGATGAAATAGGAATATAATTACACATGACATGTGAAATGTATATTAGAAACATGTCTACATATGGGCCGATAGAAAGATTATAAGTATTCCATCCACCTTGAATTTTTATCCTCTAATTCTCATATTGGTGATGATTCTCATAATTGTTGATCCTATCTTACCTTTTTCATCAGTACTATCCCTATTATGCCCCATATCTCTATAAAATATCAATTAATAAATTATGTTAGAATGTTATGTAATTACCCCTGTGAAATATATTATTTTTTCAATACAATACATATTTATTGAATAATTTAATAGTATGTATTTGAAAAAACAAACACATATATCATATGTTACAATTTTGTTACCCTCATTACCTTTTTTTCCTTCTTTTTTTTTCTTCCTTGTTTTTGGATTAGTTTCAAGATTTGATATATATGATACTTCACAATGATCATCCCTTACATATATTTCTTCCTTATTAATGTTATTGTTATCACTGTTCAATGATTTAGTTGCTTGCACAACTAAGACACACTCTTTATCCCACTTGGCATCATTTTTACCAGCACATTCATTGGCATTTCTTTTCTTTATAGATAACACTACATATTATTTGTTATCAACAAAATAAGTGACAATGAATATTTATGTTGCTTGTGATGACAAGATAAATAAGGTCTTTTTTATGCCCTACCCTATTGAGATATGATAATGTGAATCCATCTTCATATTTAACCCTATAGCTATTATCAACTCATTGGCAATCAAATGCAGGAAATTTAAATAAGTGTAATCTAACTTCTATATCTGTTCAATCACACCATAGAAATTCATATCTACATAGGTTGGATTCTTATCCTTGGCACTAGCAATATGCATTACCTAAACCACAAAATTCACTCCACTATTCTGTATTGTACTCTTCTCATCCTATTATTTTATATAAAAAGTATAACTGTTTATGGCATAACTAGTTTATAAGAAAACATCATAATGGGGGTTTTTGGGACAACCAATATAGGGTTTTGGTAATTGAAGTTAGGGAATGTCCAATGAGTGGAATAATGTGATCTCTTAAGTAATAAATAAAGGAAAGATTATGTTTATGAATTATCCATTTCTCTATCTTTGATGAATTTCAAATCCTTAAAGAAAGCATATGTTCTTCAGTATAAAATTGAACATCATAATTGTTGTGTAATACATATAGATGTGATTTACGAAACATGTTAGGGTCTACATACCTAATTTTTTTTACCCCTAATACCTTATCCTTTGATTTCCCTACATGTCATGACATAGGATAACAAGAGCTTAAGCATTTGATAAGTACATTGTGTAAAATTTCATTGCCTCTTCTACAAGGTAACTCTCTATAGTGAATCTTTCTAGCCGATATCAATTCTGCGCATAACTTTTTATGAACTTCATAAACTTCTCAAAAGTTTACAAATAGTGGCCACTTTGAAAATGGGTGAAATAAGTGGTTCCTATAAGTGGGCAGTACAAGTGCCTTGTGAGTGGTAGAATAGATTTTTATTAATTGAATATATCTATCCATTATATCTATATTGTGTTGATAAGAATAATACGTTATAATTTGTCTATGTCCTTGCATGGGATGAAATACTAATGCATTATATAAAATGATCCAGGAGCAAACACTCAAGAATAGAATTTTATAATTATAGAACCAATAATTCTTCATTTAGAAAGTGTCTCCCACAAATTTCAAGCCCAATGGATGGTTATGTTGCTTGAAACGTAAGAAAACAAGTAATTAAAGGTCTACATGCACATTCAAGGCAAGAATGGAATGCAAGGAGGGAGGGACCATGTGTATAAAAAGTATAATGGCAGGATTTTTGAGCATTACTAAGTGACTTAGCTAATTTATTAATTAAGTAATAAAGTAGGAGAAAAAAGTTAGTATAAAGGTAGCATAATATCTTTCAACTTGGAATCTTTTGGAATATACTTTAGCTAGTGGTATAAAGGTTAAATTATTCATGAATGTCAAGTTTATGACATGTATTATGAATAATTGACGTTGAAGATCAATATTGAATGAATTCTGTGTAAGTTCAAGCTCATGGAAATTGATTTTTTTTAAATGGTTTGGCTTAAAAGTTTTAATCTCTTTATTTGTATGAATTAGAGATTAATCCATATCTTTTCTACTATTCTTAATCCATATGTTCCTGCCATAATTACCACGAAAATCCTACTCTAATTCATGGTTAAACCAACCACAAATTGGTATACCAAAATTGAAGCCCTAAATCATCCCTATGAAACCCAAACCATCCATACAAACCAAACACCACATTGTTACCTCTTCTCAAACTAAACCCTAACCCTAATCCTAAACCATGATTTCAACCTTCATCCAAACCCTAAATTTTAACAATAAGAATCATTATAAATTCATCATCGAATGCATAGATAAATTAATGTGTTCCTTTCGAACGTCATCACCAAATCATCATCATCACCCTTCTACCATATTTAAACAACTATCATCTAATTTATATCACTTTTGAAGCTTTAATATTTTAATTGAAAATCACCGAGCCTTTATATTATTATCTAAACTCCATTCGAACCTTAATTCCATATAGTTAAAGATAATATGCTCCCACACACCTCAATTTTGGTACTAAAGCCTTAAGTTGGATGAATTATAATCAAGATTCAATCTTTCTTTCAAGAGTATTCAACTTCCTTCAAGATTTATCAAGAAAGTGTATTATATTCAATAATCTCTAAGAATTCATAAAAACATTCACATGAGAGTAGCATGATTATGGGCATCTTTGGGGAGTGTTGAGTGCGATTGTTAAGGAGAAGAATGGAGAACTAAGGAGAAGACTTGAGAGATTTTCTTAGGACCTTAATGGATGAAATCAAGGAGGTTAAGTTATAGGTGGGAAGAGTAGAAGCTTCCCAAGCCCCTAAGTCCCATGTGTAGCCATAAAACTAAAGGAAACAAGTAGAGGAAAGACATGCGAAAAGAGCACAAAACCAGGTTGAAGAAGAAGAGGAGAGCATGGGAAATTATGTAACGGCACGTGACACTTCAAGGAGAACTTATGATGATGTGGAGAGGGGAATATACTTTGATCTTCCTCACTTTGAAGGTAATCTCAACTTGGAATCTTTTCTTGAATGGTTAAAAATCATTGAGTTCATTTTTGAGTATAAGGAAATTGATGATGAGAAACAGTGCCGAATGTCAATATAAAAAAGAGACAAGAGGGAGAAGGAAAAATAAATATTAGATCATGGGAAATATTAAAGAAAAATTTGAAGAAGAAGTCTATGCCTCAGGAATACAAGCAAGAAAATTTTATGAAAATGACTACGTTGAGGCAAGGGTTACATGGAGTTGAATAATGCATTCGAGAGTTTGAAAAGCAACATCTAATATGTGATGTCCAAGAATGAGAAGAAAAAAGGTGTGTAGCATTCATTGGGGGGTTAAATATGAATTTGTAGGAGAAGGTAGAGGTGTACTTATATGATGTGTTTGAATACCTATCCAAGTTAGCCATCAAGTTCAAGAAATAGTTGAAGAGGATAAAGCCACTAAGCACGTAGACCAATGCTCCATATGGTTTGACTTTTAAGGGTGTGTTGAAGCCACCAATGTTTCAAGCCACACGTTAAGACCATGCTAGGAATTTCACTTATGAAGAAAAGGGTAAAGATCAAGAATTTGATAAGGTGAACAAGCAATGCTTCAAGTATAGAGGTTATGGTCACTTTGCTTGGGATTATCCAAATAAAAGGGCATTGACTTTGAAAGAGAGAGCAAATATGGAGGCCTATGAAGATAATGAGGACCTTGATGAAGACCTAGAAGAGGAGAGTGATATGGAGGAGGATGGTTTGGAAGAAGGCCAAGTGGATTTCTACTTATTACATAGGTGCTTTAAGTATAACAACAACCTTTACTTAAACAATGAAAGAATATTTTCAAGACCAAATGTAGAATTGGTGATAAATTGTGCAAAGTCATCATTGATAGTGGCTCATGCACTAATGTTGCTAGTGAAGAGGTGGTGAATAAGCTCAGTTCGGAGACCAATGGTCATCCAAGAACCATATTCAGTCCAATATCTCAATAAAGATAAAGGCGTAAGGGTAACCAAACAAACTCTTATCTCTTTTAAGATTAGAAATTATTTTTATGATTTTTTATGCAATATTTTACTTATAGATTCTTTTCACATTTTGTTGGGGAGGCCATGGCAATTTGATAGGAAGGTTGTGCATAATGAGGTCCTTAATGAGTACATGGTATGTAAGGGTCCAAAGAAGTTTAGGCTCAAACCTAATCTAGATGGGGAGGATTCAGATTTGAGGAATGAAAAGAAGGAGGATGTTGAGTGTGGAATGGAAAAAAGAAGAGTAATATGGAGTTGTTGATCCTTAAGGAATTTGAGATGAATGAACCCATTATAGACGAGAAGATATGCTATGCCTTAGTAGTGAAAGAGGTCCAACGAGGGTAGAATAGTAATAACGATCCAAAGTTGAAAAAAGTATTAAAAGAGTATGCCAATGTATTTGAAGAAGAGTTGCCAAGTGGGCTACCTCCTTTGAGATGTATTGAGCATGATTTAGATCTTATGCCATGAGTTCCATTACCCAAAAAACCAGCTTATAGAGGTAATCTAGAGGAGGATAAGGAGCTACAAAACAAGTGCAAGAGTTGTTAAACCGAGGTTATATTTAGGAGAGTATGAGTCCATACGATGTTCCAACTTTTTTAGTGCCTAAGAAGGATGTTATATGGAGGATGTGTATTAATTTGAGAGCTATCAACAACATTACAATCGAGTACATATTTTTGATGTTGAGATTGGATGGCATGTTAGATGAGTTACATGATGTAAAGGTGTTCTCGAAGATTGACCTTAGATGCAGTTATCATTAAATGAGGATACGGGAAGCGGACAAGTGGAAGACTATTTTCAAGACTAAGTACAAGTTGTATGAGACATTAGTGATGCCATTTAGGCTATATAATTCCCCGAGTTCCTTTATAAGGTTGACGCAGGAGGTACTTAGACCATTTATTGGGATCTTTGTTGTTGTTTACCTTGATGATTTCTTGGTATATAGCAAGAGTGAGTTCAAGCTTGAAGAGGATATTTGATAAGCTTAAAGAAGTGATTCTCTATGGTAAGATGGAGATGTGTGATTTCATGATGGAAAGGGTGATCTTTCTGGGTTATATTATGAGTGGAGATGGTATTCGAGTTGATCCTTCAAAGGTGGAAGCTATATAATCATGGCCAATTCCTATTAATGTCCACAACGTTCAAAGTTTCTATAGGTTATCCTAATTATATAGGAGGTTTATCAAATACTTATCTACCATTGTAGTACGTAGCTATCACATAATCGATGTAGAAAGGAGAGTTCAATTGGAATGATAAAAAACAAAGGCTTTTGAAGATTTGAAGACAAAGCTCTCAAATGCTCTGGTATTATGTTTACCTTATTTCCATAAATTATTTGAAGTAACATATGATGCGAGTGGTGTAGGCATTGGGAGTGTGCTATCACAAGAAAGGAAGCAATTTTCTTCCTTTAGTGAAAAGTTTAATGGCATGAGACTTAACTATTCGACATACGATAAGGAGTTCTATGATATAGTGCATTGTTTGGAGAAGCGGAGTCATTACTTGATCCCTAAGACTTTTGTACTTCATTCGGATCATGAGAGTTTGAATATTTTCATGGTTAGAATAAGGCTATTCCGAGACATGCTAAGTGGATTAGCTTCTTGCAGACATTTGTGTTCTCTACAAGGCTTGTCGATGGCTATAAAATGTCATGGTAGATGCAATATCAAGGAGGACCATGAACATACCATGATGGATGTAAAGCTTTAAGGGTTTGAATTATTGAAGATTGAATATGCCATGGATGATGATTTTTCTATGATCTTTAAAGAGTGCAAGAAACAAGGGAGTTCTTGAGCTTAAGTTATTCAATATAGGTTCTTATTGAATAAAAAAAATTTATGTGTGCTAAAGACTTCAGTTCAAGGCTTTCTCATCCAAAAGGTGCATAAAGGAGAAATTTCAAGACACTTTAGAGTTAACAAGACTTTGGAATTGTTTCAAGAACATTTCTATGCGACGAGAATGAAAAGGGAGTATCAATTACATTTAACGTTAGAGATATTATTCCTTATTTTGACAATGCAAATTTGAGGGCAAATTCAAATCAATAAGGGGAGAATGATTTAGGATCAAACACACAAGAATTGACTTTTATAATTATGGAACCAATTATTTTGCATTTGAAAATTTTCTCCTATAAATTTGAAGGCTAGTGGATGGTTAAATTGCTCGAAATGTAACAAACAAGTAATTAAATGTCTGCATGCATGTGCATGGAATGCAAGGAGGGAGTGACCTTGTGCATAAGGAGTGTATTGTTAGGATTTTCAAGAATTATTAAGTGATTTAGCTAATTTATTAATTAAATAATAACATAGTGGAATAAAGCTACAATAAAGTTAACTTAAAGTAGCATACAATTAGCATAAAGGTAGCATAATATCTTTTAGCTTGGAATCTTTTGGAATATGCTTTAGCTAGTGGCAAAAAGGTTGTATTTTCATGAATGAAAATTTTATGGTATGTATTATGAAGAATTGAAGTTGAAGATCAGCATTGAATGAAATCTATGTGAGTTCAAGCTCAAACAAATGGAATATATATGAGTAGTTTAGCTTGAAAGTTTTAATCTCTTTGTTTGTTTGAATTAGAGATTAATCCATATCTCTTCTACAATTATTAATCCATACTTTTCAACCCTAAATACCATCAAAATCCAAATCTAATTCATGGTTAAACCAAACCCTAAATTGTTATACCAAAACTGAAGCCCTAAACAATCCCTTCAAAACCCTAAACCATCCATACAAACCAAAGATAACTTTATTCCCTCTTTTCAAACCAAACCCTAATGCTAAACCACAATTCCAACCTACATCAAAACCCTAACTTTTGACACTAAGCATCATCATCAATCCATCATCGAGTGCATAGACTAATTATTGTGTCCTATTCGAACAATCATCATTGTTAACCCACCATCATTGAATCATAATCATCACCCTTCTACCATATTTGAACCACTATAATCTTATTTACATCACTTTTGAAGTTTTAATATTTTAAATCACTTTCACTGAGCCTTTATCATATTATCTAAACTCCATTCAAACCTTAATTCCATATAATTAAAGATTATACCCTCCCACACACATCAATAATAATGATGGAGCATGTAAATATAGTTATATGGTGTAAGTATGATATTAGTTTTTACTTTGATCTTAATTTTTTTCCATATAACTTTCATGCTTATGAATCTCATTAAAGAGCTAACTTCGATTACTGAATACATAATATATAGATGTGTCCATTGAGAGTATGTTTATGGGGATGATCAATATTTACCCTACTTGTGTTGGGCTTAAAGGATTGAGAGCATGAATACCAAAATATCTTTTGTATTTCCTGAATGGGGTAGGGTTTTTGGTGCTTTCCCTACATATGTTTCCTCTCCTTTGTATTTCAATAATTCAATTATTCTACTCTTATATATAATTCAATAGCTTTGGGACCTAATGTGTTTCCATTTGGAAATTTTTCTAATCGATATATCTATAAGATATATTTTGTGCACTCCATTTATTGTCTTGGTGGGGTTGGTATCCTTAGTAATATATCTAACATCGATTCATAATATATAGATGTGTCCATTGAGAGTATGTTTATGGGGATGATCTAACTTGTATTCTATAATTTAAGCATAATGTATAACAATTCCTAAATGTAGTATTGTCTGAATTCTCTAATATTAAACATGAAGTTGGATATTTGAGCATGATTTGTTTGAGTATGTATAATATCATAACTCAAGGAATTTATAGTAATGCCATAAAAAAAGAACATAATGAGTGTGATCATAACTCAAGGAATTTATAGTAATGCAAGCCTTATCCACATGGTAAGTCAACTCAATATCATAGTACTTCACTTACTATATGTATCACCTCTACAACATGTTAAACTCCTTTTGAGTGAATATATCTTAAAGGTTGTTATAGTTCATGAAGGATCTGCACTAAGTTCCATACATATTGTTCTCCCAAATTTTAAATACGAATAAAATAGTAGATAAGTTCAAATCATGTGTTGGATAGTTATACTCAAGCTTCATCACCTTTTGGGAAGTATAGTTTATTCCTTACCATACACAATCAATAAAAAACTCAATGCATCATTCATCACATCATTATAGACTTCAAATTAATTTGATCCTAATGGATAAGTTAAAATTGGTGTTATTTTCAAGTTCCATTTTAACACCAAAAACGCAAACTCTCAAATGTTATCAAAGGACAAGCTACCTTATCCAAGTCCTCAACAATGTTCCTACAGTACTTAAAAAAAATCCAAGAAACTACAAATCTTGAGAACATTAATAAGTGCCTTCCATTTTATAACTTGAATAATCACTATCAAATCCACAACATCTTCTCCTACTAATACCGCATGTCCTGAAAATAAACTTTCTATAGCCAAAACTCAAACTAGAAGAGTTTGGCATATAACTTGTGATCTATCTGGAGTGAAAAAATGATTTGAATATGTTGCTAATGCTCCTCTTTACTTAGAGAGTATATAAAATTATTATCATTGAATACCCCAATAAACTAGTTGAGGAATAACCATAAATTCCATTTCATTAAGTTTATGGATAACGTAGGACAATTGGTGTGTTAAAAAGACATCACTGTGAACTCATAATGCCTATACCATGTCCTAAAGGACATCTTCATGATGCTTGCTTCTAAAATTCCTAATTGGTAAAACCTAAACTTAAGTGGATTTTCAAGATGATTGCAACACTTAATCCTCTAATGTGGGTAAAAGTTCTTAACCAATAACTAGTTTAGACACTAATAACAGATACATATACTGATGCTCCATTCCTTTTTCTTTACAAACATAAATGGGGCTCCATATAGGGACACATTTAGGTGGATATACCCTTCAGCCATCAAGAACTATATTTAAGACTTCGACTTTTGTAATTCTACTTGTTCCATCAGGTATGGTGCCTTTAAAACTAGTTGTATCCTAGTATTATCTTGATGGTGAAGTTTATCTCACACACTAATGGCATGCCTGGCATCTAATCTTTGATAATGTTTGAGAAGTATTGGGTAAGTAGCATATCCTCTAACAATGACATGTTCTTGTTCAGCTCCTTAACAATGCACATATACATAGGGTAGCTCTTTTACAAAAATAAATATAGTGAATGAGTAAATATGACTTTTTTCATAGGCAACATGTTGCACCTCTTATTGGATACCCTAGCACCTTAAGGTCCCTACAACACTGCTCTCTCCTATATATATTCAATCACCACTCGACATCCATCGAATGTGTTAATGCTAAGGATCACATTGGATTCCTATGGGTCTATCTTAACCAAGTCCATTAAGAATTATAAATTGCCTATTTCCAAGGCCACATCTTAATATATCCTAGAAAAATCCAATCTATCCCTATGTAACACCCCCAAAATTCACTACTAAATTTTTTTATTTCATTTGAAAGAGTTAGCGGAAGCAAAATACATGACTATAAATTCTGGGGATATTACCCCCATACTTAGTACTAGGCCGGTTCACTCATACCGTTCTAGTATCGAGTGCTAAGGCTAAAGAATGAAATATAGATTGCTAAAAAATCAAACCATATTTAAATCAAATTGGCTCAAATAAACATTTTATAAGCATAGAATCCACCAATGGTGGTTACAAGAACAAAGATTACATTTAACCTAGGCATTAGAAGAGAAAGAATGGAATCCTAAAAGTCAAGATAATCCTTACGCTCATTCCCGTTACCCACTTGAATAGCTCCCGAACAAGGACCTGCAAGGGACACTGCCCATTGAATAGGTAGGGCCCCCTAAGAATGGAACCCTTGAGTACTATGGTACTGAGTAACCCTTTAAAACACACTTAAAAACAAGCCCGCAATGCAACACATGATACACCGTTACATACATATATAATGAAAGGTGCATGTATAATATTCAAAATCATACATTTACTTACTTAACAAGTCGATCAAATATTAATATATCAAAATGAACAATCAATACTTCTGGGCTTTAAGCCATTAGTCCAACTTTAATCACTCATCTCTTAGATTTTTATATATCCATGTGAGTGCAAGAACCCCACTATTATAGCCGGTGGATTTGGCCACTTATAGGGCAGAACACACCTAACTACTATTATATGCCGGTGTATCGGTCTCTAAGGCAAAATGCTTTTAGCCACTATTATGCCGGTGAATCGATCTGGCCACGACTCTCATGGTATTCCACAATAAGTATTTAGTATCTTTTATTTGTGTTATCAAACTTAGGGTTTGGTTTATTGAGCTTGGGATCCCCTACTATTATAGCTGGTGGATCGATCACTTATAGGCAAAACACACCTAACCACTATTATATGCCGGTGGATCAATTTCCAAGGCACTTGGTGTAATATCCCAAAATCCTAATTTCCGAAATTATGGCCAAATAAGGAATTATTAGGAAAATTAATTATATAAACTCATTTATTAAGATGTAGAGAGTTAATTAAGGTATATTAAGAGGAAAACAATAAAGAATTTAATTGGAAGAAAATTTGGGTATTTCTCTAATTAGCATGGAGGTTAAGGAAATTTATCCAAAATAGCCTAACTAATTTAAAAATGGATTTAATTATTATAATTAAAATAAATATTATTAAGATTATATATATAAATTAATTATATAAATAAATAGATACCCAAATACCTCCAACCCAACCATTTTACCATTTCTCCATTTTTCCATTTTCCTTTTTTTTCCTTTTTCTCCTTTCTTTTCTTTTTCTTTCTTCCTCCTTTATTTTTCTTTCTTTTCTTCTTCCTTCCCCGGTTTGGGCCAGCTGTCAGCCCAAACCTCCTTTCTTCCCCCGTCTCGCGCGCCCGGCCTGCGCAGCCCAGGCCCCCGCCTCTCCTTCCTTCTTCTCGCCCGCGGCCCAACGCCGTGCGACGCGACCCCAGTGCGCCCGTGCGCTGTGTTTTGGCCTCAGTACCGTCGAAACGCCGCGCCACGCTAAATGACCTTATGACCGTTGCCCACCTTCGACGCGACGCTGCGTTTTACTCACACAACCTCCAGTACGTCGCGTTTTACTTACGGATTAAATAACCGCCACCGAACCGGCCGGTTCCCCTTCTTTTCTTTTCCCCTGGACCACCGGTCCACCCTGTCTGTCTTCTTCCTCCCCCGACCTGCAATTCGACGCTGCAGCTCGAATCCCGCCGGCAGCCACCAGCCCAGCACTGACCGTCCTTCCCTGCCCCTCTCCCGTCGTTTTCTTCCTCTTTTCGACCCCGACCGAGTCCCTCTCTCCCTTTCCCGCGTGCCCTTCTCTTTCCCCTTTCTTCTTCCCCTTCCCCGACCCAGCCTGCCATGGCAGAACCTGCACCACCTGCCATCGGCCGGCCACCTGCACACCTGCCCCGCGTGCCACCTCCCTTCCTCTCGTCGTTTTCCCCCCATGGCCTATAAATACCCCCATTGGCAGCCCCGATCAGCCCTTTTCGTTTTTTTGCTCCAAAACCCTACCTCTCCGCCGCCTCAAACAGACGGGCTTTTCGCCGTCACCGGAGACAGCCGCCGCCACCTCTGGCCACCGTTACCATCCTTACATCTCCCTCGACAAAACCGAGCCACCACCACCCTCCGCCTTGCCCTGCACGTGCTGCCTTCGTCGTGGAAAGTTCCTACCCCGAAAACCACCACTTCCAGCCCGTCGCCGCCTTGCGCCGCCTTCTGCCACCTCCTCCGCCTCTACTAGCCACCCTTCCACCCTCCAAAATGCCCAGCAGACCTCCCTCTACCTTTCCCTGCCTTTAACTTTCCCTGCCTCCCTCTCCTCCTTCCTCCCTCATCTCCCACCTCTCTCCACCACCCTCGGCCGCCGCCATCGCCGCCGCGCGCCGCCGCCCCTTGCCATGCCACCACCCTCACTCCACTCCCCTCCACCTGCTCTTTCTTTCCCCACCTCAAACTCCTCCTTTTTCCCTCCCATCTAACCGCCACCTCCATCTTTCCCCCTCTTCTCCTCCTCCACCGCCGCCGCCATCGCCGCCACGCGCCGTCGCCGGACTACCACCGACCCTAGGTGGTTCTCCACCCATCCAAACCCTAACCCCCTTTTTATATAGCTGCTACTATTTTCTACTAATATTAACACTAATATACTTATTATTATTATTATCATTATTATTATGATTATTATTATTATTATTATTATTATTATTATTATCATCATCATTATTACCATTATTATTGTCTTCATTATTAATGTTCTTATCTTCCTACTAATACTAACATCCCATTTAAACCCTAACTTGTATTATACTTAACTTTGGTCTTATTTTTATAATTATTGGTATTAACATTATTAATAATATTACTATTATTACTTCTATTATCCTTACTACAGTTATTGTTGTGGTTGCTAAACCTTACTTGGATGTATTATTGTTATTATCATTACTACTAGGAGTATTATTATTATTATCGTTATGACTAGTTTTATTATTATTATTATCACTATTTTTCTATAGTTAGCATGAACATTATTATTATAAGAATAGAGCTAACGGGTCTAATAATATAAGTGTAACAATAGGTATTAAAAATAAACATATTTTGACTACTAATATCTAGTGTACTAATTCTAAGGTAAAAACCCTAGTTTTTGTATAAAACCCTTTTTAGTAATAAAAACCCTAACCTTAAACTAGAATGAGGATTGATAGTAATTATAAGGGAAACTAATACTTAGCATTTTCTCCTTTTATAGGTAACCCCGACCAAAGCCCTAAGGAGTTAGAGGAGCGTGCTCCAAGCCCGGCGTCGCCTTAGGTAAGGACGAAGCTATGGCCTTACGTTATGTGTGTTGCAATGTGTTGATGAATGATGAGCATGTCATGTTGATGTGTATTATGCATGTGCTATGAATAACCTGTTTTGTGTAGCGCAGCGTGGATCATGAGGTATGTGGTGTGTGCCTTATGTTATACATGTATGCCATGTTCCATGTTTGTTGTTGATGTTGATAATGTGACTTGTTATGGCCCTCTAGGACATGCATGCTAGGGTTTTAGGTAGCATGAAATGATAATGAAAGAATAACGGAGAGGTGAACGTTCGGGAAGTTGCATGGGGGGAACTAGACCTTGCATGGACATGATTCTTACGTATGAAAAGTTGACTTGGGTTATAAGTGAGAGCTTGGGAGAGTCTTGGGATGATTGGAGACTCAGTATGAAAATGGTACGTAAGGTGGTGCATAAGAGACCTTATTAGGGTTTGTGTGTAAGTGGGTGTTGGAGAGTCTGCATGGGGTGTTTAGATTATGCATGGGAACGAATCTTACGTGAGGAAAGTTGAATTAGGAAGTGAATAAAATAATGCCAAGGTTACGGACCCATTGGAGACTTGGGTGCAAAATTTTACGTGGGTCGGTGTAAGAGTGTCTAAGGGTTCCAATTAGGGTTTCGGGAGGAAATGAGCAATTTGAAGGGTACAAGGGTAAAAATGATCAAGGAAGGATGGAGTATGGGGTGAGAATTCACTATATAAAGGAGGAGTATGGGTTTTTTTTCCAAAGGAGAGGAGAGATTTGGGGTGAAAGAGGGAGATTACTTGTTGAGGAAGTAAAGTGCTAGGGTCTTGGGAGGCCCACTAGGGTTTTGTCGGTCACACGTGAACTTGTGAGATAAAGTAATATATTTGGGGAGTTTCCTAATAAAAATGAGGTGCGAGATAGAGGATAAAGTAACGTTTGGGTAAGTAAGGAAGAGTTGGACCACATAGGTCCGACTAGGGTCTACGAGGAGGAACCCTAGAGGGATGAGGACATATGGAGTCGATATCGTAGGTGTTGGGGTAGCCTGTATTCTTGGAGATTGTGCCTTACTATATGCCACTATGCTTAAGTCTACGGGGGATGGATGTAGGATGTGAGAAGAGGTACGGGTCTCAAAATATGGGACGGTCCCTTTGGAGGGGAAAGTAGTAGGGTATTAACCGCATACATGTCAAGGGTGTTGTGTGATTCAATAAGACACGGATAAGACACTAATAACGTAAAGTGGAAGATTATTGAGCCGAGCCCAGTCCGTTCCACCGGTTAGAATAGTGGTCAGAGGCGTTCTGCCCTGTGCGTTTCGTGCCGGTCCACCGGCTATAATAGTGGTCAGAGGCGTTCTGCCCTGTGCATTTCGTGCCGGTCCACCGGCTATAATAGTGGTCAGAGGCGTTTTGCCCTGTGCGTTTATTCCGGTCCACCGGCTATAATAGTGGGGGATCTCGGCTCAATACACCCAAAGTAAATAAGTTAAACCAAGGGAAAAATACTAAGTACTTACAGTGGAACACCATGTTGAGGCGGGGCCAGTCCGGTCCACCGGTTAGAATAGTGGTCAGAGGCGTTCTGCCCTGTGTTTTTATTTCCGGTCCACCGGCTATAATAGTGGGGTCCCCGTGCTCACATGGATTATTGAAGAATGCGTGAAATGGACTTATTTCATTAATGAGAATACAGAATAAGACATCAGAAAGTGATTAGATCTATTCATGCATGTCATCGTATGTTATTTATGTGTTGAATGTGGGTCTTGCGTGCTATGTGTGCTATGTGGTATGATTGTATGCTTGGCCTTAGCGCACCAGCGCCCTTACTCAGTATTGGACCCGTACTGATACTACACTGATTGATTGGGTCCTGTGATGATCCACCAATGGTGGGGAGAAGACCTCCTATGCAGGTTTGATCGGTTACAATTGTGGGGTGGAAGGCTTGGCTTGAGTGAGTAGGCGATCTGGATATTGGTCCCTTGGGATTCTGTTTTATTTGCTATATTTTGTACCACGCTCCTCGCTTTGAAACCGTACTCTAAGTTGTATTCCTAAATGATATTTTAACTGTTGTTGACTCGTGGTTTTCATGAATGGTCTATGTTAACTATGGAACTATGTTTTGATGAATCTTAATTAATGATTGTTTGGTTTAGCCTTAGCACTTAGTATCGGAACGGTAGGAGTGAACTGGTCTGGTACTAAGTGTGGCGGTAATACCCCCAAGTTTATGGTTTTAATTCCTTCGCTTCCGCTAAAACCTTTGTCTTAAACGAAATTTTTCAGGAGTGAAATTTGGGGGTGTTACACCTGGCCACTATTATGTCAGTGGATCGGTCTAGACCCGGCTCAATAATCTTCCAGTTTAAATGATTAATGTCTTATTCGTATCTTATTAGAAATTATTTCACCCTTGACATGCATGTCACCAACCTCTACTTCTATCCTTCCAAGAGGGCCTGTCCCATATCTTGAGACTTGTGCGCCTCTTATCACACCCCGACATCCATCCCTCCTTATTTTTACTCATAACAAAGACCTAACTCCTAAGGGTGTGGGTTAAGGCCCATCACCTTATGTCATTCAAATTCTCTCACTACTACGCTCTAGGGTTTTCCCTTGAAACCCTAATCGGACCTATGTGGCCCAACCTTTCCTTTATCGTCCCACACCTCATCTCATTTAGATTCCACCCAAATCCCATCACTCTACTCACCAATTATACATGTGACCGTAAAACCCTAACACCTTTCTTACATAAGCATCATCCCATGCAAACTTTAGAAATTTCCCATGCAAGAGTTGTATCACTCATTCTTATTGATCATAATCTCCTTCTATTTTTTTCCCTCATTGATGATGAGATATTAAGGTCAATCTCGTGTCCGCTTAGTCAACTCACTTCCCATTTGTTCCTTTTTATCCTTTCACCTCATATGATATTATTAAACATCCTAGCATGCATGTCCTAGAGGGTCACATCATATAACATCGTAAGCACAACACATATCATCGTGGTACATATACCATAAGGAATTCACATATGCATACCTCAACTCCAAGCTATGCTACAAGTAATTAGTCGTTATAATCATAAGCACACAACATTGCATAACACATGGTACATGAGGCATATAACACACACATAGTTGTTCTTAGCCACATTCTTACTCGATTTAGGTTACCAAGCTATCTCCCACACTTATCAGGTCACCAATGACCCTTCATAATTTTTACACTTATCATATTTCCCATTTGGTTGGTCAGATTACCGAATTATCCTTCTCCTTTGTTCTAATTACTAAATTACCCTTTATTTGGATAAATTACCAAATTTCCCTTCTTTATCATCATAATTACCAATTCTCCCTTTAGTTAGTTAATTAATTACCAATTTGCCCTTTTGTGGGTTAAATTACCAAATTGCCCTTCTTCATTATCATAATTACCAAATTTCCCCTTTAATTGGTTAAATTACCTAATTCCCCTTCTTCATTATCATAATTACAAATTTACCCTTTACTTGGTTCAATTACAAAATTGCTCTTCTCCTTTATCATAATTACCAATTTGCTCTTTTATATACAAAATTACCATTTTTCCCTTTACATCCAAAATTACCATTTTATCCTTTTATTTATAAAAATTACCATTTTACCCCTTACATCCAAATTCACCATATTACCCATTTACATGCAAATTATCATTTTACCCCTTTACTCACAAAATTACCATTTCGCCCATCTCTTCTAAAATTACCACTTTACCCTTTACTCCCAAAATTACCATAATACCCCTTTACTTATAATTTACCATTTTGGCCTTCTCCTCTAAAATTACCATAATGCCCTTTTCTTCCAAATTTACCATCTTACCCTTTTATTATACCGCTTTTATTAAGTTATCATTATTACATGAATATTAATGTTAATACTCCACTCTCCTCATCCAAATTCCACCAACTATTATATTTCACATAATACTCCTCACCACCCACACATATTAGGCCACAATCTTACACAATATATATTAAAATGCCCCTAGGGCTTATAATAATATTATTCATGCATTAATGATCACAATAACCAAACTTTAACATGGATAAGTACTCAACATTTTCCTTATGAAATATTTCCACATATAGCACATAACCAACATGCTTTCCTTTTTATCAATCATTATAAGCAACTACATATTATATATAAGACAATATTTATATCATGCAAAATAACATATTAAAACCCTAATGTGCTAGCATACGTTTATCCATGAGTTTAAGTGGGGTTTAACGATTACCTTAATTCCTACAAAATCAAATCTTACCGGTTTCCCATTGGAAGATTCAATCTTTGATTAGCAAAACAAATCCCTAAGAATAATATCAATATTTATCACATTAGAAGTATTAAAACCAAAAGAATAAGACTTTAAAAACTTAATTAATGAAATAATTAACATAAATATAATTATAGCTTAAAATTCATGAACTATAATAACTAAGGTATATAGCAACTCATGCTGCTCATGCAGTATGAGCTGCATACAAAATAAAAAGAGGAAGTCTCGAAGAGGGGTGAAAGAAAAGGAATGATGGGCTATTTTTGGGCTGGGATCTTTAGGGTAGGACAGAAGGTAAATGGGGGAGGATTTAGAGCATGGGAAGGGTGTAGGAGTGAAGAGGGGGTGTAGGTGGCGGTTGGGGATGGGTTGTTAGTGGCCAAGGGTGGTAGCGGCGAGGTTGCAACATGGGCTACAAGAGAGGAGGAAAATGAAGGGGTGCAGGGTATGGTTTCAGAAAAAGGAGGTGTAAGGGTGGAAGAGGATGTTGTAGGGAGTGGATTGGTGGTTTTGGTTGTGGTAGAGGCAGCAGGACAGTGGCAGACGGAGGGGTTGCAGGGTCATTGCCAAGAAGGGAGAAAAAAATATAGGAGGAGGAAGAAGGAGATGTGAGGTGGCGTGGGTGGTGTTGTGGTGGTGGAAGGCAGGAGTAGAAGGGTGTAGAAGTTGGTTTTGGTGGTTGGTATGGTAGAGGAAGTTGCAGAGGGAGGCGACGGAGCCAAACCAAAGATGAAAATGGAAGGAGAAGAAAAGGGGTGAAAGGAATCGGGGAGGGAAGGCTAAAAAAATAATGGGGTGGGAAAGGGCTTTGGAGGAGAAGAAAAAGAAGAGGGAGAAGAGGAGGGGATAGGTGGCTGACCAGTTGGTGGCAGTGTGTAGGGTGGTTGGGAGAGGGAAGGAAAGAATGGTAAAGGGAGGCCATGTGTTTGGGGGAGTGTATGGCCGATTGGGTCTAAAATGGTGAAAAAAGGATGGGGAGAAAGTGTGTGTGTGTGTGAGGGTTCTACTGGTGGTAGGTGGTGGTAGCAAGGTGGTGGCTGGCGTGCCCGAGGTGGCAAACCTGGTTGACTAAGACAGGTCAAGGGGGTTGGTTTGAGGGAGAAGAAGGAGGAAGAAAGGAATGGGAGTAGGCTAGGTGTAGGGGGAGAAAGAAATGGGCCGATTCGATCCAAGGGTGAAAGGAAAGAAAGAAAAGAGGGAGGCTGGGTTGGCTAGTTTGCATGGGAGGCAGAACGGGACTATGGCCCAGGCACGGGGGAAGAGGAAGGGAGAGGGGAAGATAGGCTAGTAGCCTAGTCGTGCAGGGGAGGAGGCAGGCCTAGTGTGGGCGGCCCAAAGGGAGAAAAAAAATAGAAAAGGAGGAAAGGAGATAAAGGAGAAATAAAAGAAATGAGGGGAAAAAGGAAAAGGAAAAATAGGAAAAATAAAGATAATTAAATTTATAAAATAATATATTTTAATATTTGTGGGAATTAATTTATTTAATAATTAAATTTAATATAATCAAATATAAGAGTTTAAAAAGGTGAATTTTAGAAAAATATTGGTTTGAAAATTTATTTAAATAAAATGAGTATTCTATAATAATAAAGTATTTATTTTAATTTATTAAATATCCCTATCCAAATTTATATACTCAAAAATCTATAAAATATTTAAATTAAATAATTTTAAAAGCTAATTTATCCCAAATAAAAGCTATTTATGAAATTCTTGGTTTTTAAAATCTCATGGGATTACACCCGAAAGGGTACATCATAGATATTTATACATAAAGAGATGAAGATGTGGAAACTCTAGCCATAAAATCACTTGATAAAACAACAAGGATGCACCCTAATAAAGCAATACATATACTAGTAGTAAAATAATAATGAATATACAAGCAGCCAAATCCATTTATCGATTAGCCTGTGCTTTGCTAATAACATTCTGGATCTTGCTTATTTGGCCTCCCTTATATCCTCCATAATATGGAAGTAACTTAAATTTATGCTTCTCCCTAAGGAAATGGGAAAGACTATTATGGTCTCCCCTTAGAGTCCCTAGGCTATACACCAACTAGGGCAAGTGCCTTCTATTACTATTGCTAAAGTGATGGCTTGTAGGTTTACTACTGATAAATTAGTTATTTCTATAGTAATGGTTCCCTTTGCTTCAACTTAACACCTTATGGATGGAATTAGTCTCTTTGTTGCTGGCATTGAAAAGGTTGATGGTCTATTCTTCCATAAGGTTGGAAAAGATTAGGTCTATTATCACAATCTAGTTATGGATGATCTTTACCACACAATCAATATATAAAACATCTTAGCAAACTTCAATCTATAATAAGGCCACTCAATCAACTACTCTGTTAGGACCTTAGAGGCCCTAATCCTAACAACTTTATCCTACCTCCAAAACATTGCATCTCTAACATCGTCTTGCAAAAGATGGAAGGTAACTCCTATATCATGGTAGTGTTAGCACACATCTGCTCATATAAGGGGCCCGAATCTTAAAAATTCACAACAACCATCTTCCTTTGGATATTGACATGGAGTCCAAAATCAAATTCATAGACCATTGTCAACTCATTTTCTACTATGCTCGACGTGAACATCAATAGCTCTATGAACTGAGCATGATACTCTCACACGATCATGCTCCTTTGGGTGAGCTATATAAATTTCTTTATCATATATTCCTTGAAAAATTTTGCACAAAAATTAGTTTCAATCACCATCTTGATATCTTCCTAGGACATGAACAATCCTCCCTACAAACAATTGCTTCCTCACAAGGCATATAAAATTCCTTAAAGAAAGTAAGGAAAAATGCTTAACTTCCAAGCAAATGGTAATTTAGTATCTCGTAAGTCCTTTCCATGTCCCAAATCCATCCTTCTATGATCACTTGGTCCTCTTCACTAGCATAGATTGGTGGATGATTTCCATTAAACCTCTAAAGTGATTCATTTCCAATTCTTTCATACAAATAATACAAAAGCGGTGACGACGATTAAGGTAGTGTTGGTAGATGCCTAACAAAATCATTTAAGGTCTTGAAGGAATCCTCTAGAAGATTGGTATGACAATTCAGAGCCATAGCAAACTATCTACAAGAAAAAACACATTAATTGATAAAACATTTCTACTTACTAAGATATATTACACATGAATATTTGAGGCCACCATGTCTACCCATTCTCGATTCCTCATAAGATAACATGGGTTTTATAAGAATTAGTATTTTTGAAATATAATATAGACTAATAAAATTATAGAGGAAATTGTTTGAAAATAAAATTTGATTTAACATGGGTTAATCTAGACCTAACATTTGATACCAACTTTTAACAGTAAAAAATTATTGTTTAAAAAAAATTTCATTTTAGCAAAAGCATAAAACAACTTAGTTTGGTGTTACAGCATCACTTGGCAATTCTTGTCTACTATGCCATTTTCATGTTGAATACATGGATAAATAGTAAAATACTTAAAACATAGTAAAGTAGAGAGTGTAATAAATTTTGTAAATTAAAACAAGTGTTTGAAGAATTACTCTAAGTAAAAGAATAAAATGTAGAAAAAAATATGTAGGGAACTAAGAGTCCGTATGATGATCAAAGCATTAATTAGATAAGCGAACTCTATATCAAAATTCTTGAAGTTAAAATAATCAACCTTCCCCAAGTAGCACATCATATGCATCAAAGTCATCTATTAAGTCTTCCATAACCTACACAAACTCAATAAGGCTCTCTACTTGTGGAAATTCAAAAAAAAAAAATATAACTGATACACTACATACTAAGTAAAATAATTTTACAATCAAATAATGGTCACATAATATCACAAGGTTAAATCAAAGGTTAAACATGCATAAAGAATAACACATGGTGGTACCAACTTATTTATTATTATTAGTGTTATAATTATGACATAATAAACATTCATAATCTTATTTACATTATTTTATGGAACCCCGCTAATCTCAACTCATGGAATGGTGTCAATAATAAATAACTGTTGTACCATCAAGCTTCTTTCAACTATTCTTAACTAGTGCCACATTATCAAAACATTGTAACCGTATAGAATAAAGCACCTAGCTCCTATTCTTTCACAATAGAGTAGATAAGTATAACTCATCTTGACTCTTGTTGTTTTTCACTTTAAATTATTAGTAGTTTATCAAATATTACCATGCTTCCAATTGTGGGTATATAAGGCACACAACCTATATTAATGTCAATTCTTATAATACTTAAAACATGACAATGAGAATACTGATATATTTCCGAAGGAAAAAGCTATATTTCTCCGAAAAAGCCATAATTTCACCTATTAAGCATAATTTCTTCCCTAGTGGTCATTTTATCACCAAATTCATTAGCATCCTTTAAACATCATAATTAGCAACATACCTTAAAATAATATTCTAACCCCAATGTCTTATGTTTGCAATAATATCCTACCATTAGGGATACTATTCATAGTTTGTCACAAAATCTTATTTCACAAATTAATCATAACATTTCCTATTAAGCTCATACAAGAACCAAATATAATAACTGTTCCTAAAATTATAATATTAACATCATATATAGAAATAATGGTTAAACTCATACCAAAGAAGGAACATACCAAAGTAGGCATATCCTGCATAGGTCATTGGCTATAGGCATATATCTTGCTACAATGTAGTGCTTAAAATCATCACAACCATCCTTGCTAATATACTTAGTGGAGGTTTGACAACTATCATTAGGAAAACTGAGGGAGCATTTGTTTAGGGAAGAATAATGGCTGAGAATATATTTCTAACCTGGGATTTCATTAAAGAATATAATAGGAAGAGAAGCTCATCGAAATACATGATAAAGATTGATTTGAGGAAAGCATACGACACTGTAAATTGGAAGTTCATCAAGGATGTTATGGTGGGACTGGGTTTTCCTCCAAAATTCTTTCAATAGATAATGACTTGTGTCATTACCACCTCATTCTCCTTTATCATAAATGGTAATTTCTGTGGTTTCTTTCAAGGGGAATAGGGGTTAATGTAAGGGGACCCATTATCACCTTACCTATTTGTGTTTTTCATGGAGTTTCCTAGTAGACGTCTTAGAAAGAATGCTTACACTTTATATTTTTTTTATCACTCAAGATGTAAAATTTTTGGAATCACTCACCTAGCTTTTTCCAATAATTTAATGATGTTTTCTAAGGGAGATGTAGAATTAGTGAAAGTGTTGATGGATTCATTAAAGGAGTTTCTTAGCTATTCTTCTTTATCAACGAACTATGGGAAATCAGACCTATACTTGGCAGGTGTAAAACTAGCTCTCAAAGATAAAATTATTGAGATCACTAATATGAGTCTTAGACAATTATCTTTTAGATATATAGGGGTCCTTATCAACCCCACCAAACTTAAGGTAATTGACTATGATACTTTTAATGTAGCCATTGCCAATGTATTAGCAAGATGGAATACTAAGACCCTCTCTTATTTTAGGAAAATTGAACTAGCTAGATTTATCACATAGAGCATAAATTCTGACTGCCTTAGTATTTTTGATGTTCCTCATATAGTTATTAGAAAATTCCTAAGCCGATACAGAAGCTAAAAACAATCGCTCATTGCTTGGGATGATATGTGCTTACCAAATCATGAACGATGATGTGGTATGAAGCAACTAAAGACCTGGAATATTGGAATGATGTGAAAATACCATTGGAATATACAGAGTAAGAAAGACTCATTGTGGGTGAAATAGATACACCAAGTGCATGTACAGAAGTGTGATATCTAGTCTCTTATACTTAGCCAAGCTACATTTATGCTAATGAAGTTAATATGAACCATTAGAGAAAAGCTCGTTAGTAAATTATGTACAGTGGCAATTGATACAGATATGGTTTATAAGGTCTTGAACAACAAGAACAATCTAGCCCACTAGACTTCTAATGTTAGTACTTTGCTTTCTATTTTTGTTCTTGTCTAGGTACCCCTATTTCTTTCCTCTTTTTGGTCAAAAGGATATTACCTCTTTCTGGTTAGTTCTATAGGTACCCCTATTTCTTTCTAATTGTTTATATTCCAAGTATTCCTTATGCTTCTGTACATGCATATGATTCAAAAATTGAAATCAGATTTTTACCTTTCATAAAAAAGAAAAGAAAAAAAGGTTAAAGTCTAATATCTTAAATATAGGATTACGATCTTACCTCTAAGTTTACTGTTTTAGCTTAAAGAAACTTTTCTTATTTATTATACTTAAACCAGTCATATTAACTACAAACATTGCAAATAATATATTATATTTTAAACTAATTATCACACTAAAATATCTAAAATTTTGTATTTAACCGATCTTAACCAAAATGCCTTTGAGATAACCAAAATACCCTTATTTTCCCAAACATCGTATGAATCCTAATATATACGATTTTTTAATCTCTAATATATATAAAATCATGAAATTTCATAACCATAATCATACATACATACACATATAGCGGCTCGGGCCAACCAACGGGCACAAATGCATGTTTTTACAACTTTCTCACTTACTCAACATGCAACACCATATATCATATAGCATCACGATTGTATTAAAATTATCCATATATTGATTTCAAACATGATATCACATTCAGATAGGCACCTTACATATAAATTCTCTCTCTATGACATGTATCCTTACTCAAAGAATCTCTAATCTCTAAGCACATAAGACGTATAACTCCTACTCTAATACAATTAAACTATCACTTAGAAGCCAAAGTTACAACAAGATTATACTTAGGAAAGTCAAATAATGAAATATATGAGAAAGGATAAGGGGGAGAATGGAGGTAACTAAATAAGTGGAAGGGCTTATTTAAGGGATGGTGCATGGTGGACGGCATGATAATGCATAATAAGGCCTAGGTAGCATGGGTTTGAGAAAATGGGCATAGCTAGGGCATACCTAAACTAAACCAAAAATGGTAATAAAGAGGCGGACTAGCATGGATTGGGAGTAATGATGGTCCGTTGCAAGGTTGTGATGAAATCAATGGTCAATGTTAGGTTGAAAGTGGAAGGTGGTGCTTAGTGGCCATTGGAACACATAGGGGAAAAGAGTGTTGTTAGGATTGATGAGAAAAAGTGGGAAAAGAGAAAAGGTGGTTGATATGGTGACGTAGTGGGAGGAATTATGTAGGGAAGATAGAAGAAGTAATAGAAGGAAAAGAATGGAAGTATTAGGGGTAGCACTACTAGGTGTAGCATTAGACAATGACTAGTAGGGTAGGGAGAAAGAGGAATTCAAGGAGAAGAAATAACTTTTGGTATTGGCAATCTAAAGTGATGTGCTAGATGGTGATGGTCATCTTTGGGAGAAAAAGGGAAAGAATGAGGGGATATATTAGGCTTATTTCTTCATAAGACAAAAGGAATGGAGAAGACAATAAGTGTACCACCATCAATTCACTACATAGAATTTTATTTTGTGGAAATGTCAATTACAAATATAATAGGTGTTACTACCAAACATAGAATAAGTCCAATTCCTTCACCTTTCTTATGATATGTGCTAAGGATCAAAAGAAGTCATGCTCAAAATAAAGTAGCAAAAATATAAGATAATAACATAAAGAAAATTTATTAATAAAGATTCCATATATAGTAATAAAAATCTATTTACAAAATATGTTATAAAAGTTTAAAGTAAATTCAAATACAATAAAAACATGCACCCAAAGATATAACACCAATTTCCCCTAACTTTATACCCATAAGCCCATTCCATCATTTAAACCTCTCCAGAGGACTCCATTTATCATTTTCATTTTTTTATGCTTCTAACGACACACTAGAATTCACAGAGTCATCTAGAAATGTAGTATTTGTAGGCTTTATATCATAATATTATACAAGAGGAAGAGCACACACATTTCATATTGTTAGATTCTAACTTGTATTTGTATATGTAGCATGGCATGGATTGTGGCATTCAAGTTTGTGGAGAATTTTGGAACCAAAAAATTACTAAAAGATAAAATATAAGGGACCTGTGTTTTGAAACATGCTCCATGTTTATGGGTACACTTGGTCTTATAGATTTTTGGCCAAAGCTGGGAGTGCTAGAAAAAAATATAAGGGACCTATGTTTATTAAGATGGACCATATTTTTCCTATTATCTACCATTTTCTTTTGTCAGTAAGAAAATTCTATAACTAGATGTGTATAAGACCCTAAATATGTGCATTTATCCTTTGAACCTATCACAATCTTCTCTTATTGAATTCTGTTATGTTTTTTATAGAATTGTGTACTAAGTGATATTGTGAGGATTGTTTGAATCACCTTGTAATATCTTATATTATATGTAGTAATGATCATTGTTATTTCCCTAATTAATATTATGTTTTGATTGTTCTCATAATTATATCTTGTAATTGCTTCATTGTTTGTAAGGTGAGATGCTGAGCATTCACATCTTTTGTGACTTTTTTCCCTACATTTGGTAACAGAGCTCTTGGTGTGTGATTGATCTGTATCAAGATAACATATAAAATATTTAAAACTTATTGATTTGATCATTCTATCAATTTTGTGTTAAGGAAATTATAGATAAATTTGATATGTTTTTGGAATGGACTAGAGAAGGCATTATTTGAGAAAGCGGTGAAGTGAGAAATGAAATCTAATGGGGAGTTTTTTATATTCATTTTAAAGACCTATCCACCATATAATTGATCTTGTTAAATACTTTTTTCTAACAAGTGGCTAACAAGATAATTGTTGCTGCCATGAGGTTCAAGCTAGAATCCTTGTACATGATAAAATATATAGAAAATTATCTATTATTAAAGAATCAACTTCATGATTTGAGGCTAGGTGATTGTTAGTCCTTGAAATCTCATTTTGATTAATTTGACTCTATAATTATAGATTTGCAGAATATAGATGTTAAATTAGATTATGAGGATCTAGATATTATGTTAATATTTTATTTACCCATTTTTGATAAAAAAAACATGAGATTATGTTATACATGAACGGTGAACTAGTTCTTGCAGATTTTAAGAATGCCTTGCAATAATGTGAATTGCTAGATATTTTTAGGTAAATCACATGGTGATAGGCTTGTAGTAAAGGGTATAGTGACAATAAGAAGTCAAAATATATGTTGGAAAGGTTTAAGAATTTGGGCTTCCATGGTTTTCGTATGAAATGTGATATTAAAAAATACTACCATAATGGGAAACCTAGAGATACTACTAATGGTGTATATAATAAGTGTGATGTGTCCTAAATGTGGGCGATAGTGATGGTGATTTACTAACTACCGTTAATGAGCATACCATATTAGATTATATGTGCATTCGAGATTCTAGGTCCTCTTACCATGTATGTCCCAACAAAGGCTAGTTCCAAACATATTACACTATTTATGATGGATTTATTATCTTGGAAAATGGTGCTTCATGCAAATTTGTTGGAATATAAACTGCGAAAGTGAGGATAGATGATAGTGTGTGTAGGATACTATCTTGTGTTCATCATATTCCTAACATGACTAACAGCTTGATTTCACTTTGTTCCTTGGATAGCAAAGTTTATAGCTGTGTCACTAAGAATAACACATTGAAGGTTTCTAATGGGGTTATGGTGGTGATTGTTCGCTAGTGGGTTGAGAAATTATATAATTTTCTTGGCATAACTAATGAGGGTGCAATTGAGGAGACATTAAGATTGTTTGACTCTGATGTTGCCATAAGCCTATATAATTATGACATAACTATGTCTTTGGCATAACTTGTGGATCCTTATTAAGGGACCTAGTTACATTAAGATCGTTAACCTTTTGTTAGTTAGAATTCCTTCATTACAAGTGAAGTAGGAGAGTCTGATGGGTACTTCATATAAAGTTTTACTCCACCTGCTGTCTAGATTCTTCCACACTAGATGAATCAGTACTAATAAAAACAATGGTTATTTTGGGTGTTGATTCTTCCTTGTTGTATTCTACTATTGTTCCTAAAGATATATGGTATCTCTAATGGATTCAACCATTGGTATGTAGTTTTTTAGTTGTTATTATATTGTGGTGTGTTTATGATATTCTTGTTGTAACAACAGAAATGTTTGAGGGGGACAAGTGGAAGAATTTTGATATGACTAAATCTAAAAGGGATGTGGTTTCTTGCTTAGTTATTGGTTCATCCTTTGCAAAAGTGAGATTCTTTATATATGGTGTTATTAGTACCAACCTTTATATTTCTTATGGAGTGAGCATGTGGTGAGTCTCTTGAAAACACCTTAGTTAGGTGTGCTATGGATTCTCAGTTGCTTGGCTCCTACATCATTATCTTTTATTGAGTATGTGTTATCGATTATTCTATTTATAGGTTATTCTTATCTTGGTTGTGTTCTTGACTATTAGAGGTACAATAGTATGCTAATGTTTAATGTTAGAGGTTCTAAGGTTGTGATAAGTATGATTAGAGTTGATAATGCTGTGTAGCTTGGAATATTAGCTTGTGAAGCTAGGATGATAAAAAGTGATTCTTTTGAGGTTGATCTAGTGTGTGTGGTGATAGAGCCATAACTTGATCGTATTCATATGCCATAGTGGGTTATTTAGACCTAGAGGTTTATGATGGTCATTTTAGATCCTATTGCTTGTTGTTAAGAATAATGTGTCAAGTTAGATATTATGAAATTATGACTTGCATTTGTATGTGTAGCTTAACATGGATTATTGTGTATAGTTTTTTTAGAGAAGTTTGAAGCCAAAAGGAGACCAAAATATAAAACATGGGGGGGGGCTATTATCTTGAAACACAACTCATGTTTATAGGTACACTTGGTCCTAAAGATTTTTGACCAAAGCCAAGAGTTTTGCAAAAAATACGGGCCCCTTATGTTTACTAACGTGGACCATATTTTGTTTTATGATTTTGTATCGTTCGCTTGTGTCAGCTAAATACTTCTATAAATAAATGTATATAAAACCCTAGGGATGTGTGATTTCCTATCAAACCTATCCAAACTTTCCCCTCTAGAATTATCTTATGGTTTTGAGAGAATTGTGTAATAAGTGATATTGTAAGGATTATTTGATTTTCCTTGTAATCACTAGTATTATATGAAGCATTGATCATCATGTTTCCCCAATTGTTATTATGGTATGATTGTTCTCTTAATTAGTCATTGTAGTTTCCTAATTGTTTATGAGGTCATAACCTAGGCATTCACATCTATTGTGACTTTTCTCCCGACATGCATAATTAACAATCATCTAAAACTATTCTCAAAACACAAAGCATATGCCATAATAATATACATTAATCATAGGATAATGTATGCAACATCAAAGTCTTATGCTAACAACCAATAATAGTTCAACAAATTCACATCATCTGAAGGTAGAGCACTCTAGAAAATATTGAAACACAAACGCAATAATGTGTTTTTTATTCTTATTTTCACACAATAATTATATCCATTTTTAATTACTCAAGGGGAGATATAATAAATTTAGGGACACTTAGGTACACCTTGTCATGTTGGTGCATAGAGGTAACACAATACCCTTACTGTAAAAGACAAGGACACTATGAAACTCTTATTTTTACTAGGGAATGAAGGTGGTAAAAAGTCCTCCAAGCTTGTTCACATAATGCTTAAGTATCGATATCCCTTATTTGGATTATAAGTTACCTATGTAGGAGACTGTGATCTTACTGAGACATGGTTGGACACTAGATAACCATACTCGAATGGAGGCTACACTAAGTCTCTAGGATCCATAACCCTAGACATCAAATATTTCAAAACTTGAGGTCTTCCATTTTATGTATTAATGATTCATGATGTCATCACTAATAATACACATTGCATAACATTTTCCATTTCCATATTTAACAAATTTTTATTTATTTTGAACTATTATAGTAAACCCTAAGGACATTGGTTTATGTTATAACAAAAATAACCACTAATGTCAACCTATCACAAGCCTAAGGTCATCCTATGCCCAATTATTCACATCAGGTGCACAGTTTGAACATGACCAAAATGCCTTGAATACCCCATTTTTATCATAATTATCCAATTTTGTACCAAATATTTATATTATGAGATTTTGTCATGAAATGGATAAAAGATAATGATGTAAATTTTTTTATCACATAGGTAGTTTTTTTTTCAGATTTAGCAATTGACAATATTTTTCACTTACATATACAAATCCTAATTATATATCTCTAATGTGTCATGTATTTCATAAAATATGCACAAAAATATTTCTAGCATGATATCGAACTTATTATGGCAAGTATCATCATGTTGAATGTTAGGGAGTATTTCTACTCTAGAATAATAGTAATTATCATGCTTTAAATATAATCATGCATTCATAACTTCATGTTATTTATATAAAATCTAGATACATATGCATAATTCCATGTTATGCATAACTGACTTATGATATATGCTTGAGATGCATTGACGAGATGAAAATGCACACACTAGTTATGCATCAAGCCTTGTAAGTCCCGTGTGAGAGAAGTATGGTCGAGTCATGTGAACGATGCATGATTGTGCACCATAAAAAATCAAAACATAACACTATAGGGTAACAAAGGAAATAGTTTAATTGTTGATGGTTAGGCAATGGAATGGGGGATTACTAGGGAGGTAGTATTTGGGTTTACAAGGGAATATGGTTGTGAATGGTGGTTGTTTGTGGTAAGGTTTTGTGGTGGTTGTTGATGATTGTTAGTGGTGATGGTTTAAATTAAAAGAAGAAGAACAGGAAGAAGAAGTCACAAATAGAAAATCATACATGAGTGAGCATGACACGCATGAGGAGAACCTAGGGTAGACACAAATGAATAGAAGAAAAATGGCATGAGGGAGAAATTCTATCCACATTTTAACCTTATTAAGTTTATATATATAATAAACCTTAATAATAAACATATAACTAATAAATTTAATATAAAACATCCTATAATTGTTATTATAACTAATTACATGATATTTTTTCATTAATTTAGGTTTCTATAATTGGATTATTACATTATTATCCTCTTGAAAGAAAATTTGTCCTAGGAGTTAAACAAAATAAAACTAAGTCATTGGATTCTCAGGTGGTTCACAGATATTCGTTCTAGGATTTGGGGTTCATTATTCCCTTAAAAGAACTAAACCTAATTCATAAACATACATAAAACAAGCATCAATCAATCAAATACACAAATGTAAAGATTATAAGGAACTTAAACAAGCAAGAACATAAAGGTATATCAACGGTGGTTTCTACATATCCAAAGCTTATACCTTAATAATCAAAATAAGATTGTTGACCATTAGACATCCTTAGGTACCTCAAGTACTGTAAGCCTCATTTGCACTACATAAAGGCTAAGGAGGAGGAAAATATCCTTTACCATTAGAATTTATGCCCTAGATATTGCTGGTTATCATTTTAGTAGTTAGGGATGTGTGCGGGTAATGGGCGGTCAAACATTTAGACTATAATTGATTGTGTTGAGCTCCAAATCTAGAGAAGTAACACTCACGGGGTTTGTGGCCATCTTGCCACACTTCTAACAAACTATTGTTCTACCCTATTAATCTATGCTTAGGAGGTTCCCTCTAAAAATCTTGCAATGAAAATGGCTCGGAGGTCAACTATTCCTAAACCGCACTCAAAAATCTATGTGACCTAACCACCACCTGGTTAGCATTACCAAACACTCTAGTGAACTCTCTTATCACCTCCTTAACTTTTATTAATCTCTAGTAGCCTCTTAGTCTTAATAAGAATCTTCTTAGACTCCTAAATCCATCACAGGCCACAAGCTATTTCATGCACCATGATTACATCCTTCATAACCTCTCCTCCAAAAAAATCCTAGGCACTTAGGTCAAAACTTTATAACGAGCAACCATCTCTTGAAAATATGCTATCTCCATTGCAATGTCAAGAAGCTTGGAGAACTGTTTGATATAGCCATTAGCTAATATGTTGCCCTAATAGAGGGTCAAAACCTCAACATGCATTACATAACATACATGCAAAGGGTAGTAGAATGCTTTCAAGGATACCAAAAATCCTTCTAAATTATCAAATAGCTCAACCTCTGAAAGCTGGTATCATCTCCACCATTCATTTACCTTTACATGCAAGTAGAAAGTACTGATGTCCACCTTCTTCCTATATGGGCAATCAACTGTACTATAGATCTTCTCTAGTTATCTGATCGAGTTTTTTTATCACTATCAAATCCTCCATTCCCTCAAACATAGATACATGATATAGCCCAACCTATAACACTCCTAAAAATCACTATTAAATTTTTTCTTTTTTATTATAAAATCATCCAAAAATAAGAGGGGTTGATACTAAGTCCTATACAAACCTTGTATGAAATACAAGGTTAAATGGAAAGATGGTGCAAGCCATGAAAAACATAACATAGTAGCGATCCATAAGATAATAAAGGTTAAGTGTTTGTTGCAAAAGAAAAACTGAAATACACAAATATTGTTCACTAGAAATAAAACGTTAAAACTAGAATATGGGAAAGGACAACAACTAGATGCTACTCTCTCTAGTCCCCCACCCTTGACATAACTACATCACTCTACCTCGATCATATCATCATAACGAGAAAAGTCATTTAGAGAATCCTCATTTAATTTCACAAGCTCAGAATGGGACACTGCTCGTGAGAATGAGTAGCTCAATAACATAGGTAACTAGTTCACTACACACTAAGTAAGGTAATAATATAGACAAGCTAGTTAGAGTAGTTAATGACACCACAAAAGGAAATAAAATGCACATAAGAATGTCATATCAATTTGTTATTTATTATCTAAATTCAAGAGAATAGTGTAATAAATAGTCAACACATAATTATAACCACGTAGGTTTAGGGTCCCCACACTTCTCACTGGTGGATAGTTCAACAAGGTACAACCCCAGACAGAATATTCCTAGTCAATATTTTTACCGATGGATTGGTAATAAGGTACAACCCCTAGTTAGAATATTTCTTGCCACTATTTTAACCTATGGACCAGTAACAAGGTACAATCATTCCCGACGTATGTGATGTTCCATTATAAGTAATTAGTATATTTACATAGGTTAATATTATATAAGGGTTTGATTACTCAAGTTCAAGACCCTACAATTTTCTTTAGTGTACTAATAAATAAAGTACAACCCTAGGGCACCACAATTCTAACTGCTATTCTTTTTGAAGGATGGGTTAATAAATTACAACGCAAGAGTATAACTCTCCCGGTCACTATTCTCACCTATAGACTGATAATAATGTATAACTAGTCCTGACTCAAGTGTTCTTCCACTCTAAGTGATTAGTGTCATCTTCTCTATTTCAGATACTACACATAGGCATGCATATCTCAAGTATGACTCCAACCCTATTATAACCTTGGGTCTACCTAATCCTTTTGAAAACCCTAGTTTCATAACCTATCATACCTCCATGCCCCTATTATTCTTTTGAGTCCCTAATTCACCCACCAAACCTAAACATGTCATTAGAATCCCCTCTTATTGTTTTCCATGGCTAATTACCCCCATTTCTCATATATGATGACCATTAGCCTATAGGTTTACTCCTCAAAACCTTAATTCTCCCTAGTTGAGCTAGCCCCTCTTCTACTACTTGGTTAGCCCTAATTTTCTAAAACCAAACATATTTTACTATGCTTATTCATTATCGAAATGTTTATAGCTTAACTCCTCCATGTTGCATATGTGATAATAACCTCCCTACATGGACCCCTCTCAAAACCCTAACTTCCTTATAGATGTTATATCTGCTCCTGCTTATCCCACTTGGCCATCAAATTTAGTACACAATTGTAAAGTAGCATGATTAACATCATATTTTAGAGGTGAAACCTAACTCCCCCATTTCTGGCATGTGATAATGACCTACCCCTATGGTTTTATACTACCAAAACCCTAGTTTCACCTACTTAGTAATCTCCTATCACTTAGCATACAATGAATCCCTATATTGTGCCAAGCTACCCACCAATGTCATCATTTCCCCCCACATCTATTTTTAGAAACCATCCCACACTTAACCACCCCAAGACATAGCTTGCATTTAGTTAGAAAACCTTCTTTAATCAATATTTACCCTAATCCCCTTTATATTTACCATAGTTATTTGTTTAGCACCATTCAAATGATATTCGGCTAACTTTCACCCTACGGTTAACCTATATGCCTATTATCACAATGATGACTAAAATTCCTCTAGGTATCAAAACCCTACCTATGTCTCATAGCTCCTAACATAAGGATTTCCAAGCTTCCCAAAAATTCAGTATCGTTTAATAGAAATACACATCAACACATGAATAAACACAATCATGTCCACATTTATTTTATCTTTAGTCTTTTCCAAGTCAAGCTACAGAAACAACCCTAGACAATCTAATTTTTCTTGCATGTATTCACTTAGCACATAATAAAGTTGCATTTTACTAAAACAAAGCACTAGTTGTGCTTATAACCTTAACAAAACGAATCCGGTATCTAAGAAAAAATAACCTTCGCTTCTTCTCCTGCCATCACAAAAAAAGTAACTAGAAAATGGAAATATCCACAATTGGCCTATTATATCCTTTTTCTATCTTTTCTTTTATCTTTAAGTGAAATAATAATAAAAAGGAAATCTATTCTAATGAAACTCAAAGGGAGGAAGGGAAGTGGTGGTGACCAAAATGGGGAAGAAAAGTAAAGTGGCGGTGTAGTGATAGCGACATAAGAGAAGCAAGTGTTGCAGCTAATTTTGTTATGAAAAAAGGTGGGGCTTTGTAGCTTGGGAATTGAAGGTGGTGTTGGAACCAAATAGGATAGTGGGTAAGAAAGGGTTGTGGTGATAGGACTGGCAGTTAGTGGTGTGCTGCCAAGAGGATGAACGAGAGCAGAGGGAATAAGGAGGGGAGAAAAGGGTGATTTGGTCAGTTGTATAGGATGGGGGACTTGTGTGTAATGGTTGAGGTGCAACAGTGTTGTGGAGGGGAGGAGTTGGTAGGTAGAAGTGGTGGTGAAAGGTGGTGCGTGGAAAGTACAACCTACACATATATAGTGTTGGGGAGAAGGAGGAAATAAGGCTCAACAAGAGTAGGAGTGTGTAGGGAGGGAAGTGGGTAGGATCTTGGGGCATAGCCTATACATGACTGTGGTAATAGTTAGAGTGGCTGGAGAAAGTGGGCATGATGAGAAGGGGGCTTGATGAGGGAGAATAATAGGACAGGCACATTGAAGGTGGGGGTATTTATACAAAAGGAAGGAGGTGAGCACGTGGTACGAAGGCAACAAGGATGGTTGCTTATAGTGGGAAGGAAAATGTGGCGATGGTAAAATAGGGATAGGAGTAGGGGAGCGTCTTGGGGGTCATGCAAGGGGGACCATGTAAGCACATGCCAACATGCATGTCTCTTATGGCCGAGAAAGGAAGGGGTGGTGTAGGGGCTATAGCAGATAAAAAATTAATGGATGGTGGATGGGAATGAAAAATGTAGGTGGGATGTAAGAGATCGGAAGAAAAAGGAAAAATATAAAGCAAAGTGATGGAGAAAAAAGGAAAGAAAGGAAAAGAAGGAGAGAGTTTGGATGGTCACCGAGGAAGAAAGAAAAAGGGAGAGGGGAGGAGAGTTGGGTTGGCTAGGGAGAGAGGGAAGAAAGAAAGGAGGTAGATGTATGGGCCGACTTTTACGAAGCCCTGGTGGGAAAGAAGAAAGAAAAAAAAAGAAAGAAGAAAAGGAAAAAAGTAGAAAATGAGAAAAAGTGAAAAGAAAAAATGAAAGAAAAAAGAAATGAAAATTTTAAAGTTGTAAAAAATTATAGGTTGGATTTTTAGGTAATTTAAAGGTAATTATATAAATAATTAAAAATTGTTATCATTTGCCTATAATTTATATTATTCTAGTTAATTAAAATAATGTTTCAAAATTTAGATAAAAAATAAAATATATATTATATATTATTATTATATATATTTATTTTATTTAATTCTTTGAAAAAATTTGTGGTATTATAGTACTACTTCCTTAAATGAAGACTTCATCCACAAAGTCAAAGGCTATGGTTCGGTAAGACGAATAAGGGAATGGGAAGCAAGTTGGTTCCTGTGGTTAACCCTAACTATAAGAACATGTGCTACTAGATACTACCCCTTAAGGAAAAAATGTTTTCTAAAATTTAACTTGCCTCAAGTGAAGAGGTCTAGGTGTAACTTGCACATATCCATTTCCATTTCCTAGGTGGGTTCTTCCATCTTATGGTAGCTCTAGAGAACCTTTATGAGCAGAACCAAACTTTTCCAGGTCTACCGGAGCTTTGTATCAAAGATCGATGTAGGCATTTCCTCATAGTTCAAAGAGTCATCGAGCTCAGCCTCATTAGCTAGGATCATGTGGAAAGGATCTACAAAGTGCTTCAGTAATTATGAGATGTGGAAGACATTGTGGGCATATGTCTAGCTGGAGTGCCAATAGTTAATCAACCTCACCAATTTTACATAGGATCTCATACACACCAATATATTAAGGCTCAACTTTTCCCTCTTGCCAAAGATCAATACTCCATTAGTAGGGGAGACTCTCACCAGTACCTTGTCTCCAAGATCAAACTTGCCATCACATCGTCTTTAATATACATAACTCTTCTAACGACTCTGAGAAACTTTCATGTTGTCCTACATCAGATGGATGTGTTGGGCTATCTCGCAAATCATCTTAGGCCCCAACACTACAATCTCACTTATATAACTCCCGTAAAGGGGTGTCTAGCATTTTTATCCATATAACACCTCAAAAGGTGTCATCCCTATGCTGGCATAATAAGTTTTGTGTATGAAAATTCCATTAAGTGTAGATAATCTTCCTAAAAGCCTTTAAAATCTAGAGTTCAGCCTCCAACATGTCCTTGAGTGCCTAAATGGTCCTCTCAGTCTATTTGTCCATGGTTGAATGAAAGATAATGGTCATTTTCAACTTTATTCCTAGAACCTCCTATAGTTTCCCCAATTGTGGGAGAGAAACCTCAAGTCCCTATTGGAGAGAATATATAAAGGTATACCATACCTACTAACCAAGAACTTCATGCAAGAATTATCCAACTAGTCCATGCTCTAGGTTGACTTCAATTGTACAAATACTACCGACTTGGTCCGTTTTTCAACGATAACCGAGTTGGTGTCACACCAACTACATGTCCTTAGTGACCCACTTAAATAATATATGGAGACCGAGTCACAAGCATGGCCCATTCCTACTAATGTCCATAATGTTCAAAGTTTCCATAAGTTGGCCTCTTTCTATAGGAGGTTCCTAAATGACTTTTCTACCATTACAGCACCTATCACATAGTTGATGAAGAAAGGAGTGTTCCAATGGAATGATCAAGCAACAAAGGCTTTCAAAGACATAAAGATAAAGATATCAAATGTATAGGTATTATCTTTACCTTATTTTGATAAATATTAGAAGTAACCTATGATGCTAGTGGCATAGGCATCGGGTGTATGTCTTTAAAAGAAAGGAAGCCAATTGCTTTATTTAGTGAGAAGTTAAATGGTGCAAGACTCAACTCTTCAACTTAAGGTAAAGAGTTTTATGCTATTGTTTGTTTTTTGGATACGTGGAGTCATTACTTGTGACCCAAGACTTTTGTACTTCATTCAGATCATGAGATTTTGAAGTATTTACATAGTTAAAGGAGGGTGAGTCTGAGACATTCTAAGTGGATAAGCTTATTGCGGACATTTGTGTTTTCTATAGGACATGTGGATGGAAATGAAAATCTTGTGGTACTTCTAAATGCTGGACTAACTATGTAGGTCTATAGTGCTCAAACTTGACCTTCTAAAAAGTTAGCCATTGAGACGCAAACTCAGCCACCTTCCACTTCATGTGGGGCTCTCTTAAGGTCCTTGCACAACTTGTCTCCTCTAGGATTGGTAGATTAGGGAATGTACATCTTCCAAAATTAGGTGCTTTAGGTTCAAGTAACCCTATAGTACACATCGATGAACCTTTTAGTGAATGCTACCATCCTCTTGTATCTAGAACCTTTCAGCTCAACCTTCCTTTATCATTCATCGTATCCTTTTGAGCTTAACATATTTAGGCTATTCGGCACATATCTCCTCAAACACTATTAGGGTAATCATCAAGGCACTTATGAAAAATCAAGATCATCACGATAGATTAGATCGACTCCCATATCCCAAATTCCTCTAGCAACTAGTTTGCTACCATATGCGAGTTCATAGAGTGAGAGGTCTTCTAGCTTAAAACATCCCTAATCATATTGGCTTTACCATCATGTTAGTTTAAATTAATTTTATAATTCTTTACAAACTCTATACACCTCCTCTACATTATATTTAACTCCTTCTAAGTGCATATGTATTTAAGAGTCCTATGGTTGGTGAAGAATCTGCACCTTATCGTATATAGGTAGTGTCTTAAGATCCTTAGTGTGAAAATAACCCCAACCAATTCTACATCATGAGTTAGCTAGTTTTGTTTGTTCCACCTTAGCTAGTAGGAGTCATATGCAACCACCCTACCAATATACATGAATACACACCCAAAATCATGGTTGGTTGTGTCATTATAAACCTCAAATATATTAAATCCATCGGGAGAAGTTAGATTAGGTTGTAGTTAGGTATTTCTTCAATTCTTAGAATTCCTCTTCACAAGTCTCATCCTAATAAAATCTAGTAGTTTTTTTCAATAGGTTTGTTAGGGAGTGGGTAATCCTTGAAAAATTATAAACAAACCATTGTTAGTATCCGACCATACTCAGGAAGATACGAACCTCAGATAGGTTCGTGGGGCCTTTCATTTTGTAACAGCTATAATATTTGTCAAGTTTACGATGAATCTCCAAGTTAATACTATGTGTTCTAGAAGAGCCACCTTAGGAAATTAAAAACCATACTTGGATAGCGTAACATACATGTGATGTTCTCGAAGAAGCGACAAAATAGTGTAATGGTGTTATTCATGCTCCTCATTTCCTCAAAAGTACACCTAGTTATCATCGATGAATATCACTACAAACTTGTCAAGGAATAATCTAATTTTTTTTTCATCAAGTCTATGAAGACAAAAGATGCATTGGTGAGCACAAAAGGCATCGCCATGAACTCATAATACCCATACCATGTATAAAATGCCATCTTCATGATGTTAACCTTTGAGAAGACAGTTGCGCCCCACAACCAGTATAAAAGGTCATCAATTATTGAAATTTGATATTAGTTCTTGACTACTAACTAGTTAAACCCATAAGAGTCAATAGAGAGATAAACGCTCCCATCCTTTTTTTTCAAACAAAAAGGATGCTTCCAATCGAAATACACTTAGGCAGATGTTTCCATGGGTTAGTAACTCTTCTAGTTGAGCCTTTAGTTCCCACAACTCCATTTGTTCCAGCCTGTAAAAGGACCTTGAAACAAGTTCTACAACTAGCACTACATCGATGGTAAAGTTGATATTGCGCACTAGCCGCATACATGGGATATCCCCCTAAAACACATTGGTGAAATCCCACGCCATATAAATGTAATTTAGGGTTGTAAGGTCCTTATGGATCTCCTAGACGCAACACATGTACATGAGGTGCCACTTCCACATCAATTCTTACTGTGTTATTACATACACAACTTTGGTGGTGGACTTAGGCTTGCATTTCGTATTCAAAACCCTGGTACCCATCAACCTTGCACCACTATGTGTTACTTTGCATGGAATATCAATGTACGATATCTCCCCAACATATCCATCACTAGCATGACATCAAAGTCTCATAGATCTTTTTTGACTATGTCTACAAGGAAGTTTACATTGCCTATCACTTAAGCCAATCCAAGTAGGGCCTAGTGTAATCCATCCTATCCCTCGAGGGTAACATCACATATATGGTTATACTAGTAAATAGTGACTAGTTATCTCTAGCAACAAAGGTAGTAGACATAAATGCCAAAGAGGTAACCGAATTGAATTGTGTATGAATTTATAGAGAAAAAGTGGTGAACATAAGCATAACCACATCTAACTATCAATCACCCTCTTCCTAGTTGATGACATTTAGGCATCCACTTGATTGACTTCATTGATAACCCTCTTGGTATCCTTTGGTACTCTAGGCCTAGCCACCTCTTTAACGAAAAGGACAAGACCCCTATAGCCTCCCCTTAAACTCTTAATTTTTTACACAAGCTAGGGTAGGCCTCTATTGAAATTGTTGAGGTGGTGTCTTATAGGTATGTTGCTGAATGGCCTACTAATATGGCACTAAAGGTCCCCTCTACTAGAATAGATATTCTTGATGCTAATGGAAGCTTCTCTTATTATAGAGCTCAAAAGTTTGTTGGTCTGGCATGCCAAAAATACTGGATCATGATGGTCTAGTGCCACAATTTCATCTTGGGCAGTTTTTCGACAACGTTATTAAGAAAAATGCCTCGATGGCTCCAAGTTCATAAATGGTCTTCTTTCCTAATCTCCTAAGGGTAGGCCTCCTCTAGGTTGGGTCCAATGTTGTGACTCTAGTCTCCTCTTTCCTAGAATAGATGATTGTTCTTGAACCATGGTTGTTCTGATGCATGCATGGTTGTATAGAATGGCTAGATAAGGGAAGCCCACTAATCCCATCATCCTATGGAAACTCAAATGGAGCCTTTACTTTAATGGTTAACCAATATTGACTCACTCGCCACAATGCTTAGGGAAAACCTCAGAAGCTCATCGAATCAAGGATAAAGCTGCCTCACTGTCATGCCTTGTTGGGTAACCTACATGAATTCCTTTAGCTTGTCCCTTTTAATGCTCTCTTGATAGAACTTGTTAGTATTATTGTCTTAAAATCCTCCACGGACATCAGTTGATTATTAGGGATACGACACCTAACCAACCAAGCATTTGCATCACTTCAAAGAAAGAATGTCGTGATGCTAGAATATTAAGTCGGGGGACAATCAGCTACCTTAAAAGTTTTTTCTATATGCAGAATCCACCCCACTAGAAAAATAGGGTCCCCCTTATCAACTTACAGTGGAGGGTAGTGTTCAGTGACTCTTTGAAGCTAGTCCTCCCTAACAACCACCTGGGGATGAGGTAGATGTAGGGGTAATAGTTGAAGCTAGGGCTAGCGCTGCATGAACTCCTTAAAGGCCTCAAGGCCTCCTCCATATGCTCAATGTGTCCGATCATCTTGTTTAACTAGAAGCAAAATAAGAGGCTAGTTAGGTTTTAACCTTCTAGTTCACTAAACACTTATCACATATTCCTCCATTTTGAAGGTTACCTAGGCTATCCATTTATGTTTCCTCGGAAGTGGATCTAAGTCTATTGGCAAAAATAAAATTTCCAACATACAAAAAACATTTTAAAGCTCAAGGAAAACATCATTGTAGCCATATTTTCTAGAAATAAGTCACAATCGTCAGAACCAAGGCTCTGATGCCAACTTTTAACGCCTCCAAAAATACCATTTAAATTTTTTATTTTTAGCTTAAAATCAACCAATAGTAAGAGGGGAGTGTTAAATTCCTAATTGGTATAAGTCTATCCCTTGGCCATTCTTGTGCTAAGTCTAAGGGAAAACTGGAATAAGGTATAACCCATGATAATCATATCAAGAGAGCATTTCATAACAAATTAAAGGTTAAGTGTTTGTCTCTAATGAGATATTGAAATACAAAAACATTTTTTAGCAAAAATAAGACATAAAAACTAGAATGTTTGAAAGAACAACAACTAGATGTTACTCTATCTCTTATCCCTAACCCTAGACAAAATTACATCACTCTCCCTAGATCATATCATCATAAGCAGCAAATCCATTCAAAGAATAATCATTCACCTGCACAAACTCAGAAGGAGACACTACTCATGCGAATGAGCAGCACCCTCAATAAGAGTGATTAGTACACTACGTATTGTATAAGATAACAATATAGTCATAGAGGTTATGAAAGTTAATGACACCAAAATAAGAAATTAAATGTAGATTATTAGGTCATATTAGTCAATTCTTTATTATGTGCACTCAAGATAATAGTCAATAATTATTTAACTCATGAATTATATTGACATGGGTTTAGGGACCCCACTATTCTCACAAGTGAAATGATTAAAAATGTATAACCCTAGGAAGAATGCTCCTCAGAAACTATTCTCATTGTTGGAAAAATAATAAGGTACAACCCTAAGCTAGAACAAACTTGGTCAATATTCTCACCAGTGGGCTGGTAACAAAGTACAATCATACCACACACACGTGGTTTTTTACTCTATGTAATTAGTGTGTTTCAATAGATTATTATTGTCTAAGGGTTTCATTAATTTATTTTAAGACTCCACTATTCACACCAGTAGATTGGTAAATAAGGTGCAAGCCTAGGACACAACGATCCTACGCACTATTTATATCAGTCGATTGATTAGTAAAGTACAATCCCAATGTGAATTGCTCTGGGCCGCCATTCTCACCAGTGGACAAGTAACAAGGTACAACTTGTCCCAACTCAAGTGATTGTCCAATTTAAGTGATTATTGTGTTATTCATGTCTTATCAATTTTAGTTACCACTTATAGCCATGTACAACTCAAGTATGAATCCTTCCCTACTACCATGACAAGCTAAGCCTGTTCTCTTAGAAACCCTTATTTTATAACCCCTCATACCTCTATATTTACCTAACAAACCCAAACCTATCATTAAAAATACACATCAACACATGAATCAACACAATCATATCCACACATATTTTTATCTTTAGTCCTTACCAAGGCAATCTACGTGTACACTACTTGACGATCAAATATTTCATTCTTATATTCACTTAGAGCATACTAGTGTCATATATTAACAAAATAAGGCCCTAGATATGATTGTATCCTTACTAAAATGGCTTTGGTCTCGAAGCAAGAATAACCTACTCTTTTTCTTCTACTATCAGAGGAATAGTACCTAGGAAAATAAAAATATCCAAACTTAGTATATCTTATCCTTTTTCTTTAAATAAATAATAATGAAAAGGATTTCTAGTCAAATGAATCTTAAAGGGAGGAAATGGTGTAGCAATGACAAAATTGGGAACAAAAGTGAAGTAGGGGCGCGGTAGTGGTCACAGTATCACTGGTAGCATTAAAAGGGTAGTTGTTGATTTTGTTGTGAAAAAAGGTGGGGGTTAGTAGGTTGGGGGCTGACAGTGGTGTTGACACTAGATAAGCTAGTGGGGGAGAAAGGGTTATGATTGTAGGACTAATGGCCAATGGTGGTGTAATTGAGAGGATGGAGAATAAAGGAGGATAAAATGAGGGGAAAAGGGTAATTTAGTAGTTGTAAAGGCCGGGGCACATAAACTAAGAGGCATGGCGGGGAGGAGTTGGTTGGTAGTGGTGGTGGTGTAAGGTGGTGAAAGGCATGCATAGCGTACACAATTGCAGTTTTGAGGATAAAAAGGAAGGGGGAAGTAGGGGAAATTGGGGTCACCAGGCACAAGAGGATGTAAGGGGTGAAGACAGAAAGAGCTTGGTGGGTGAGGCTTGGTGGTAATGAAAATGCTAGATCTAGTGCGAGGAGAAAGGGGAATGTAGAATAGGGGCTTGAGAAGAGAGAAGAAGAGGAGAGGGGCATTGATGTGGGGTGTTTATAGGTAGGGAATGGATGAGGCTCTAGGGGGAGGAAACAAGTATAATCGATTGCAGGGGTTATGATAGTGCAGTGATGGCAGGGTAGGGAAAGGTGCAGGGAGTGTAGGAGAGCATGTAGAGAGTCATGTAAGGGTGACTGTACAAGCGCATGGTAGCGTACATATTCTGTATCATTGAAAAAGGAAAGGGTGGGGAAACATGGATGGGTGCAAGGGCTGTATAGGATAAAAATAGAAGAGGGGTGGACCGTTGTGAGGGAGGTAGGTGCAACATAGAAGATGGGGCGAAAAGGGGAAAAGATAAAATAAGGGAGGGAGAAAAAAGGAAAGAAAGAAAGAGAAGGAGGGAGTTAGGCCGGTTGCCCAAGGAGAAAGAAAGAGGAAAGGGGAGGAGAGTCAGACCGACTAGTGAGAAGAGGAAGAAAGAAAGGAGGGAAAGGCTTGGGCCAGCTTCAGTGTAGCCTAGGTAGTAAGGAAGAATGACAAAAAGGGAAGGAAGAAAAGGAAAATTTAAGAAAAAGAGAAAAAGAAAGAAAGAAAAAAGAAGGTTGTGGAAAATTATAGGTTGGTTATTTAGGTAATTTTATTGCAATTATATAAATAATTAAAAGTTGTTATAATTTACCTAAAATTTATTTTAGGCTAGATAATTAAAATAATATCTCAAAATTAAATTAAATAATAAATTTTATATGTTTTATATATATTGATATTATTTTATTTATTATTTTAATACTTTATTATTAATTTAAAAAAAAAACTTTGGTGTATTACGCAACCTCTTGAATATAGTTCTCAATCCAGGTAGCAGTGGAGGCTAAGGCTGCATTTGCAAATCTTCCACTCTCTTAGTTACTACACTAAGTAACTCCTCCATATATGCAAAATTAAGTTTTCGTGCTATATTGCTAAAAAAAAAGGGTAATATTGTTAAAACCCTAGCAAAATTAATCAGAGGATATCTATACAAAAAAACTAAGTGTAGCACATGATCAAAGGTAAACAAACAACCAAATATCATATATAAGCTAAGACTACAACCCAAGTCACTTCCTCAAATGGCTACATTAGGTTTGATAACAATTAAGGACACATGTTTTCAAAATAAGGAGAGGATTTTAAGACCAAAAGATTTGATGCCAACTTGTACAACCCAAAATTTACTGCTAATTTTTTTTATATGCTAAAGTGTTAATAAAAAAAATAATTAGCATTTCCTCACCTTTCTTATGCTAAGTTATAAGTCTCAAAACAATTTATACTCATTGTAAACTATAAGAAAAATAAGAAAATAACATAAATAAAAGTTAAGGGTAAATATTATCCATATGACAACAAAAAGGAAAACCGAATACCAAAAGAAAAATCAACATGTGAAGTTATAATACCCATTTAACCTAGATTTTTTAACCATAATCCTATGTCAAGAATGAAACCTATTCCTAATGACTCCACTTATCTATACTGCTCTTATATGCTTTGTGCCACTCCATGGTCATTACATAGTCATCTCAAAAATTGTATTATTGCTATTGTACTAAGTAAACGACAATATCTCACAAAAGGTAGCATGCTCACATTGCATATATCACACACTAATATGAAAACATGATCAAATCATAAAAAGAAAGAGCAAAAAAGAATATATGGTAACCATTGGATAATATATATAACATTGATGTCTTATACTTAGCAACCAATCATACCTACCTAGTTCACATTACCTTAAGTATATGATAGCCATATCAAAATCCATGACTAAAACATGCTAATTGACTTGATTCCAATAGCAAAAGTATGACACTAATAAGACTATCAAAGCATAATAACAATAATCAATTATTATAATTATTAATACACAAAAATTACTTTTATTTTTAATTACTCGTGGGGGAATACAATCAATTTGGGGACACTAAGGTACTCCCAATAATATTGGTGCAAAAAGATAACGCAATAACTTTACTCTAGAACCTAGGGATAATACGGTATTTTAAACCATACTAGTACATCAAAAGAACATAGTATCCTATAACCTTATTTGCCTAGTGCCTATGCATCAATCCCCCCTATAGGGTCTATATGTCGGGTATAGGGTAGGCTAAAGCCTTACTAGGTTCTGACTTAACACTAGTGAACCAAACTAAAACGAGGGCTACACCTCGTATGAAGGGTACATAATCCTATAGAGTAGCCTTTCCAAACGCACAATCTTCCACTTTTGGTATTGTTGATTTATTATTTGACCACAATAAGCACACATTTCATAATAATTCCAGTTTTCATACTTAATCATTTTTCCCTTATTTACATATATTAGAGTAGATCCTAAGGTCAGAAGTATAAGTCAAAGCTAATGTTAACATTCAAATTAATCTATCTCAAGTTTAAAGTCATCTAGTTTCCATTTACTCATATTAAGCTCATTAGGTTATGCCCTTAAAACCCTTATTTCACTATTATTATCCAATTTTATACCAAAAACATTTATTATGAGGATTTATTATGAAAAGGCTAATGATTTACAATATTTTAGCATGTAGATAGCTTTTTAAGATTTAGTGATTGACTATATTTTCCACTTAGCATTCTTTTAGCCATTTACATCTACAAATCCTAATCTTAAATATTTAACATATCATATATTGTATACAACACATACATATGTGTTCTTAGTGTAATATAAATTATAAAATGGTAATTAGCATCATGGTGTACATAAGGGAACATTCCATCCTAGAAAATGAAAATAGTAATTATCGTGTTTTTAACCTAATCATAAATGCATAACTTTATGTCATTTATATCAACTATATCTACGTATACAATGATAACCTTGAAATGATTAATAATTTAATGGCATAAAATCTTGGAAAGGTCAACGCCTTACTCTTGCTTACATTAACCTTGTAAAAAGTTCTACAAGCATATCACTCATAATTAATGGTAGGTTGTACGTATTTACTAACTAAATAAGAGCATAGTATCACCTTATAATTCATATTAGAAAGTTTATATAATATAAATACAAAGCATAATACTTGATCTAAACAACCTATCACACTCGCATATAAATTCTATCATCTCATGAGTGATTATGTTTTCCTAAATCTAAGCTACTAAAAAGCCTAATAGTTCTTATTCTCCTTAATGCCTCTAGGGCTATCTAAGCAATCAACTTCTAATGACACTGATACTAGCATCTAATGTAACAAGAAAAAAAATTAAATAAAATGTATTGGGTTTAAGGGGAAAGAAATTAATAGGCAAAGGTAGCAATGACATAAAGCCATGTACTAAGGGGGTTGGGTGAAGAATGCATGGGATGAGAAAGGTCATTTATGAATAGTGCATAGTCTTACTATTACGCATGCATGGGTCAATAGGAAGGAGTATGCATCCTATTTTTCAAAATCAATGGACTAGAAAAGTAAGAAAAAATATAGGAGGAAGCTAAATACAATGAGGGTATTACCGCCACAACTAGTGTAAGTAGATTCTAATGTCCCATTACACAAATTGCCTAGGCTAATTATACTAAGGAAACAAACAAAACATTATTTTGAACTAAATAAAATATAAAATATAAATTTCTAGTAAACTAAAAAAAATGAAAACCAATTGAAAAGAAAAAATATGAAAATATCAATTATAATAAAAAAAGTATGAAATTAATTTTTAAAATAAATAAAAAGAGGTGAATCCCTTAAAAAATAGACCACTCTGGCTTTTCCACACTATACACATCATTGGCACTTTGATTAGGTCCAAACTTAATCTCTAGTAGGTCATTTTCTCATCATGTACTTTTTTTATCATCATAGACCCATTTAAAACACACTATATGTTAGCTAGGGTAATAAGTAATTAACACATTAGTAATGTTGAATATAATATAGACGTGTATCTACGTACATTGAGCCTGATAAGAAAAACAAAATGGAATATATAAAATATACTAGGGGGTCATTTGGCAAAGCAAAACCTGAACACCTAGTACCAACTATTAGAGGGTAAGAAATCACACCCGACCCATCCTCATGCACATAGTCTCACTGGAATAACAAAAGCTTGAAGGCATCTAACAAAAGCTAAATCCAACCAAAAGAGATCCACCTGTAGGTCAATTCTTGTAGTCCTAGAACAAAAGGGAAAAATATAAATTCCTTTCTTTTATTATCCACTTTCTAACAACAAAAACATTCCCAAATAGGGAAGTCTTCAAGTAGCTAACTTTCCAAAACTAGAAAGATCTAACTAGAATAACCAACATTCAAAATCCAATTCCAATATTTAACCAAAGTATTAAAACCACATGTATATTAAAAGATCAAACTCGGTCAACATAGATGAAACATTAATATGAAGTATTAACATAACCACCGAAGCTCAAGAATTGCTAAAACAAACATAAAACAACAAAAAAATTATATGTTATTCTAACTTTTCAGATTTTACCAACCCTTACTATCACCTTATATGTTTTATGTACATTACTCAAAAATAATAAATGATAATTATTTTAAAAACAAGACGTATGGGGATTCAAATTGATATATAATATGATGGGTAAATTCTCAATAATGAATTCATTATGATATTTATAAAGTAGTATAAGGTTTTAGCCAAATTAAATCTACTACAAATTAAACATAAACTCATATATTCTTAGGCTAATCATATTACTTATCATGATGCATATAATATAGTCACAAGAATGTATACAATTTTATAATGTATAAAAATTCATACTTTATAGAAATAATATTCCACACATATTTAATATAGTTATATAAGTTAAATCAAATAAATTTACTAAATGTAAAAACTTTATATGTATAATATAAGGTCATAAAACAAGAAGAATGATCTTATGACACCAAAATAACTCCAGTAGTTGATGATGTTGAAAGAATAATTATTCCTTGACCTATAAAACATGAAAAAATAAGAAAAAAAATAAATCTTGAATTTGTAATCTTGAACAAAGATTAATATTTTGATGAATCAATTAAAGGCCTTCATGAATTGATCGAAGGTCTTAATGAATTGGTTGAAGATCTTGAAGAAAACTAGTGGGTGGTATAGAACATAGTCTGTGGCACTAGAGGAGAAAGAAAAACATATATTTGGCTACTAGGGTTTTGTATGGGCTTATTTAGGCTTTCAAATTGGAAAGACAAGATAAAATTGTACAAGTAAATTATCACCAAAATTCATTGATATATTTCACTACATTCTATTTAGATATTATCAAAACTCAAAAGATTAAAGTTTGAGATAAAGAAGATATATTTCAAAATCTAAAATAATAATTCAATTTTGCTATTAGAAGAAAATGTCATTACTAAATTACCAAAGTCTAGTCTATTTATCTATGAATTTGCATAAATGAGATAAATAGATATAAGTCATATAATATATTTTAAGGTAATTAGTAGATAATAAGTAAGGATACTAAGGAATGAAAAAAAAGAGATAACATTTTACCATATATAACAATAAAAATGTGTCTCTCTTCAAACTACTCTCTTTTTTCCAAAATAAATTATTTTTTTATGGAATTATCATTTTGTTATTTTACTATTACAAAAATCTTTAAAATATTTTCAACACATAATCACATAAAAATATCTATTTTTTTAGAATAGTAACTTTTGGGTTATCAAAAGTATTTTAGAAATAGAAATTTTTCTTAAAACTTAAAAAACTGAAAGGAGTTTCTTTTTTCTTAATATTAAAATGAATAAAATAGTATCAACATAATAAATTTTCAATTCAAAATATGAGGTGTTTTATCCTTATAAAAATTTAAATAATGATTGCATAAATGGTAAGTTAAAAAGTTCAAAATTATGGGGTATTACACTATGTGCAAGGCTTAGGGTTATGTAAATGTAAAACACATAATAAAAGTATGGAGTCTGTATGAGATGCACAAGTAAATAAAAAATGTGTACAAACGCTGTACATCAAGCCACGTATGCGTCTTGTGAGAAAGTCATTGGTGGGCCATGAAAGGGGTGCATGGTTGTGAGCCTAAAAATATCAAAATAGAGCATGCTAACAAAAAAATGAAATGGTTTAAGATGGTGATGATTGTATGATGATAAAGGGGAGTTGTGGGGAGGTAGTGCTTATAGTTTACAGGGAAAAATAGGGGGTTTTGGTGGTTATTGGTGGTAACGTGTTGTAGTGATAGCTCATGATTGTTGGTGGTGCTGGTTCAATTGAGAACTAGAGAGAGAAAAGAAGAAGAAGAAGAAGAAGAAGAAGAAGAAGAAGAAGAAGAAGAAGAAGAAGAAGATCATAAACAGGGGATCTAGCTTCATAGGAATCAAGGTATAAGGTATAAAGGTGGGAGTACTTGTTTGGGTGAGGGAATGAATTACCAAGCAGACATGGTCAACTAAAGCATGCATGAGGGGAACAAAGAGTAGAGTCAAATGTGTAGGAGAAGGATGGCGTAAGGGACAATTATACATGAGGGAAAAGGGGTGAAAGAAGACCAAAATCATAATAGGGTAAGGGTGCTATTTGGGAAAGCTGAACCAGTGAAAAACATCTAGTTAGTAGAATTAGGGTTCCTTGGTAGAAAAAGAAATAATGAGTTGGGGTTACGCTATGGTAAAAACTAATAGCTCAAATTATATTAAAATTATAACCTAATTAAAGTTATATAAATAGTAAACAATAATAAAATTTATACAAATCATATATTTAATGTAAAACTTCCTGCAATAAATATTATATCTAGTGACACATAATTTTCTATTCATAATTAGGGTCTCTAAAATGAGTTATTATAAGAACAGAAGAGAGAATGGGGTATTTATAGGATGAAATGAGATGAGGAAGTGAGGTATAGATGGTTAGGAGAGTTGGTGGTTAGGTGTGGGATATGGTTATTGTGGGTAATAGGGGTATTTATAGAGGAATAAGGGTGGTACTATAGAGTGTTGGGGTAAGGGTTGTATAGGGAGTGTAGAGGGGTTGGTGGTGTGCATGCCTTGGAAAGGGAAAGGGAAATGGAAAGGTTGTGGGTGCATCAGAGGTTGAGGGACATTTAGCTTAAAGGGGAAAGGAAGAGGCTAATGTGCATGTTGAGAGGGGAGGAGGGAAAAAATAAAGAAAAAAGGAAAACAAAAAAGGGGAGAAAAAAAAGGAAAAATAAAAACAAAAAGGAAGAAATAAAATTTTAGATTTAGGATTAGGATTAGTTTTCGGTTTGAAGTTAGATAATTTGCTAAACTTTCATATATTAGTTATTTCGAGTTAAATTTACCCTACAAGAAATATCAGTGATGTGAAAATTAAATTTTAGATTTGGTTATAATATAAATAATGAAGATTAATGTTAGAAAATTTTTTAGGATATTAGTGATTGTGTGAGCTTAGGCTTGATGAGAAAATGTATAAAATAACATTATGTTGACCAATTTTAAGCGTGTGCAAGCTCCTTTTTTCTTCAATTCTTCATATTCCAATAAAATATCATTTCTTCCTCTTGTAAATCTTCATCTTGTACTTACAACTTACTTTTATTTTTACTTATAATTGTGTAATAGATGTAAGGATTAAGTATTTAAAGTGTTTTTTGTCATAAATTCCACACACAACTAGCTAAGGAAACCTGAGTCAATACTGAGAAAAAGGTTTGCTATCCCATTTGGTCAGCTGATAGACTCAATAGGTCACTCCATCGAAACCATGCTCTCCCTATGCTAGAAATTTATCATTACTTCATAACCTAACAAATCCAAAGTAAATCTTTGTAATGAGTTCAAGAACAACGACAATATTGAGCAAAATGAAAGAAGGTATATATATGCACGTATACTAAACAAACAACAATCTTCTAAAAGAGTAGCATGTTGATTCAAAATAGCCACCAAAGATCTTATGGAAACAACCAACCTTTGTATCATCATGGTAGAGTGACACGTTCTTACCCGCAAGTGCACGGGGTCAGAGTAGTAGTCAAGGTTGATCCCACAAGGATTGTTGAATGATGACTAGGACAATGATAGAACTTAGCTATGTGTAGACTACGAGATGATATGAAATAAAACATTGTAAGCTAGAATAACTAAAATAACTAACTAAGCTAAAAAGAAAGGAAAATAGCACACAAGTGACTCAAATAAATAAAAGAGCTAAGGTTCCGATTCATCGCCCCCGATCTTCACATGTAATCGAATATCACATTACAAAATAATTCAACAATTATAATCAATCATGCCAAAAAGGATAGAAAGTGTTGTGCTTTCTCAAGCCACAACCACCTTATTACATATCTATGGCCCTAACTATCTCTAGCTTAGAGTCTAATAGAATGTAATGCATTAAAGTCCATAAAGTTTCCTCATTTATTGTTGTAAAGGTCAAATCGATCCTCTCTCGACCAATAATTTAATCTCCCATTGTGATGTTGGGTCTAATACTGGATTATCTCTCGATCTCACTGGTATTTCCCACACCAAAAAACAAAACCCGGCCGTGGTTCCTAAATCCGTCAATCAATCAATAACACAACATATAGATTATGAATTGAATAAAAAAAGGATGCAATAATTCAACACATTAGGATCGGGGAAAATTCCCGTTCAACTTAGCCCAAGATCTAGCCCATCAAATTCATAGCAAGAATGTTAAAAACAATAAGAGATTCCATAGATAGAGAAAATATCATTAGATAATACCCTTGATGGTCACAAATTCTTGCAAAAATTTAACTTCTTAAACCTCGATCTCTAATCTATAAGAGAGATCTTAATGAATTGGGGAAGAGGATAGAGAAGAGAGAAAAGAGAGGGAGTGGAGGCTGCTTCTAGAGAAATTAGAATGAGAATTTTTCATATTACCGCCTCTTGGATCCCTAGGGTATTGATAAAGATGGGCTTCCCGTATCAGCTTTGATAATGCTCGGTATTTTGACCATAATGTTTTCATAAGAACTCCAATTAATCTGATTTTAGATGCGTTTGAAAGATATTACAAAGATCTACAAATTTTATGTTGAAAGATTATCCAAATTCAGATTTTGAAGGGTCTAAAATCCACTTCTTTCACGCCCATATAGTTTAATATGCATTCTTGCTTTCATTTTATTCCAGAATTTACATTTTAGCTCTAAATCTCTTTTCGCTTTAACTTTTGCTCCTCTTTGCTCCTTTTTTTTTCCCTTTCTTCTTCTTTTAAGCTTATTATTTTTTCCATCCTTCATGATTTTTTTTGTTGCTTGAGACCCTGCAAATTTTCACAATGCAAAGGCAGTAATAAAAACAAAAAGGTAGAATTCCAACTAAAATTAGAAGTAAAAACTCTTATCAACTCCCCCATCCTTAAACATTTGCTTGTCCCCAAGAAAAGTAATACAAGAAACCCACCATGGGAAAAAATAAAAGTAATAGGATCCCTTTCTCAGAAAAGAGTGTTTAGCCCTTTAATAGCACAAGAGTTAAGTAAGGAGCAAAAAGACCCAAACATATAACAATTAAAAGCTCAAAATCCTGTTTTGAAAGATATTTAGGTTGCCCTCTTATGTGAGAAATGTAACCATGCTATCAAGCTCTAGGGACCTGCCATGCAACAAAGGACATCCAATAGTGGACAACAGGCAACCATATACCAACTCACTCATTCCTCAAAGTTTCAAATTAGAATTCTCACTTTAGGTATTGTGGACACACCTCTCATGTGTTTTATTATATTTAAAGGTTCCACTCTAGTCGTCTCACTCATGATCAGGATCATCCATGTGCTTGGAATGCTTTTCGAATCTCCACCACTAGAAAGACTTAGAACACACAAAAATCAAGAGGTCTTATTAGGGTTGTAATGGGGCCATGGGTTAAAACTTTAGGACGTAATTTTTTTTTGGAAGTGGATTTAAAATTCAAGTACCAATGAGATATGGTATTTTTTTAATAACATATATTTTACCATGCCAACTTCTCATCATGAAACACAAGCACCCCAAACTTCTTATTGATTCTTTTTTTTATATAAGAGATATATCGATTTGCTTTTCATCATACACAACCATTTACTCTTTCACACCTCCCCCATGCTCAGCTTACATCATACTCCCAACTTCCTTTTTTCAAATTACACAACAACCATTGTGAAATGCCCCGAAAAACAGAATTCACAGGTTTTCCGTGCTTCTAATTTAATTGCTTCCACTTTTAAGAAAAAAAAATTTAGTGAATTTTGGGGTGTTACACATTGATTCTAGACTTAGGGAGGGATAAAGGAAATTGGGTGCATGTGTGCTTAGATCAAGAAAAATGGCCATAAGCACAACGGGTTTAGCAAAGGATAAAATGTGAAGGTCAAGCTATTTGGCTAATGTAGGTTATGGTAAACAAAACAAGTGCCTTTATCATTTTAATGCACGTCTAAGTCATATATGGCTTTGAAGAAAATCATTGCAAGTTCTAGTTTCCCAAGTCATGGTGGGAGACACACATAACAAAAAAAAGAAGAGACTATAGTGATGTATCAGTCTAAAGGCTCAAAGTCTCACTAGGTCCAAAATTCTCTAATTCTAACGCCTTTTGGCAAAGAGTAAATCTGCATAAGTCAAACTACAATGCCACAAAAATTTAAGCACATAGAAATGCATTTTCAAAAGATGATTTAAAGGGTCTTAACACGCCAAACTAAACACTCATGTCATTGCAAGACAAAACATACTCTTTAATATCATCAATGAAGGGTCATTTCCTTTTCTTTTCTTTTTTCATTTTAGTTTTTTTGATAAATATACATAAGAAATAATCAAGGAAAAAGATAATAACACTCATCAAAATAAAATAGGGAACAACATAATACTAACCAAATGACAAGGATAGGCCATATTCTCCCCCATGCTTATGTATCACATTGTCCTCAATGTGAAATAAGAAGCATAGAAGAAAAGTGGGATAAAAAAAATCCATGAATCAATCTAATGGAGGAGGTGGCAGAGGTTAGTGGATGACGTAATGGTGGTTGTTGTGGTGGTGGGATGGCAGGGGTGTGATGCAGTTGTGGCAGTGGAGAATTTGGAGGAGGTGCAAAGAATTTGCTTGGTCAAATTCACACCTTCACACTCTAATAAATTGACCATGACCATCACTCGAATTAGAATTTCCTCCTCACTACCTACAAATCCATCAAACAAAATCCATAAGGAAACAAAGATCAAACAAACCAAGCAAACAAAAATAAGAAAAATAAATAAATTCAATAGAATAAAAAATAAAATAAAACTTGGGTTGCCTCCCAAGAAGCGCTTATTTATAGTCATTAGTTTGACTTTCTCTTTCACTGAGGGTCATCCAGAAGAATGGTGGTTTTGAGGGCTGCAACCTCAACACCTTCATACACCTTCAACCTTTTCCCATTCACTTTGAATGGTTCTTTATTGGGGCTAGAGATTTTGAATGCTTCAGATAGAAAAACTTGTCTGATTGTGAATGGTCCTGACCATCGGGATCTAAGCTTTCCAAGGAACAATTGCAAACAAGAATTAAATAGAAGCACTTGTTTCCCCACTTAAAATTCTCGTTTGGTGATGCGTTGATCATGAATCCTTTTCGTGTGCTCCTTGTATATCCTCACACTCTCATATGCCTTAAGCTGGAATTCATTGAGTTCTTTCAATTGAAGGAGCCTATTCTCACTTGCAGCTTGCATATCAAAGTTAAGGAGACATATAGCCCAAAATGATTTATGATCAAGTTATACAGGGAGGTGACAAGATTTTCCGAAAACAAGATTATAAGGGGACATTCCAATATGGGTTTTAAAAGTTGTTTGGTAAGACCATAGAGCATCATCGTGTTTCAAGGACCAATCCTTTCTAGAAGAGTTAACCATTTTCTCAAAAATTCTCTTAATCTCATAGTCTGACACCTCCACTTGACCGCTAGTTTGAGGATGGTATGGGGTAGAAACCTTATGGTTAACTCCATACTTACTCAAAAGAGCATTAAATGCTCTATTCCAAAAATGATAACCCCCATCACTAATGATAGTCTTAGCTGTCCCAAACCTTGAAAAGATATTCTTTTTCAAAAATTTTGTGATGAATTTCGCATCATTTGTGGGGGTGGCTATAGCCTCTACCCACTTAGATACATAGTCAAATGCCACAAGAATATATTCATTAAGCATAGACTTAGGAAACGGTCCCATAAAATTGATTCCCCAAACATTGAATAACTCCACTATAAGAATGTTTGTGAGGGGCATCTCTTGTTTTCTAGAAATATTTCCCATTCTTTAACACCTATCACAAGTCTTAGAAAAGGAGTATGCATCATGAAATAAGGTAGGCCAATAGAATCCACATTGCAAGATTTTTGCAGCTGCTTTGGTGGGGCCGAAAAGGCCATCACACTCTTTACTTTGACAATGAGATAGTATAGAATGCATTTCATGCTCAAGGATGCATCTTCTAATGACATGATCAGCACAAATCCTATAGAGGTAGGGATCATCCCCAAAAGTAATACCTCAAATCATGTAATAACTTCTTCCTTTGATGAAAGGAAATATCATTGGGTACGACTCCCCTTACAAGATAGTTCACAATATCCGCATACCAAGGATGATTTGTAACCTCATAGAGTGTCTCATCACGAAATGCATCTCGAATAGGTGTAGGTTCTTGATTGACCTCATAGGTAGAGGGTAAATGAGAAAGATAATTAGCTACTTAATTCTTGCTACCCTTCCTATCCCTGATTTCCAAGTCAAACTCTTGCAATAATAAAATCCACTGAATGATTCTAGGCTTTGCATCCTACTTAACAAAAAGATACTTCAAGGCAGCATGGTCAGTATAGATAATGACCTTGTTCAGCAATAGATAAGGAGGAAACTTTTCAAAGGAGAAAACCACAACTAGCTATTCTTTTTCAGTTGTTGCATAATTCATTTGTGTTGAATTCAAAGTCTTGCTAGCAAAATATATAGTATGAAAAAGTTTGTCCTTACGCTGCCCCAAAGACTACTCCTATAGCAACATCACTAACATCACACATAATCTCAAAAGGTAGATTCTAGTAAGGAGTAACAATAATCGGAGCATCCATAAGTTTTTCCATTAAAGTGTTAAAGGCAACCAGACACGCATCGGAAAAGTGAAAGGGCACATCTTTAGCCAACATATCACAAAGTGGTTTTAAAATTTTTGAAAAATCTTTAATGAAGCATCTATAGAAACCTGTATGACCAAGGAAACTATGTATATCTTTAACACATGTAGGGGTGGAAATTTCTCAATGACTTCAATTTTGGCTTTGTCTACCTCTATCCCTTTGCATGAAATCTTATGCCCTAAAACTATTCCTTCCTAGACCATCAAATGACACTTTTCCTATTTTCGAACAAAATTTGTATCCTCACAACACTTAAGAACAAGCTTAAGATTATTTAATCATGCATCAAATGATGGCCCAAAGACCGAAAAATCATCCATCAAAATTTCCATAATATTTTCAATCATATCATGAAACAAAGCCATCATACATCTTTAAAATGTGGCTGGGGCATTAAAAAGACCAAATGGTATCTGTCTATATGCGAAGGTTCCATAAGGACAAGTGAAGGTAGTCTTCTCTTGGTCCTTAGGTGAAATAGTTATTTGCATATAACCATAATACCCATCAAGAAAACAATAATAGTTATGCCCCACCAAGCGTACAAGCATCTGATCAATGAAGGGAAGGGGGAAGTGTTCTTTTCTAGTGGCATCATTTAGCTTTCTAAAATCAATTTAGACACGCCAACCTGTAACATTTCTACTTGGCACCAATTCGTTATTATCATTCTTGACTACTGTGATTCCCCCTTTCTTGGGAACCACTTGGACAAGACTGCCCCAAGAGCAATCAGAGATTGGATAGATTATACCTACATCTAATAGCTTAATTACCTCCTTCTTCACGACCTCTTGCATTGTCAGGTTCAATCGAATTTGAGGTTGGATCACTTTCTTGTGGTTGTCTTCCATGAGAATTTTGTGCATACACATAGAAGGGCTAATCCCTCTAATATCAGTAGTGGTCCATCCAAAGGCCTTCCTTTGTACCTTAAGCACTCTCATCAATTTTTCTTCATGCAAATTAGTCAAAGATGAAGAAATAATGATGGGAAGTGTATCATTATGACCAAGAAATGCATATTTCAAATGATGAGGTAGTGGCTTGAGCTCTAGTGTCAGAGGTTCCTCGATAGATGACTTCAATTTTGGAATCTAGGCCCTCTCTAACCCTTGTAAGGAGACCATAGTGTGACGACCATATGATGGATGTGCATTCACGTACTATACAACCTCTTCTTCTTTCTCTTCATTCTCCCACTCTCTTTGTTGAACCAAACATCTTTCCAAGGGATCCTACACAACACTTGCTTGAAAAAATCATCAATTACATTATCCAAGATATCAATGCGATAGCAAGTGTTAATCTAAGGGGGTATTTTATGCTCTTAAATACATTAAAAGTGACTTCTTCGCCCTGGAAACAAAGAATGAGCTTACCCTCTTGAACATCTATAAGAGTGTGTCATGTTGCTAAGAAAGGCATACCAAGAATTAGGGGGACTTTGTGGTCTTCCTCCATATCTAGCATAATAAAGTCAACAAGGAAGTTAATTTTTTCCACTTTAACTAAAACGTCTTCAATAATGCCCCTAGGATATTTGATAGATCGATCGGCCAAATGAACGGATATATTTGTAGGTTTTGGTTCCCCTAGACCTAGATGCTTGAAAACAAAGATAGCATCAAATTAATGCTAGCACCAAGATCACACAATACCTTCTCGATTTTTAGATCCCCAATTACACATGGGATAATGAAACTTCCTTGATCCTTAATCTTAGGAGTAAGTTTGTTTTGTAAGATTGCAGACCAATCCTCATTCAAACTTACTATTTCAAACTCATCCAGTTTCCTCTTGTGAGTGCTTATGTCCTTTAGAAACTTCCCATAACTGGGCATCTGTCTCATAATGTCAAGCAACGACAAGTTAATATACCCTTTCTTAAGCATATCAAGAAATTTTGCAAATTGAGCATCTAACTTACGTTGTACAGTCCTACCTGGAAATGGAGGAGGAGGAGCATATGCCTTTACCCCTTGAGATGAAGTGTGGATGGCCTTAGGTTGTGATTCAGGCACTTTCTCTTCAGGAGGATTTTCTTTATCTTCCTTGGGTTCTTAAGGGTATGGTTCAGGTAGTGGTTTCCCACTCCTCAAGGCTATTGCATTGATTTGCTCTTTGGGGTTGATGATTGTATCACTAGGAAATTTGTTAGGTGCTCACGCTGAAATGGCATTAGCAGGTTGTCCAATATGTGCCTCTAGGTTCTTGATGGATGCATCCTAATTTTGGAGGTGGGATTCTTGTTTCTGAAGATGAGCTTGAACTTTTTTTGAAGGGTGCTCTCGGTGCGAGTGATGAACATGGACATCACCTCTTCAAGGGAAGAAGATTGACTTTTTTCAGGCGGTAATGGAGCTAGAGGTGTTAGTTGTTGTTTTGTGAATCTCGGAGGCTTTGTAGGAACTTCATTTCTCCAACTAAAGTTTGGATGGTTTCTCCATCCAGGATTGTACACATTGGAGTAGGGATTGTTCGGTCTCCCATAACTATTGCCCATGTAGTTCACTTGATCATAAGATTGTTGGAAGGAATTGCTAACTTCACATTCTGTGCTGAAGTGTGATCCACCATATAACTCACACATAGGTGCATTAGCTTGTACTTGCATACAAGAAGTACTGCAAATTTTGTCAAATGTTTTAGCAAGCAAATCAATCTTAGCCTCTAATGATGTGATGGAATCTAAAGAGTGAATTCCTGGAGTCTTATGTATCGGGGCACGTTTGGAGTGCCATTGGTAGGAATTTGAGGCTAGCTCCTCAATGAACTCATAAACCTGCTCTAGAGTCTTATTCATAATGGTACCTCATGCAGCTACATCTATCATAGAATGGTAAGTAGTAGAGATACCATTATAAAAAATTTGCATCTGAAGCCACATAGGCAGGTCGTGATGTGGACACTTCCTAAGAAAATCCTTAAACCTTTCCCCTGCATCATAAAGTGATAAAAGGTCATTTTGCATAAAGGTAATGATGTCATTCCATAATTTTGCAGTTTTTGATGGTGGAAAATATCTAGAAAGGAAATACTTCATCAAATCGTCCCAAGTAGTAATAGACCCTGGGGCTAATGAGTGTAACCAACTCTTAGCCTTATCACATAAAGAAAAAGGGAAAAATCTATGCCTAATTGCATCATTAGAAACACCATTTAGCTTAAAAGTGTCACAGATTTCTACAAAGTTAGAAATGTGGGAGTGGGGATCTTCATGAAGGTCACCTCTAAATTAAGCTGATGTTTGTAGCATCTAGATAATGGCAGGCTTGATCTCAAAGTTATTAGCTTGTAGGACTTGTCTTTGTATGCTTGAGGTTGAGCCATCAAGGCTTGGTGTAGCATAGTCCCGAAGTGACCTAGGAATGGGAGCTTGATCTTGGATAGGAGCTTGTTCTTAGAGTAGGATGTGTCCTTGTGGTGAGATTTTTCCATCATGGGGTGGAGGATTAGTTTCCATTTCAATTTTTGTGGTGTGTGACCTGCGTAAATGTGAGATGGTCCTCTCGATCTCAAGATCAAGTGGCACTAGATCACCCCCACTAGCGCAGGTCATGCACTAATGCACCTGCACTAAATCAAACACTCCTACACCCAAGGCTAGTCAACCACAACAAAAAGAATGTTAAAAGAAAAAAAATGTCTAGATCACAATAAATTCCTTGAGTCCTAATGTCACTCGTTGTCAATCCCCAGCAACGGTACCAAAAACTTGACATGTTCCTACCCGCAAGTGCACGTGGTCAGAGTAGTAGTCAAGGTTGATCCCATAGGGATTGGTGAATGACTATTAGTATAACACCCCAAATTTACTACTGAAAAATTTTGTTTAATTAAAATGGTTTAACAGATGCGAAAGATAAAACCATAAACTCAGGGGCATTACCGTCACACTTAGTACCAGATCGGTTCACTCCTACCATTCCAGTACTAAGTGCTAAGGTTAAACAAGGTTAACATCTAATTTTAGTCATTAATAAAACAAAAGTCAATATTAAGACACAAGTCATACAAAAATCAGAGTACGCTTTAGGATGACAATCTAAAGAGTATGTAACTAGAGTTTTTCAATACATAAAGGATTGTTCGACACCACATAACTAAAATAAGATAATACATGGTCCAATAAAGATATAGAGTCTGGCCAAGTCACTCTCGATCCCCAAGTCAGGTATAGGCTCAACGCTCAGCCGCACTAGATGCCTCATAGGTGTCATAGGCATCAAGAACGTCATCCCCTACTTGAACAAACTCAGATGGGTCTTCTGCTCGTGGGAATGAGCAGCACCCATGAAACAGGTGATCATTACGCTACGTACTGAGTAAGGTAATAGATGCGCTAAGGCCGACACATAGAGCATATAACATAAGAATGGTCATATAGGCAACATACAATAATGTATGTAATAAGGCCAGCTTACTTTTTAGGTAACTTATTCTTTAGTCCCCTTAACAATATGTTTATTTCACACATACTCTTTAATAGTCCATGTGAGTGTGGGAACCCCACTATTATAGTTGGTGGATCGGAATACATACAGGGCAGAACGCTCCATACCACTATTATTTACCGGTGGACCCATCTCCAAGGCAGAACTCTCCTGGCCACTATTATCCACCGGTGGACCCGTCTAGCCCCGACTCACATGGTGTTTTGCTGTAAGTGCATAGTGTATTTTCCATGGCTTAACTTCATTAATTTGGTTTTGTTGAGCACAAAATCCCCCACTATTATAGCCATGGACCTAAAATCTTGCAGGGCAGAATGCTAATATCCACTATTATTCGTCTGTGGAATGGTCTCCAAGGCAACCCGGCTCCTAGCCACTATTATTAGCTGGTGGACCGATCTGAGCCCGGCTCAACAATCTTTCTCTTTAAATGGATAGTGTCTTATTCCTCTCTTAATCGATAAACATTACATCCTTGACATTCATGTCATCAAAGTTCTACTTCTATCCTCTCAAGGGGGTCCGTCCCATATCTTGAGACTCCTACACCCCTTATCACACCTCGACATCCATTCCCCCTTACCCTTACACATATTGAAAACCAATTCCTAAGGCTCCATTTGGATTGGGGTGAATCGAGGTAGGGGTAAACATTAAAAATTAACCTAGGTGAAGGGAATGGAGGCGAATCGGAGTGAATTGGGGTGAATGTTTTAAAAATGATGTTTTGATGATATTAACCTAACCTAGGTGAATTGGGGCGAATGTTTTAAATTTTTTGTTTGGATTGAGCTGAATGAAGGTTAAAAAATAAAACAAATGACATTTATACCCTTGTATTAATAAATATGTTTCTTATATAATAAAATTACATAACACCACCACCACTATCACCACAACCACAACCACCACCACCACCACTACCACCTCCACCTCCACCACCACCACCACCACCACCTCTACCTCCACCACCACCACCACCACCACCACCACAACCACCACATCCTCCTCCTCCACCTCCACCATCCCCAACTCCTCCAGCACCTCCTCCACCACCACCACCCCTACCCCACCACTTCCTCCTCCTCCATCTTCACCACCACCACCACCACCACCTCCACCTCTACCACAACCTCCACACAACCACCACCACCACATCCTCCTCCACCACCTCCAACACCACCCAACCACCACCTCCTCCTCCTCCTCCACCACGACCACCGCCAACTCCTCCACCACAATCTCCATCACAACCATCACCACAACTACCACAACCACGACATCCTCCTCCCCACCTCCTCCTCCTCCTCCACCTCCACCACCGCCAACTCCTCCAACACTTCCTCCTCATCCACCACAAGCACCACCTCCACCTCCACCACAAGCTCCATCACAACTACCACCACCACCACAACCACCACGTCCTCCTTCTCCACCACCACCCCTACCCCACCACTTCCTCCTCCTCCACCACTAGCACCACCACCTCTACCTCCACCACAACCTCCATCACAACTACCACCACCACCACCACAACCACCACCACCCCACCACATGCTCCTCTTCCACCTCATCCACCACCACCACCATCTCCATCACAACTCCACCACCTCATCCGCCGCCGCCATCACCTTCTCCTCCAAATTTATTTGTACACACACATCTAATTTGGAAATTTGTGAATATTTTACCTTGAAGAAATTATAATTTAGAAATGTTCTGAATATGAAAGTTGTAGATATTTCTGTTATCTTTCCAATGCATGAAGAATCAGCTCGATCGGAGATCAGATGAAGAATTTATAACTAAAATACTAAAGTCTATCAAAGTTGGAAAGAAACACGGGGGGCCATGTTTATTAACACGGTCCGGGTTTTTTCGTCAGGAAATTTTAGAGAGGCAGAAAATAAACACGGGAGTACCGTGTTTATTAACACGGTCTGTGTTTTTTGGTCAGGAAATTCCAAAGAGGCAGAAAATAAACACGGGAGTACCGTGTTTATTAATACGATCCGTGGTTTTTTGGTCAGGAAATTCTAGAGAGGCAGAAAATAAACACGGGGGTACCGTGTTTCTTACCATGGTCCGTGTTTTTTCACCAGGAAATTCTAGAGAGGTAGAAAATAAATACGGTGGTACTGTGTTTTTTGGGTCAGGAAACTACATTCTATTTCTGTGAGAGGCAGAAAATAAACATTGTACGAATAAAATAAATTATATATAACACATTGAAGAAATGAATCCATCATCTTTCATTAGAAAACAAATTTTAATAAGTTAAAGGGCATCCATCAACCTACATTAAACACAATGTTACTAAAATCAAAAGATGTCCATCATCATCTACATTATAAACCCAAAAGGTGCACAAGATGTTCATCATCTTACAATGGTTTCACCGTCAACATAGATTCGTCAATGATTTGTGCTTGCACCAATAGAAGCCATAATGCAGACCGATGTCGCTCTAAGGGATACGCATTTAGCAACTCATAGTCTGCGCGATTCTTTGAAAGATGAAAAGAAGCCAACATCGTGTACCTTGGATCGAAGTCCAACTCCTCAACACACTTAATAGCCTCAACAGGATCAATACGTGAGAATTTTTACATAATCGTAGCAAACTTCTCTACATGTGCACTTAACATATCATAACATGCTGTAATAAATGTATCAATTTTCCTCTTACCATTGCTGAATTTTCCATGCCCCGCACCTACGTGTGGTACACTTGCATTACTAGCATCTGAAACATAATCTTGAATAGAATGAGTTGGAGTCCTAGAATCAATACCAAATGAACTAAACCCCTCAATGTGAACTTCATCTTGTGAGACCATATTATCAATATCTTGAATCATGCCACTAGATCCTCCATGTTGTTTTACAGCTTCCCTTCTCCTTGATTTTACTTCAGTAGCAGTTACAACATTATCCCCGATGGCCCTATCCTTAGAAAAAATCTCTTCTAATTTTTCTTAAAAAGGAATTGTTTTACCCTTCCACTTTGCAACCTTTGGATTACTCTAGGATAAACAAACAAACGAACAAACAAACAAAGTGAATTAAATCACAACACTTAACAAATGTACATGATTAACACCATATAAAGATGAATAAAACCTTATGAAAAAAAAGAAAATAATTCCATACACACCTTAATTAGTTGATTCCACACTTCCTCTTCAAGATCCCACATTTGAGTGGTAGGATTAAAACCCCAGCCACTTTGTGAAACATTTCGGAATATATCATAACATTCAAAAAAATTTCCCTTCAAATATTTTATCCTATTGTGAAATCGTTCCTTATTCCATGAGGAGTTGGGAAACTTTTCTTCAAGCTCTTTTAACACGATATTATAAGCTCTCGTAGTAAATGTGCCACCAGGACGATTACCTATACGCATCTGATGTAGCAAAGCATCAAGAAGAACTCCATCCATCTCGCGTGTCCAAATGTTTCTCTCAACTTGACGAGGAGGCATGGTTGCATCTACCAAAAGAAAAGGATGAAAAATACGACAAGTATGCAAATAAAAAAAATACACAAGTAATCAAGGGACATTTAAAACAGAGCTTTAATATCTAAAAAAATAAAGACATATGTTCCAAGGCGTGTTCAAAGTAGAATACAACATATCGTAACAAAACAACAAGGTTCTCGCAATTCAGTAGACATAAAATAGTACATTTGTTCAAATTACATAAGTGAAGAGAAATGCTTATGGATTAGAATCTCTCCACATCACCACTGTTGTGGAATATCTTATAAACTCTCGTCTAGCAGCATCTCCTTCTTCTATAAGTGAAATGCCCCGAAAAATTTGTAATCTTAAATATTATATTTAAATGAAGTTTTATCACAATAGTTAATTAAGTATATTAATTTATTTAAAATAAAAGGAAATTAATTAGGGCAAATCAAGAATAAATTTATAAGTATTTTAATTAGGAGGAATTTGGATATTTTAACTAATCAAGGATTTTAATTTGGGAGTTAATTAAAAAAATTATTTTATTTAAAATAAAAAGGAGAAAATAGTTTGAAATTAATATTATTTTTAAAAATAATTTAATGGAAGAAAATTTGGGTGTTTTGCTAATTAAAATGGAATTTATGGGAAATCTTTTAAAAATCCTAATTTAGCCTAAAAAGGGATTTAAATATTATTTTATTTAAATATTACTATTTTTAAATATTCTAAATTTTTCAGATTAATTTATTTGGCCTAATCTAATTATTTTTTTCTCCTTTCCTTTTTCCCTTTTTCTTTCTCTTTCTTCCTTTTTCCTTTCCTTTTTCTTTCTTTTTCTTCTTTTTCTTTTTCCTCTTCTTTTCCCCGACTGGGCCAACCACAGCCCAATTCTTCTTTTTCTTTCCTTCCTTTTCTACGGCACGGCCCAGCCCGCGCGGCCGTCACCCTTCTTCCATCCTCGACGCACTGCGTTTCGTCCATGTTACTCCCGAACCGCATCGTTTCATTTAATGATGCCCTCACCGCGCGCTGACCGGCTCGGTTCTCCCTTTTTTCTTTTCTTTTCTCCGGCCGACCGATCCGCCTCCCTTCCTTCTTCCTTGTTCCTCCCTTCTCCTCTATCGACGATGGTGCAGTGCTGGCATCGTCAATGAAATCTCCGGTTACGGTGAATAATACCGGCTGTTTCTTGTCTCATTGTCTTCCTCTTAACTCCAGGAATAAATTGGAATAATTATTGGACGTTAAATCTCGCCTGTTTCCACTCTCCAGCCCCGCGAACCTTCGACCAAAACCAAGGGAATCGTCGGCCATTTTCTGGCGCTGGCCATCCAAATCTTCGCAGCTAATAACTTCCTGCAGACCCCCAAAACCCTATTATACCATCTACCATCTATGAAAAGCCTGATTGTAGGAGTTATGGAAGATTTTTCTTCACCGAAACCCTCGGCGAGGGCTGCCATCACCACATCATCCCAAATTCTTCCCTGCAACGTCCTATAGTTAACTAAACCATTTTAATCTCTTGATTCTTCTTTCCCGGGCCTCCATAACCATGCAAAGTTGGTTGCTCGTTTTGCCAGAATTTTTACCCCGAAATCTTAAACCACCGTCCGCCGCCGTTCTCCTCCACCTTTGGCTGCAACACCACCATCATTTTGTCCCTCTCCTCCTGGGAAACAATAAACACCTCTTATATCACCTCAATTCTCCCTATCTTTTTCCCAACATCCATCTTTCCCTCTTTTCTTCTATTTTTCCGGCCACCGCCACCGCCACCGTGCACCACCGCCGGTGCCGCCTATTCCCACCAGCCTAAGGTTGAACCCTAGACTCTCTCAACCATTTTCCATATTATTATAAGCCTTGATTTAATTTATTTCAATTATTTGCATATAAATACCATTATTAATATTCTTAATATTTATATTCTTAATATGTTCTATGATTATTATTAGTAGTATTATTGTTTTATTATTATTTATGTTGAAGGATGAAGCCTTATTGTATTTTAATTCTATTTTATTATTAGAATAATTATTATTAACATTTTATTATTTGATCTGGAAAATCTTAGGCCCTAATTTTGTATTAACATTTGCACTTTTTTATTTTAGTATTATTATTTCTACTATTCTTATAACCATTAATAATAATATTATCATTATCTTTATTATTTCAATATTATTATATATGTTATTAATTTTATTATTAATATTAAATAAATTTTAAGTCATTAGTTATAAGTAGGGTCGAAACCCCACTTTAAATTTTAAAGCTTATAGATTATTATTATTATTATTATTATTATTATTATTATTGTTATTATTATTATTTATATTCTCATTGATATTAGTTTTATTATCCTTGATATTATTATATTAGTATCATTATTATCATTAGGGTAAAATCTTTAACCCTATATTATCAAGGTTTATAATATCTCTATTATTTTTTATATCTTTAGCAAAGTTAGAAGTTTGTTAAGCTTATTTTACTTGTGTGTTATTATTTCGTCAAAGCCCTAAGGAGGCGTAGGAGCGTGCTCCAAGACCGATGAAATTTTAGGTAAGGGGTGCTAAGGCCTTTTATGTGATAATGTGCATTGTGTTTCTCGTATGTTATGCATCCTATGTTATTATTGTAATTATTGCATATTTGGTATGGTATGGAGCTCAAGCATGCTTTTGTGTTGTTATATGGCATGTGTACTACATGTATGTGATGATATGTGTTGTGACCCTGTAAGACATGCATGTGAGGATGTTGATGTGGCTTTTGTGGGAGGAAAAAAAAAAGAAAGAGAAAGGAGGATGGAGAAAGAAGTGATTAAGGGATGTGAGTTGACCTAAGTATTCCATTGATTTAGGAGTAGAGGAATAAAATGGAGAATTTTAAGGTTTCATGTAGGAGAATCTAATTTATGATTTTTGAGGTTTTGTATGGAGAATATAATTTATGGTCTTATATGGGGAAGTTTAATTTATGGTTTTGTATGATTTCGTATAAGAGAATTTAATCTATGGTTTTGTATAGAATACTTTAATTTATGGTTTTTCTTTGGAGAATCTTATTTATGGTTTTGTGTGAAAGGATCTAATGTAAGGTTTTATATGGATGAATCTCTTGTTTGATATGGTTCAAATCTAGGGTTTGATATGGATGAATTTTTGGGTTGTATATGGTTTTTATTTAGGGTTTGCTAAGGATGAATACTTGGTTTGGTATGGATGAATCTTTGGGTTTTATATGGTTTGAATCTAGGGTTTGGTATGAATGAATCCCTGGGTTATGTGGATTGAATTAAGGGTTTTGTATGATGAAATCTTGGGTTTTGCATAGTGGTGTTAATGGTTGTATGGTGGTATTAGGGTTTGCATGGGAGTTAATGATTGCATGGAATTTAGGGTTTGCATGAAAATTTTGAGTGGTCGCATGGGATATGTAAAGTCTGCATGGGAGTAAAATTTACGTATGAAAGGTTAATTTGGAATGTAAGGAAGATAATGTAAGCGTTGTTTGGGTAGTTAAACACTTTGGATGGAAAATAATACGTGGAACATTATCTGGGTACGTAAGAGATGAAGCTAGGGTTTGGAGTGGCTAATTGTGAATTGTCGTGGTTAATTAAAGTTTGGAATGGCTAATTATGGTGTTTATGGTTAAATAAGGTTTGGAGTGGTTAATTATGGTTCATGGTGGTTGATTAAGGTTTGGTGTGGCTGCTTAAGGTTTTTGTTGTATCATGTGTTTTTGGTGATTAAGGTGTAATTATGAGAATGGAATTGATGATTTGTGATGTGTGGAGGGTTAAAATAATTTGGGTGATGTGAGGTGGAGTAAGAAGATACGTTAAGGCCTAAATTAGGGTTTCGGGATAAAACCCTAGCGTGAGATGTGAAGTAGAATTGGAGGATAAGTGTAAAGGGAGCGATTCATGCATGTCTGGGGTTTGGTGGTAGCACGTGTATAATTGGTGAATAGAGTATGATGATGAATATGGAATTTATGATTTATGATTCGTGCATGTGCCTGGTGAAAGCCTTTGAATAAAATATTTAAGACGCTAATCTTTTAAAGTGGAAGATTAATGAGCCGAGTCCAGACCGATCCACCAGTCAGGAATAGTGGTTAGGACGCGTAGTCCTATGTGCGACCGATCCACAGGTTATAATAGTGGTTAGGACATGAGGTCCTATATGTGACCGGCCCACCGGTAATAATAGTGGGGTGACTCGAGCTCAATAAACACAAACCAGTGTCATTAAAGCTTTTAAAAGATACTAATTACTTATAGTGGATCACCATGCGAGCAGGAACTAGACCGATCCACCAGTCAGGAATAGTGGTTAGGGTTGTACCCTATGTGTGACCGATTCACCGGTAATAATAGTGGTTAGGGCATGATGCTCTATGTGTGACCGACCCACCGGCTATAATAGTGGGGTGTTCCTGTACTCGCATGGATTGATAAAATGGCTTGGTGTGTATCGACTTTTGATAAAAAGATTAATTAAGTAATTAATCCGGACTATAATTGGGCCTTTGTACTTTTACCTGAATTGTTCATATACCTTTATGTTGTTACGTTGGATTGCCCTATTATTATTCTGCATGGATTATGTGCTTGTGTGTTGGCCTTAGTGCTCGGTTACCTTACTCAGTACATAGCGTACTGATCACCCTTTTCATGGGTGCTGCTCATTCCCACGAGTAGTATGCCCTTCTGAATTTGTGCAGGTGGACGAGATATCAGTCGGGGCTAAGTGTTGAGCATGTTTGGCTCGAAGTTCGAGAGTGTTGTGGCCGTATTCATTAATTACGCGATTTCATTCCTTTTGTTATTTCTTTGGTATAGTATTTACCAATTTATGATTCATTACTCGATTGCGTATTTTAATGAACCTTTTATCGGTTGTAAGTTTAATTCTCTTTTGGAAATGAATTACATTTCGTGATGCGTACTCTGATTTTGTTTTACAACCGTTTAATGCTTATTTGGAAAATTGGATTTTATTAATTTATAATTGATTATTTCTTTTCTTAGCCTTAGCACTTCGTACTGGAACAGTCAGAAAGAACCGGTTTGGTACTAAGTGTGGCGGTAACATCCCCAGAATTCATAGGTTCTAAGTGTTTCTATTTTAATTGCTTCTGCTTTTATTTAAAAAAAAAGTAGTGAATTTTGGGGTGTTACAGTAAGATCGTCAAACCTATTTTCCCACTCTCCATCATTGCCATCAGCAAGTTCTTGATCCACTTCTCTAATTATAGTTTCATCCGGATCAACAACCAATAGAAAGTTATGCACAGTACAACATGCTAATATAATCCTTGTATGTGTATATACATCATAATGGGGTTCATTTTCACTTGCTATAATTGGAAAACGCTTTTTTAAAGCACCAAAAATTCTTTCAATCATATTTCTTTAAAGAAGAATGACGTAAATTAAATAGCTCTCGTGGAGACCTTGGTGGATTATATGAGTACTCTTTCAAATGATACCGCTCTCCTCTATAAGGTGGAATTAAGCCACTCATTACAGGAAACCCAGCATCACAAATATAATATTACCTAAAAAAAGGCTAATATGTTAGATCATTTTCAATAAATTAAGCAAAAATTATTTGTTAAGAATGGCAACGTAGTTACCATGTGGGATTTTGAGGCCATGATGTCGTCTTAATGCATTTTTTAGTATTCGAGCATCAGATGCTGTGCCTTCCCAACCAGGTAGAACATAGGTAAATTTTAGGTCAAATGTACAAGCTACTAGTACATTTTGTGTGGTGTAATCTTTTCTGCCTCGGTATTTAGGAGCATCTGATGTAGAAACTTTTACTCGGACATAGGATCCGTCGATTGCTCCCACACAATCTTGAAATAAACTACTACATTATTTAATAATCTAACTAAATTATTTATTGACTAAAAAGAATGGAAAAATCATAATAGGCACCTTAAAATAAGGATAGAACTTGGGATTGTCTTGAATCTCTACTGGTGTTGATGGTCCATCTGGTTGTCTAATAAACATCTCCTCTAATTCGATAACGACTCTTAAGACATTGTGAAAATGACGACTAATAACTTCTCCAGACCTACCAAACACTCTTTGTACCTCCCTATTTGTTGTGGCATGACCCAAAATGTACAACAATAAAGCAACTTGCTCTTTGATATTAATCCATTTAGTTCATCGCAAGCCACCATGATTCGCTAATAACCCACAAAATTCATAAAATGCCTCAGGACCCATACGAATCATATCTCGACATATGACTCTATTCGTCTTCACATCTCTTACCAAAAATCTCACTTCTCTAGATTCTTTATGAATATCATCATCATCATTATCCACTAACATGCCATTTTCGTCCAAATACCAATAAGCAGCCATCACCACAACAAACCAATTAAGGATTATAAAGTAGAATAGAGTAAGACTAGCACCATCATGATCCATCTATAAAAAAAAAGAACAATGATCAAAGAAAAAAAAATGGAATTAGCAATAAAACATTAACATGGAAGGAATCAACATAACAAAAAAAGAATACAATTGAGGAGAGTAGAGTTATACTTCCTCTAAAAGTGTGCAATAAAAATATATGAGCATATCAAAATCCACTTTCAGAATAATTTTTATAAGTCTCAATACACCACAGCACATATGCCAACATATGGTAAACACTCTTCCAAGACCATCAACAAATGTTCATTCCCTAAGTTTTATTTTCCAATTTCTCCCCTTTTTTCTAAATAAAGAACAAACAATGCTAGAATTTCAATTCTATACAACTTAAATTGCTAGTGTCCTGTCCTCTTCATTTTTCTTCTTCTAATACTACTTTATTAAACAAAATTTCAGACCCTTCCTAGCAGGTTAGTTGTTGTTTCAATATGTGTTTCTTTTCATATTTTTTAATGCTTGTAATAGAAGATTCAATTTCTATCATGCTTACTCTAATTTTGGTCTAATTTATATTGATTTTTTTATTTCAAAGTGCTTCAATTTCTGGTTATTGAGTTGAGGCATATGTTGTTTTTGTTAGATGCTTGAATTATTTTAACTTGAATGTTGATTGATGTTAAATACAACGGTTGGTATGTGCAGATTGTGTTTGCTAAAGAGAAAGGAAAAGGTGCAAAGCTTCAATTGCTCTTGAACATTTACTTTATACTGAAACATTATAATGCTTCTATTATATCTGTCACAAAAAAGCACTTCAGTTAAAACATTATATCAAACATCTGATGTGCATTCGATTTTGACCTTTTTTCTCCCATCTCCAATTGATTCTCATCCAATAAAAAAAATTTGAATTGGCATTTTATGATTTAAATCAATGGCTAACTGTCCAGATACAAAATGGGTATCCCAACTATTGTATATATAGCTTTGGCCTTGAATTTGGCTATTCCTTTTCTTCCCCCTCAAAATTATACCTCTAGAAAAAAAATAGAATTGCATTCGTATTGTCTTTATGCCCAAAAAATAATGAACTCAACTCATAAATGGAGAATAATCACAAATTAGTTAGCAAAATTAAATTACAAATCAAGTATAATTTGTTTAAGAGAAAAATCGACCAAAAAAAAAGAAAAAAAAAATAAAAGGAAGAAAACCTGGTAATCGACGAGAAGATGGGAGATGAGAGGAGGATTGGATGCTATGGCTGCTACTTGTGCAAGTCTGGTTGTCGGCGCAGCTTCGGCCGTCGAAATCGGTAGTCGTTGCCGGAGATTACCCTTCATCGAGCAGATTGGAATATGGCAGGGAAGGAGGTTGAGGCCTTGCAATTCTGCGAAGGAGAAAATATGCACACTGGAGAAGCTGATTTCAGGAAACTAGGGTTTTATGTTCAGGGGCATTTTGGTGCGATTAATTCAAAATTTTACTTATTCTTCTACCTCCGCCTCTGTTACCCCCGAAATTGGAGGTTAACAAAAACGAGGTTAATGGAGGTGAATGATGGTAAACTATTAACTCCGATTCACCCAGGTATAAGTTTTAAAATGGATGGCCATACGGGGTGAATCGAGGGATTAACCTCCATTAACCCCGATCCACCCCAATCCAAACAGGGCATAAGGGTGTGGGTTAAGGCCCGTCACCTCATGACCTCAAACTCTACCTACTATCACCCTCTAGGGTTTTCCCTTGAAAACCCCAATTGGATATATGTGTCCCAACTTTATCTCACATACACTACCATTACTTCATTCATCGCCCCACATCTCATCTCAATTAGATCCAATCCCAGAACATACCCCTTTACCTCTCGACTTCGCATCTGACCGAAAAAACCCTAGTTGGCCCCTTCAAACCATAGTACCTTTCTTCTCCCACAAGTAACCTCTCTCCTTTCACCCAAAATTTCTTCTCTCCCATGGAACCCATACTCACCCCTTATATAGTAAATTCTCACTCTTAACCTGTACTTCACTTTTCCTTAATCATTTTTACTTCCACATTTTCTAGATTATTGCTTCCTCCCAAAACCCTAATCGGGTCCCTTATACACCCTTACACCAACCTACGTACTATTTTTTATTCCAAGTCTCTAATCACTCCCCAACTCTCCCCTTAGCTTATTTACACCCTAAATCAACTTTTCTCATGTAAAGATCACCCCCATGCAAGTTTTATCCATCCTATGCAAACACTGAAAGTCCCCATCAAAATTTTAAGATCCCCATGCATGGTTCCTATCTCTCATTCATTTTGGTTATTCCTTCCTCTTTAATTTCCTCTCATGGATCATGAGGTATTTTGGTCAACCTCATATCCCCCTTAGTGAACTCATTTCAAATTTCTTTCTTTTGGTCCTTTCATTCCCATATCATATTATCAATCATCCTAGCATGCATGTCCTAAAGGGTCATATCGTATTACACCATAATCACCATATATACATATCATACTCATGTCATAAGGAATACTTATAAACATACATCAACTCCAAGTTGTGCTACACATAAGCCAAGTTGAGGACAATGATACAATACACAACATAACATGATATATATAGCATCCAAGGCATACAAGTCACATATCACACATGGGCCTTAGCTACATCCTTACCTAAAATGACACTACGCTTGGAGCATGCTCCTACAACTCCTTAGGGTTTTGGCTCGATTCACCTATAAGAGGAAAAGTACTAAGGATTAGTTTCCCTCCTACTAAAAGTAACATTACTCCTTATTTTAGTCTAAGATTAGGGTTATTAATATTAAAGGGAGATTTATAAGTGAAAACTAGGGTTTTTATCTTCAAGTTAGCCTACTAGATATTACTAGCCAAAATATGCTTATTTTAAATATTTAATGCTGTACTTATATTATTAAACCTAACAGCTTTATTCTTATAATAGTAGTACTAATACTAATTGTAGCAAAATAGTGATAATAATAATAATAATAATAATAATAATAATAATAATAATAATAATAATAATGGTAATGCTAATGCTTATTGTGATAGAAACCCTAGTATTTTTAACGCTAAGTCTAATAGTAGTGTTAGGGTTAAAATAATAATATAATAATTGCAATACCAACAAAGCAAAAATATTCTTAAAGATAATAATTATAAAATTTATATTTTGAATAATAATAATATAAGGGTACAAATATTTTTGTCACAAAAATATTAATAAACTAATAACAATAATAATAGGTATACCTAATAATGATACTATAGTAATAATGTTAGTGACAAAGGCATTAGTAATAATATTAGCAATATTCAAATATTAAATATTAAAAATACTAAGGCTCAAGTATTCTTCTTCTTTAACAACAAAATGATAATACGCCAACTTCGGTTTAAATAACAACAAAAACAATAATAATAATAATAATAATAATAATAATACTGATAATAATAATAATAATAATAATAATAATAATAATAATAATATTTAAGTTAGGGTAAATAATAATAATAATAATAATATTAATGGTAAAAATAAAGATAACTATTATAATGCTAAGGTTGTATCCTTTTAATAAGTATACCATAGTTATAAATATTTCTGAAATTAGGTTTGGTAATAATAGTGATACATAATAATAACATTAATAAGGGTAATAATAATAATAATAATAATAAATATGATTATAAAACACTAATAATAATAACACTAATATTAAGGATAATATTATTAATATTACTAGAAATTATTAACACTTATAGAAAATAGTTTAGGGGCTGGGGGAAGTTGGAGTACCACCTAAGGTCAGTGGCGGAATTGGCGGCGATAGTGGAGGAGAGAGAGAGAGGTGGAAGGATGGATATGTAAGCTAAGAGAGAGGAAGTAGAGGGGTGTTTGAGGTGGTGGAAGGTGCAGCAAGTTGAGAGGGGTGGAATGGAGGTGGTTTTGCAACCGGGAGTGGCGGCGCACGACGGTTGGTGCGGTGGCCGAAGGTGGTGGAAGGTGCTGGGAGATGGAGAAAATAGAAGGAGAGGGAGGCAGGGGAAGATGAAGGTATGGGAAGGTAGGGGAAGGTTCCCTAGGTGTTTTGGAGGGTGGGAGAGGTGTTGGTTGCTGCGAGGGTGGCAGCGGAAGGCGGCGCGAGGGGCGGCATGAGGCTGGAGTGGGTGATAGGGTTGGCAACTTTGCACGGCTGGGGCGGCACGTACAGGGTGAGATAGGGGGTTTTGATGGCTTGGTTTTGTAAAAGGAGGTGGGGGGAAGGCCTTGGTGGGCTTAGTTTGCAGCGGAGGTTGTTGACAGCGGTGTAGTAAGGGTAAATTTGGGCGGTGGCAAAAAGCTAGAATTCTAGGCTTGCAAAAAAGGGAGCTCGATTATGGCTGCCCTGGGAGTGTATTTATAGGCTAATTGAGGGGCAAAACAACAAAGGGAGAAGAAAAATACTAGGGGCAGGCGAGGTAGGCTGCCGATCGGTAGTGGCAGGCTGCGCATGCCATGCGAATTGTGAGGTACGTTTGGCTCGGGGGTGGTGAAATGGAAAGGATGGCAGCACGCGTGAGGGGGGAGGATAGGTAGGCTGGATCAAAAATGGAAAGGAAAACGAAGGGGGTGGAAAAGGAGGACACCTGGACCGAGGAGGTGGTCGTTGGTAGGCGCAGGACTACAAATCCTGAATCTGCCGAAGTTCTTTAGTTATCTCGTCGATCAGCTCGAGCCCCAGCACTATTGTCTCACTAATGTCATTCCAGCATAGGGGGGTCCGACACTTCCGCCCATCAACTTATTTTTAAATAACAATAATAATAATAATGATAATGATAATATTAATAAAAATAAAAATAATATTAATAATAAAGTTAGAGTAATTAATAATAATAATAATAATAGTAATAGTAATAATAAAGATAACTATTTTAATAGTATACCGTAGTTATAAATATTTTTGAAATTTGGTTAGGTAATAAGAGTGATACATAATAGTAACATTAATAAGGGTAATAATATTAATAATAATAACAGTGATTATACAACACTAATAATAATAATAGTAATATTAAAGATAATATTATTAATATTACTAGAAATTATTAACACTTAGAAAATAGTTTAGGGGCTAGGGAAGTTGGAGTACCACCTAAGGTCGGTGGCGAAACAGGTAGCATGCGCGTTGGTGACACCAGTGGAGGAGAGAGAGAGAGGTGGAAGGATGGATATGTAGGCTAAGAGATAGGAAGTGGAGGAGTGTTTGAGGTGGTGGAAGGTGCATCAGGTGGAGAGGGGTGGAATGGAGGTGGTGTTGCAGCCGGGGAGTGGTGGCGAACGGCGGTTGGTGCGGTGGCCGAAGGTGGTGGAAGGTGGTGAGATATGGAGAAAGTAGAAATAGAGGGAGGTAGGGGGAGATGAAGGTAAAGGAAGGTAGGGGAAGGTTCCTTGGGTGTTTTGGACGGTGGGGAGGTGTTGCTTGCAACGAGGGTGGCAGTGGAAGGCGATGTATAGGCTGGCGAGAGGCCGGAGTGGGCTGATCGGGTTGGAAACTTTTCACGGCCGGAGCCTCACGTATAGGGCGAGATACGGGATGGTGGTGGCTCGATTTTGTTGAGGGAGGTTGGGGGAAGGTCTTGGTGGGCGGATTTTGCAGCAGAAGTCGTCAACGGCGATGGAGTAAGGGTCTATTTGCGCGGCGTCAGAAAGTTGGAATTCTAGGCTTGCGAAAAAGGGAGCTCAATTATGGATGCCATAGGAGTGTATTTATAGGCTAATTGAGATGGAAAACGATAAAGGGCAAAGAAGACAACCAAGGCAGGTGAGGCAGGTCACCGACCGGCGGTGGCAGGTGGTGCATGCCCTGCGAATTGTAGGGTACGTTTGGCTTGGGTTGGGGAAAATGAAATGATGGTAGCACACGTGAGGAGGGAGGACGGGTAGGCTGGTTTGAAAATGGAAAGGAAAACAATGGGGGTGGTAGAGTAGGACAGCCGGATGGAGCAGGTGGTCGTCACCAGGCGTAGGGTTGTAGGTCGGGGTTGCAGTCCGCATGAGGAAGAAGAAGACAGGGACGGGGTTGACCGACCGGTCTAGGAGAAATAAAGAAAAGAAAAAAAAGTGGCTCAGCTTGGTGGAACGGGCGGGCTAGGGGGAGTTTGGGCTGCTGCTAGCCTAACCGGGGAGGAGAAGGAATATTAAGGAGAGGAGAAAGAAGGAAAAAGGAAAAGGAAAAAGAAAAAAGAAAAAATGGTTGGGTTAGGGGTATTTGGTCTTTATTTATTTATATAATTAAGTTAGATAGTCAAATTTAATAATAATTATTTTAAGATTAATAATTAAATCCATTTTTAGATTAATTAGGCTATTTTGGGTAACTTTTCATTAACTTCCATGTTAGTTAGTAAAATGTCCAAATTTCCCTAAATAATTTATTAATTATTTCTCCTTACTTTACCTTTATTAATTCCACTTAGTTTTTAATAAAATAATTTATTTACTTAATTTCCCTAATAAATCCCTAAATTAGGGTTTGGGGGGTATTTTATCACTACCCCCTTAAAGAAAGACTCCATCCTCGAAGTCACTCGCAACTTACCTACGGTTAAGGATAGGATGCTCTAAGTGGATAGGGACATAACTATTCTAAGTAACTATACAACTACCCCTTAAAGAAAATTTGTTATGGATGGTCGTACCTAAAACAAAGAGTTCTGGGTATGAATCGCGCATGTCCTTCTCTGATTCCCATGTGGCCTCTTCCGCTCTGTGCCAACTCCATAGGACCTTGACAAGAGGAACTGCACTTGTGCGGGTCCTCTGCAGCTTGGTATCAAGGATCCGCACTGGTCGCTCTTCGTAGGTCAAGGGGTCATCTAATTCTATCTCATCTGGACGGATCACATGGGACGATTCAGCAATGTACTTCTGCAACTATGAGACATGGAACACATTATAAACTCGTGCCAACTCTGGGGGGAGAGCTAATTGATAGGCAAACTTGCCTACCCACTCTAGGATCTCAAAGGGGCCGATGTATCTCGGGCTCAGCTTCCCCTTTCTACCAAACCTCTGAATGCCCTTTGTGGGAGAGAGACCCTCAACAATACCTTTTCCCTAGGCTCAAAGTCACCTTCTCGGAATTTCCGATCTGCATAACTCTTCTGTCTCCTCTAGGCTATCCTCATCCGGTCCTGAATCTGTCGAACTTGTTTAGTCATCTCCTCGATCAGCTTGGGCCCTATCACTATTGTCTCGCTGATGTCATTCCAAAACAAGGGGGTCCGACACTTCTGCTTCTATAATGCTTCAAAGGGAGTCATCACATTACTTGCGTGGTAGGTGTTGTTGTATGAGAACTCTATCAGATGCAGGTGCTCCTCCCTACTACCTAAAAATCCAGCACACAAGCCCTTAACATATCCTCTAAGGTCTGTATAGTCCGCTCTATCTTCCCATCAGTGGTAGGATGGAAAGTTTTGGTCATCTTCAACCTTGTCCCTAGGACCTCCTATAGCTTTCCCCATAAATGGGAGACAAACCTCGAATCCCGGTCTGACACGATATCTGTTGGAACCTCGTGGCGGCTGGACACAAACTTTATATAGGCCCTCACTAGCTGATCTGTACTCCATGTGGACTTCATTGGAATGAACACAGCTGACTTAGTCAATCTATCCACGACAACCCAAATGGTGTCATAACCTCTCTTAGTCCTTGGTAACAAACTGAACAAATCCATAGAGATGGAGTCCCACTTCCATCTTGGTACCTCTAAGGGCTGAAGTAGTCCTGCAAGCCTCCTAGTCCCTAACCTTTTGACACACCAGACATAGAGACACAAACTCGGCAACTTTCTGCCTCATGCAGGGCCACCTGTAGATCTTTCTCATATCCTTGTACAATTTATCTCCCTTAGGATGGACCGAATAAGGGGTCTGATGTCCTTCCTCCATGATACGGTGTTTCAAATCTGAAAAATTTCTGCGGTACACACCATCGACCCTTGAACTGAAGGCTTCCATCCTCATGAATGTTGAATCCTTCTGCATGGCCTTCCTGCATCTTTTGTCAGATCCTATCAAGCTTACCATCTCCGCTCTGACTAGCCCGGATCTCTTCAAAAATTGTGGGGGTGAGTGTCAAAGTCCCCTTGGTGGAATCAACTCAACCTCCAATCTTCACATCTCACCTATGACCCTATCAGCAACCACACAACATAATGCAAAATAGAGGTCTCCTTGCTCAAAGCGTCTGCCACTACGTTAGCCTCACCCTCATGGTAGGTCAAATCAATGTCGTAGTCTTTAACAAGATCCAGCCACCTCCTTTGTCTCATGTTAAGCTTCTTACGAGTGAAAATGTACTTGAGGCTCTTATGGTCTATGAAGAGTCTACACTTTGCCCTATACAAGTAGTGCCTCCAAATCTTCAAGGCAAAAACCACCGCAGCTAACTCTAGGTCGTGGGTAGGATAGTTCTGCTCATGCTGTTTCAGCTGACGAGAGGCATACGCGACCACCTTAACCTTTTGCATTAACACACACCCAAGCCCATGCTTAGAGGCGTCACTAAATACCTTGAGCGCCTTGGACCCCTCGAGTAGGGTCAACATCGGTGCGGTGGTCAACCTCCTCTTCAACTCCTGGAAGGCTCCCTCACATGTCTCGTCCCCCTGGAATTTTGTAGTCTTCATCAATAGATTTGTTAATGGTTAAGCAATCTGTGAGAAATTCTGTACAAAACTCCTATAATACCCGGCAAATCCCAATAAACTTTGAACCTTGGATATGTTTATAGGGGGCTTCCAATCTGTGATGGCAACAACCTCAGCAGGGTCCACTGCCACTCCCCTCGCTGATACTATATGTCCCAAGAAAGCCACCTCCTGGAGCCAAAATCCGCAGTTTGATAACTTGACATACATGCGCTACTCCCTCAGAAGACTCAAAATAGTGCGGAGGTGCTGCTCGTGTTCCTTATTCCCACAAGAGTATACCAAGATGTCATCAATGAACACCACGACAAATTGGTCGAGGAATGACCTGAATATCCTCATCTTGAGATCCATGTAAACCGCAGGCACATTCATTAGCCCAAATGACATCACCGTAAACTCGTAGTGCCCATACCGAGTTTGAAAGGCGGTCTTCATATTATCAGCATCCGCGATCCTCAATTGGTGGTACCCGAACCTCAGATTAGTATTAGAGAATATTATGGAACCCTTCAACTGGTCAAATAGAGCATAAATCCTCGGGAGCGGATGCCAGTTCTTCACCGTCAATTAGTTCAGACCGTAGTAGTAAATGCAAAGGTGGAGAATACTTTTCTTCTTCTTCACGAACAAGACGAGTGCTCCCAAGGTAACACGTTCGACCAAATGTACCCATGTTCTAGCAATTCCTCTAGTTAAGCCTTTAATTCCTTCAGCTTCACTTGCGCCATCCGGTAGGGTGCTCTCATGACCGGCTTAGCTCCTAGCACCAATTCGATCTTAAAAGTAATCTCTCGGGCTAGGGGCATACCCAGTATCTCCTTTGGAAACACATTTGGGAATTCCGTGGCTATCAGAATACTGTCCAGGGCCAAGTCCTTATTCAGTTCTTGAACACTGCACAAGTAAAGGGAATACCTCTTTTGGACCAAAGAGTGCAGAGTCACTGCCGACACTACCTTAGTGGCAAGCTTAGGCTTGATCCTTCTGTATGAAACCCTAGTCCCCTTCGGGCCTCACAAGAGCATGTGCTTATGGGCATAGTCAATGATGGTCTTGTATTTCCCCAACATGTCCATCCCTAGAATCATGTCAAAATCCTTCAGATCCATCCCAATTAGGTTCACTAGAAAGGTTACCCCGCTTATGGCGAAGGCCATATCAGAGAGAAACTAACTACATTCCACTCTATTCCCGGAGGGCAACATTACAGACAGGTCGATTCTAGAATCAGGTAATAGTCTAGCTTAGCGGCAAAGGCAGACGAAATAAATGACATGGTAGCACCCGAATCAAATAGTACATGTACCAGTAATAAGCAGGAGGTGAACGTACCCGTCATAACATCAATCTGGCAATCAGCCTCTGCCTGGCTAATCACATTCAGCCATCCGCTTGACGGGCCTCCTCGCTGAGGTAAAGTCCTGGGTCCCTAAGGCCTCCCCCCAACCTCTCTAGCTGTGGCACTAGCTCGGGCAGGTGCCTGCTGGTAATGCTGTGGGGCTACAGTCTGGAGGTGCTACTGATACGCCTGCTGCTGTGACCTATGACTGTTATTATTGTGCGTTAGATGGATGGTCATGCTTATCAAAACAAGGTTTGGGTTCTGGATCAATAATAGATAAAATGATTTTCCTTACAGAATTGATGAGGTGGTTCACAATGTGCGGGCTTTCTTTTGAGTTGTTTCTTCCTATTGTATTTTCTTTTGAATTATTGTATTTTATTTCTTTTGCATTCTCGCTTATAAAAAAAAAAGTAAATCTTTGTATTCCAATAGAAGTAATTTACCAAGGGAAGTGCAATTATTATTGTTTAGTTTTTTCTTAATTTAGAGTTATCTTATCAAATTATTTTTTGATTTGATGTATCTTAAATTTAGGAGGACCCATCAACCAGCACCTTGTGCCAGCTACCTTTTTTTCATTCTTCAATCGTTACCTTAGGTGTGAAGAAAAAAAATGGGAAAGGCAGACCTGTGAAGCTTTAATCTTTGCATAATGAGTGTCTGTATGCATGCGAAAAATACAAATAAAAGGCAAACGGATTAAAAGAGGCGGCAAAAAAGCTAGTGCTTTATCACTTACGCCTTCTCAATTCTTTTATACAATTGGTTACACCATTTGGAATAAATTAATGGATTATATCGGCTACTTGATCTTTTTAGCTTCTCTCGAACTGTGGTTTCAAATTGATATCGATTTCTATGATATGAGTCCTTTCCGCAAATCGCTTTCATCTATTCTAAAGCGCGCCAAAAAGTCACTAAACGAAGGCCCGTAACATGGCAAGCACAAAGCAAGTTGGCCTGTTGGCGCTATTAACTAATTATATATATATATATAATATATATATATATATATATATTATAGATATATATATTTCTCAATACCTATACAATGGACTCCGATGCACCGTAAAATCAGTAAATGTTCCTATCCAAAAAAGTTCTTGCGTATTAGATACGGTTCTAGCAAATAATATATTTGTGCAAGTAGTTATCTTATATATTCAAGTGATTAGTTTATCATTACAAGTGTTAATGTATTCTGTATTTTGGTCACATATGTTTCTGGTAATAAAATATTTTTTCACTTATATGAACTCTGTTTTATATTTATCAATTGATTATCCAACACAAAAATTTAATTAATGGGAAAAAAATCCTTTATAACACAAAAAATGTATGATCAAACTATAAAAATAAATTACTTGGGCTAATACAATAATCATTTGTAGATACAAGAAAGTCACCAATGTTTGTAGTGTTTTTCACTTAGGGTGAATTTTGTATGATACACTTGAGTGTGTGTAACATACAAAATTCACATCTCTCATTCATCTATTCATAGAAGTCTCCTATATCCGTTCAACAAGCCAATATTTCACACTCAGTAAATACGGTTCCAAACTCAAGACTTGAACAAGTTCCAATCTTACATATTAAACAATGACCACGTCATTGATAATCATTTGTCTTTCTCTGTTGATATCCATTTGTCACTTTGTGCAAAGACTCCCATGCATAGACAATGCCAAATTGTATAGGTCATTAAACAAAAAACGTAATATATATATATATATATAGATACATACATACATGTGGGGACAGGGTCTCTTAAAATATATATCTTAAGATGCAAATGTTAGGACACTTTATGGACGTTGGATAAAATAGATAAATGGTGTAGATTAAATAAATAAATGTATTGAGGTAGGCGTTGGCAATATCTTCAGTATTCCCCTGTTGCTTGATCAATCCAACCATCGCTGCTACTTCTACTACAAAAGAATACAAACGTAGATCATAATCAAATCCTACTCCAATTTTCACTAAATGCTGAAGACACCAGATTTATTAGCTACTTGATGGTGTAAGACAAATTCTAATTTCTATGAGCTAAAATAAAGAGAAAAATATTAGCCATAAGGTAATCTATTTAGATAACTTAGATAGTTAGGAGAAAAATTAAGATATGGTTTATTGACCTTGGGATCCCCCACTATTATAGTCAGTGGATTGAAAACATCTAGGATAACATGCACATGACTACTATTATTCATTAATGGATCGGTCTGGACCCAGGTCAATAATCTTCCACTTTAAATGGTTAGTGTCTTATCCATATCTTATTCAATACATATTTTCACCCTTGACATGTATGCCCCTTGGACTACTAGTTCACACAACCCGTCTACTTCTATTCTCCTAAAGGGTCTGTCCCATATCTTAGGACTTTTACGTTTCCTAGTAAATCAAAACGTCCTTTCCCCCTTTTCCTTACTTTCCATGGGTACCCAACTCCTATATGTGAGGGGTAAAGGCCCACTATCCCATATCTCTTGGTTAATTCACCATCACCCTCTATGGTTTTCCCGGGAAACCTAGTCTAGCTTATATAGCCTAACCTCCCTCTATCACACACATTTCATGCTCCCTTTGCCCCAAACTCATCACATTACTCAATCCAACCCCGAACATCCCACTTTAATTCCCATTTTGCATGTGTGGCAACAAAATCCTAGTTGGCCACTTCGAACCCTAACACCTATCTTTTCTCATATGTTGTCCCTCTATCACTCCTACTTACTATTCCCTCTTCCACATGACACATACTCACCCTCCATGTGACATCCTTCCACTCTCACACCATACTCCAATCCTTCCCATTATTTCTCCCTTCAAAAATTTTCCCCACTTAGGTTTTTCCTCTCCAAATCCTAGCTAAGTCCCCTATGCACCGTTATACCAAAACCACGTACTATTTTTTACCAATTGGACTTCAATCACCCCAATAACTCTTCCCTCACCTTACTTAATCCCTAAATCAACTTTTCCCATATGAAGATCAACCCCGGGTAAAGAATCTATCCTATGCAAGCCCCATACTCCCCATCAATGATTGATCCCATTCTCTTTATTTGTTCATATTGTACCTTATAAGTCTACCCATAGGTCATGAGATGCTTAGGCCATTCTTACTTCCCTCTAGTCAACTTACTTCCTCTACCCTATCCATCTTCTCACTATGACATCATATCATTTAAAGCCTCTTAGCATGCATGTCATAAAGGCCATATTACATAAGCACCACAAAGTACATGAAACATTATCATATTACACATGCCATAAAGAGAATACATACAACTTATCTCAGCTCCCACTTAATAGGCTACATTACAAGTACATAGTTCATAATCGCATAGGTACACTCATATATTCATCACACATAGAATGCAATATATATAATACACATATTATGCCTTAACCATATCCTTACCTAAAATGACATCAGGCTTAGAGCATGCTCCTACTCCTCCTTAAGGGTGAGACTTGGCTCATCTATAAGAGGGAAAACACTAGGGTTAACTTCCCTCTTATTAAATATTATCTCCTACTTTACCTCTAACATGAACTAGTATTAGTGATGATGATGATGATGATGATGATAATAATAGATTTTATAGTAAAAATAACGGTATTATTGTTAAAGTGGTTAACCACACTATTATTAGCACTAATAGGGTTAGGTGGTCATAATAGTCATGGTAGAATATTTATAATAATAATGATAATAACTTTAATAAGAATAATAATAGTAATAATAGTAGTAATAATAATAATAATAATAAGGATAATAGTAAAGTTAGAATAATAATTATACCAAATAATTTATATTTAAGGGCTAGTTAGGGATAGGGAACAACCTAATGAAGATGGCAGCTACATGGCAACGGTGGCAATGATGGAGACGATGGTGGAAGTAGTGGCTTCGGGTAAGGTGGGTCTTTTAGGGTTGGTAGGGAGAGAGAAGGTGGTTGTGGGGGTTGTAGACACTCTCTACATAGAGGGTTGTAGTAGTGGTGGTGGCACAGTTGGTTGGCAACGTAGGTGGTGGTGGTTGTGTTGGCCGATAGTGGTGGGAGAATGAGTAAGGAGGAAATATAAGGAGAAAAGTAAAAGGAAAGGTAGGGGAAGGTAGAGCACGATTTGCTTGGTTAAGTGGGTGGTAAGGGAGGTGGTAATTATTGTAGAAGGGGCAGGGCATGGCGGCAGGAAGGGCAGGGATGAGCTGTAAAGGGCAGCTTGAGCTACCAACTTTACCTAATTAGGGTGGTTTGTGGGTAGGGATTTAGGGGTGGTGAGTGGATTGTTTTGGTGGAGGGTGATGTAATGAAGGCATTGGGTGGAGTTTTGGGTGGTGGTGTTGCATGACAATTGGGGCTATGTCTGAAGTGATGGTAGCAAAGTGGTAGGAATTTCTTGGCAGAGGAAAGGAGGGGAAAACGGGGTCAGTATGGGGTATTTATAGGCAAATAGAGGGAGAAGAAGAAAACGGGGGAAGATAACAAGGGGCTAGGTGTGCTTAGAGGTCGTAGGCTAAGGGTAGTAGGGCTGTATAAGCCTACAAAGTTCTAGGGTCTAGGTGGTAGGTGGGGGGAAAAAGGACGGGAATGGGAGTATAGGAGGGAGGTAAGTGAGGAGGGGTTAGCTCAAATTGGAAAGGAAACAGATGGGGGAGAGAGGGGGAGCTGGTCGGGGTGTTATGTTGTTCGGCCGATGGCATATTTACAAGCTCGACTTGCAACACTGGTGAGGCAGAATGGTGAAGGAAGAAGAACAAGCTTGGCCAATCAATGAAGGGAAAAGAAAAGAAAGAAAACCGAGCTGGCAAGGGAGAGAAAGGAAAAGAAAAGAGGCGGGTTGGGTTGCGCGGGGGAGAGAAGAGAGGAAGGGGGAGGTTGGGCCATATTTGGTAAGGTGGAAAGTTATACTCATCTTCAATTTTTTTCCTAGGACTTCCTGTAGCTTTTCCCTATAAATGAGAGAGAAAGATAAAATTTATATCTCATACAATGTCCTTTGGGACCTCGTGTTGACTTACCATGTACTTCAGATGGGCATCGGCTAACTAATCTATACTCCATGTGGACATCATCGGAATAAACACTACTAACTTAGTCAATCTATCCATAATGACACAAATAGTGTCATAACCACTCCAAGTCCTTGGCAATCAATTGACAAAATTGATTAGAGTCCCACTTCCATCTTGGTGCTTCTAAGGGTTAGAGTAGCCTTGTAGGTCTTCAGTGCTCGATCTTGACCTTCTAATATACCAGACACTGGACACATACTCGACCACTTTCCCTTTCATATGAGGCCATAAGTACACCTTTCTAAGGTCCTTATATAGCTTGTCCCTTCCCGAGTGAACTAAGTAAGGGCTTTGATGTCCCTCTTCTATAATATAAAGCTTCAACTTTGGACATCTTTGCAATTCACACCAGCGGCCCTTGTAATGAAGGCTACCATCCTTGTGAACTTGGAAGCCTTCTACCTGGCCATCCTGCAACTTCTATTGGATCTTTTTTAGCTTGACATCTCCTGTCTGGACAGCTAATATCTCCTTAAAAATATTGAGAGTGATTATTAGGGAACTCATGTAGGCCTTAAGGTCACGTTACATAATCTGCTCAATCCTTGAAAGTAAAAGCTCATCTATCATCCGATTAGTAACAACACAACAATACAACGAATGCGAGGTCTTACTACAAAAAACGTAGGGCATCTGCAACCACAATGACCTTACCTTTATGGTAGGTTAACTTGATGTTGTAGTCCTTAACCAGCTCCAACCACCTCCATTCCATCATATTCATCTCCTTCTGGGTGAAGATGTACATGAGGCTCTTGTATTTGGTGAAGAACTTGTACTTCACCCCGTACAAGTCATGCCTCTAAAATTTGAGGCTGAAAATCACTACGGCTGCATCCAAGTCATAAGTACGATAGTTCTATTCATGCCACTTCAATTGTGAGGAGGCATACGCGACCTCTCTACCATTCTACATCACCACACAACAAAGTCTGTGTTTGGATGCATCACTGTAAACCTTGAAGCTTTCTAAACCCTTTGGCATGGTTAGTACATGTGTTGTGCTCAAATGCCTCTTCAATTCTAAACCTTGAAGGCTCCCTCACAAGGCTAATCCCACTAGAATCTTATGGTATTATTTAAGAGATTGGTTAAAGGACAGGTAATCATGGAGAAATTCTGTATAAAACTTCTGTAATACTCCGCAACTCTTAGAAAACTCTAGACCATTGCTATGCTGGTAGGAGGCCTCAATTTTATGATTGCCACAATCTTTGCTGAGTTAATAGCCACTCCCCAAACTAACACTTTATGCCCAAGGAAGGTCACTCCCTAAAGCCAAAATCCACACTTGGATAACTTTGCATATAGGTAGTGCTCTCTCAGTAGACTAAAAATAGTGTAGAGGTTTTGCTCATGGTCCCCATTACTTCGGAAGTACACTAAGATGCCATCAATGAACACTACTACAAATTGGTCATGGAAGGGTTTGAAAATCCTTGTCATCAAATGCAAGAATACTGTAGATGCATTAGTGATCTAAAATGGCATCACCGTAAGCTCATAGTATCTATACAAGTTTCGAACGACAGTCTTCAAAATATCAGCATATGTGATCCGCAATTGATGGTACCTTGACCTTAGGTTAATTTTAGAGAACACGATGGAACCCATTATTCATCTCAACTGATGGCATGAGTGCAACTAATCGAAGAGATCATCAATCATCAGGAGTGGGTATCAATTATTCACCATTAGCTAATTTAATCCTTAGTATTCAATGTAGAGATGGAGACTACCATCATTCTTCTTCACGAACAAGACCAGTACTCCCTAGGGTGACATACTCGGTTGGATGTACCCATGCTCTAATAACTCCTCTAACTAGGCCTTTAACTCCTTCAGTTCATCAAGCACCATCTGGTAGGGTGACTTTGTGATATGCTCAGCTCTTAGTACTAGCTTGATTGTGAAGTCAATTTCCTAAACTAGGGGCATGCCCAATATTTAATCTAAAAACACAACTAGAAATTCCCTGACCACAAGAATGCTTTCTAAAGCTTTAAAGACTTTTTTCAGCTGCTGCACACTACAAAGGTACAAAGGTTAACCCTTCTGAATTAAGGAGTGCAGGGCAACTATGGATACCATCTTAGTAGTGGGTTTGGGCTTAGTCTTTTTGTGCAAAACCATAGTGCCCTTTAGGTGTTATAATATCACGTGCTCCTCTGTACAATTGATCACTATCCAATACCTCCCCAGCATATCGATCCCCAAAATAATGTCAAAGTCCCGTAAATCCATCTCAACAAGGTTTAGTAAGAAGTCTACCCTCCTTTGGCTAAGGCCACATATAGAAATAACTTCATATAGTCCATCCTATCACCCAAAGGAAGCATCACAGACAATGTTACACTAGCAGATTGTGATAGCTTAGCCTTAGCAACAAATGTAGTAGACAAGAAAGATAGGGATGCACCCGAATCAAAGAGAACATATACCATCAAGGATAGTATGGTGAACATACTTGTGAATATGTCTAGATAACGGTCAGCCTTCACCTGACAAATCACACTTAGGTGTCTGCCTAACTGACCTCATCTTTGAGGGAAGGGTCTGGATCCCTAAGGCCTTTCCTTGGTATCTTTAACTAGGGAAACTACTAGAACACATGCTCCATGTAGGAACTCTAGTGATGCAGTCTAAAGGTCTTGTTGGTAGGTCTATTATTGGGGAATTAGGGCCCCCTCCACTTGTACAGCTATCCCTAGAAATACGGGGAATGTGATAATCTCAAACAATCGATCACTCTATGGCCAAAATTACCATAGTTTACGTAGGTCACAAGTCTGGATCTATAATCCCTACCTAGGTGACTTCGGCTACATCGTCAGCACGAGGATCCCCTCGATGGCCCTTAACCTCTGCTACAATCCCTCAACTAGTGCCTCATGGGTCCTCATGTTCACTGTTGGATCTTGCTCCCAGAATTCTATGCCCTAAGTTTCCTCTTCTTGAGGATGGTTGCTTGATTCTAGACTAGAGTGGTGGCGATACAGGTGCGATTGTAAAGGGTGGCCTTGTCGGTGAAGGCTACCATTCCCATCATGCACCAGATATTAAATTTCAGCCCCTACTTAAACTGAAACACCACTATGTACTCACTAGCAGTGATCCCTAGGGAAAATTGGAGCAGCTCGATGAAGCAAGCATGATATTGGTAGACAGTCATGTTGCCCTAGGTGAGCTGCATGACCTCTCAGAATTTGTCCCTCTTAAAGCACTTGGGATAGAAAATGGAGTACTAGCTTCTTAAATGCCTCACCGGTCATTGGGGGACCATCTAAATCATGGTACTCCACCTACTAGGCATTTACTATGCCTCTTAGGAAAAGCACTGCTATGTTAGACTGTTGGGGTGGAGGGCAGTCCACCAATTTAAAGGTGTGGTCCATGTCTTAGATCCACCCTTCAAGGATCACTATGTCCTCCTCACCAAATTACATCAGAGGATGGTGCCTAGTGACCCTCCGAAGAAAATCCTCACCACCACCCTCAGAGTGGTGGGGGTGTGGGCTCGGCACTAGGGGCTAGCACTGGACAAACTCTATAAAGGCCTCAAAGGTCTCTTCCACATGTCCTACTTGACCATTCATCATAAAATGCAGTTGAATGGGAGAAAGGGACATTAGAAGAAAACCTATAGGTTCGATGTAGTTATCACATACTATTTCCCTTTCTTTGGTGTTCCTAGTCTACCCTTTTGCTCCTCACTATAGTACGGGACTAAAAGTTCATAAAATAGAAAGACCTCGTTAGGGTATGAAAATACTTTAAAGCCTTAAAAAACTTGTTATTCAAATTTTCTTTTAAAATTAGGTGTGGTTACAAGAACCAACACTCTTATACTAACCTGTAACACCCCCAAAAATAAGAGTTAAAAATTTTCATTTATTTAAAACCACACATAAGGAAAGGGTGTGTTACCGCCGTGAACAGCACAACCTTGGCCCCTGGGTAATCTCGCACGAACCATAAGGCTATAAAAAATCACAAGACATTAATAGGATATAGAATTGTAATGATTTGAATGATTCATATATAAAAATGGAAATTAGAGTGTGTGCTTAAAAGGTCAGTACATGAATGATAGGATAGGATAAAAACAATTACATAGTCAAAGCCTGTAAGGGAAAAGAACAATGCAAATAGTAAGATAGGATAAAAGCTAGAAACATAAGAGTTCATTTGACACTCACTATAGGGCCCCATGCCAAGTCTAATAGGTCAGCACTCAGCCCCACCCGATACCTTGATTAAATTATAGGCATCTAACAACGCATCTCCTACCAACACAAACTCAAACCTCTACTCATGGGAATAAGCATCACCCATGAAACAATCGATCATTATCCTACGTAATGAGTAAGGTAACAATGAAAAAGGAAATACATATAACACAAGTAGGTAATCATGCAGATAAAGCCATAGATGAAAGATAGATAGTACAAGTAGTGATGTGACAAGTTTGACCAAATCATTAGATATTTATGATTATTACCATTTTACACCATTCTTATTTGATGTCCATGTGAGTACGGAAACCCCACTATTATAGCTAGTGGATCTAAAACATCTAGGGTAGAACACTCCTAGCCATTATTTTTCACTAGTGGATCAATCTTGAGGGAAAAGTGCTCTTGGCCACTATTATGCAATGGATTGAATGATATGGTGTTATATCATAATTATGCAATGGGTGTCTGGTTTGGAAGTGTGCATGGAAATGCGAGTTAGATATGGTTGAAGCAAATATTAGGGTTTTGTGTATGCTATGATCCTTCATATTAAATGGCTCATTCTATGGCTAGTATATCTTTTTGTCTCTAGATTTGTGACATTTCCCCTTCCTTTGAATTAAATAAATAGACCTTCGAAAAAGACATGAATAAAGTACTAACTACATAAAGTGAAAAATTATTGAGCCGTGCCTATATCGATCCAGCTGCGAATAATAGTGGCTAGTTGCAAGATGCCCTAGAGGCTAGTCCACTAGTGAATAATTGTGGTCAGGTGCATTCTTCCTTGCATGTTTCGGTCCACCAGCTATAATAGTAGGGGATCCCGATCTCAATAAACCAAAATTTGGGTATAATTAAAGTGTTAGAAGACACTAATCACTTACAGCGGAATAACATATGAGTCAAGGCCAAACCGGTCTATAAGAAAATAATAGTAGCTAGGTACAGAGATCCCTAAAGATTGATCTATTGGCAAATAATAGTGGTCAAGTGTATTCTACACTATATGTTTCCAGCCCATCGGCTATAATAGTGGGGTTTCCACACTCACATGGATATAAATCGAAAGATGATGATTGAATAATGATTAATTAATGGCTTAATGCCCAAAAGTACTAATTTCACGTTATGATCTACTAATATGATATGATTTGGCTTCAATGCTTATCCTTGCTTGGGTTATGATGAATTTGCTAAGTACTTGGATTTTTTGTTATGTATTTCTTATTTTATGAAGTTTTGCCTTATATAATAGTCCATAAATTATCATTCAATATGAGTTATGTATGATGTGTTGCATGTAGGCCTGCTTTTTAATTTTTTTAAAGATGGATACTTAGTATCATATTATTGACGGGTTCCCTTTTTGGATCCATGCCTTTTCAATGGGCATTGCCCCTTGTAGGTCCATTGTAGATGCTATTCAAGTGGTAATAAGATAGAGTGTAAGGATTATCCGAGAACTTTTAGGGTTCTACTCTTTCATCTTTTATTTCCCTATTTAAATTAAGTTCTTATTTATGTAACCACTATCAGTGGTTTTTTTAATCATTTGTAACATCTTTAATGCACTACTCTAACTTAAATGAAAACGAATTTACATGAATCGTAGAGTGGCTTTTTTTAGCCTTAGAACTTCGAACTAGAACGGTAGGAGGAAACCGGTCTAGTACTAAGTGTGGCGTTGATATCTCTAAAATCCATGGTTTTTTATTTTAGCTTCTGCCCAATTTTAAATAAAATAAAAAAATTTAGTAGTAAGTTTTGGGTGTGTTCATCCACAATCTCCAACACGTAGGGTTTTCCTCCCTAAACCCTAGCAAAGTCCCCCATAAACCCTTATACCAACCCACATACTATTTTTCACCTCTAGACTCGAATCACCCAAAAACTCTTCCTTCACTATACTTAACCCTCAAATCAACTTTTCCAACATAAAGATCATCCCCATCCAAAGACTATCCATCCCATTCTAGCCCTATACACCCCATCAAAGATTTAGACAATCCTCTTGATTTTTTCATATTGTTCCTTAGATATTCTCCCATAAGTCATCATATACTTAGGCTATTCTTACTTCCCCCTAGTTAACTCACTTCCTCTACCCCTTTCATCTTCTCACCACCATATCATATCATTTAAAGCCTCCAAGCATGCATGTCATAAACGCCATATTACATAATCACCACAAAGTACAAGACACATTGTCATAATAAACATGCCATAAAGATAACACATATGACTTACTGTAATACCGCGTTTTTTTAAAATCTAGATTTATTAAGTTTAATGATTTTATTAGCATAATTTGATGTAAACAATTAATCATTTTAATTTTAATTTGTTTTATGAATTTATCGACGATTTTGAATTCATAATTGACTGTAATTAATCATTTTCGGGAAGTAATATTTTATCGACGTTTTAATTAATTGAATGTAATATTTTCGAGAAGTTTAAATTAAAAATATTTTCAGAACTTATTTAAGAATTTCTTTTTGAAATTAATTTTCTTCCGTTCTACGCTTTTTAGTTTGGGGAAAACCGATTTTGGAAATTATTAAAATTAGTCTCGATTTATTAGAATTTAACTTAAATATTTTATTATAGGTTTTTAAATATTATTTTAGGGTCTTATAATGTATTTCCGTAAATAATATAAGTTTTTACGTTCGTTGGTAAATTCTTCCGAAAATGTTTCCGAAATTCTTTATATAGCTTTTTATTAATTTTAAGCCTTCGGATTGGTTCGAAATAAATTTTTGTTAAATAAATTTTAGATAAAATCTCCCAATAATATTTTGATATTTCTAGTAGTTTATTTTATGTGTATTTGTTTAAAAAAAAAAACCAGCACCCGACCGGTGCCCCAGCCCCTCTCCCTCTTCCTTTTTCTCTTCTTTCTCCCATTCCCATGCGTCCCTGTCCCGCAACCCTAACCCTAGCCAGCCACCCCTTCTCCCAGCTGCCCCTCCTTGCTTCGCCCCGCCGGGCCGAGCTCGCGCCACGCAGCAGCAGCAGCAGCAGCAGCCGGCCGCGCAGCTCACGCCACCGCCCAGCCACCGGCGAGCCCTGCTGACCACCGACGAGCCACCCTCGTTCCCCGACGAAGCTTCTCCGGCATTTTCTTGTCCCGATTGTGTTGATTTCATTCGGTATAAATTTCCGAAAACCCTAATATATATATTTGATTAATTGAGTATGGATTAGCTTATGAAAAGCTAAATTGGTTGTTTGTTTATGTATATATGTGCTGTAAGATTGATTTGGATAGGTTAATTGTGTGGTTGTGTTGGAATTTTGGAAAAATTGGATTTTTTGGCCGGGTTATGCCCGAATTTTTCGGATCCGTCTGATTTAGCTATTTTCCATAAATTGATTATACAATATGTTTTAAAATGTATCCGATTTCATTTTGGAACCGTCAATTTGAGAAATTTATGTAGGTTTTATCGAAAACTGATTCCTAGGTCGAATTTCGGATGTAATGAAATTGGGTCGTATAATTGAGCTGTTTCGCTCAATTGATTTTATAATATTGTTTAAAATGTATTTAATTTTATATTGGAAGTGTTGATTTGGGAAAATCGTGCGTAATTGATCAGAATTGAAATTTTAGGTCAAAACTCCCGCGGGTTTAAATTGGTTTGGGTAATCGGATTATTTTATTTAATTGACTATATAAATTTCATTATAATATGTTTAATTACATTTTCAAAGTGTCAATTGATATGTTTTGGCAAGGATTGATCGGATTTGCGTTTATGGCTCAAAAACCCTAATTGTGCTAAATTGCGTATTTCTTTTATTGGTTTTGAGCAATTGATTATTTGATATGTTACAAAATTTGTTTAATTGCATTTCCAAACATTCAATTTGATTAAATTTATAGAATTTTAACGAGATGTATTTTCGGGCCTAAAACCCTAAATTTCAAGTGAAATTATGAAATCGATTACTTGTATTGTTGTTTTTCTAAAATTGAATGTATAGAAATAGTTGAAATGGTATTAATTGCTTTCTAATACCTTTAATTCGAAATAATTAAATTGAATTACCTGTGTTTGTTTCGTGGGCTGTAAAACCTTAATTTTGGAAATTGATCATCTAGAATTGATTTATCGGAAGATCTTTTTGTTGAAATTGATTGTCTAGATTTATCTAAAATTAGTCTAATTGTGTTTTAAAACTATCAAATTGAGGTAATCAAAGTGATTTGGCCGATTTTTGGTTTAGGTATTAAAAACCCTAATATTTGGGGATTGTTTTATAAATTAATTGTGCCGTGTGTCTTTTATTTAATCATTTTCTGTCTTTGGGTTTTAAATCATTTGATTTATATTTTAATCTTAAATCTTAATAGAGCTATGCTCTTGAGTCCTGAGTTTTGGACATGTTTTCCAAGAAAGGTCGTTTGTCTGGATTTTGTTATAATATATGAATTATTGATTGATAAAATAGTTCTAACTTAGTTTTCGACTTCTATCAGATCTAGGAAAGATTTCTCGTGGATCCACGAGCTAGTGATCTCTCTCCCTCTTATCTCGCTTAGCTAGCTTCGGATCCAGGTAAGTCTCGACTTACCTCTACTTATGGGTATTTCGCAAGGATGTGGCTAAGGTCCCTACGTGTTATGTGACTTGTATGCCTTGGATGCCTTGCATGATTATATGTCGTGTTTTATATGTTGTTACTTTACCTGTTATGTGTAGCACAGTTTGGATTCAAGGTATGTCTTTGTGATCACTCTTGTTACGTGTTAATGTGGATGTGCTACAAGTTGTGACATGATATGACCCTCTAGGACATGCAGGCTAGGGTTTTGGTAGCATGAAATGATAATAAAAAAACACGGGAAAGTGGACGTTTGGGAAGTTTGTATGGGGGGAACTAGTTCTTGCATGAGCGTGATCCTTACGTGGGGAAAGTTGTTTGGGTTGTAAGTAAGAGTTTTTGAGAGTCTTAGAGTGATTGGAGACTTGGTATGAAAATAGTACGTGCGTTGGTGCATAAGAGACCTGATTAGGGTTTTGCGAGTAAGTGTGTGTATTGGGGAGTCTGCATGGGGATGAATCTTACGTGAGGAAAGTTGATCTAGGAAGTAAATATGATAACGTCAAAGTTATGGGTCCATTGGAGACTTGGGTGCAAAATTTTACGCGGGTCGATGTAAGGGTGTCTAAGGGACCCAATTAGGGCTTGGGAGAAATTGGGGAATTTGAAGGGGTACAAGAGTAAAAATGATTAAGGGAGAGTAGAGTATGGGTTAAGAGTGAGAATTCTATTATATAAAAGATGAGTATGGGCTTCCTTGTGAAAGAAGAGACATGGGGATGAAAAGAGAGAGGTTACTTGTGGAAGAAGTAAGGTGCTAGGGTCCGATGTGGCCAACTAGGGTTTTACCGAGTACATACGAGGTCGAGGAATAAAAGGATATGCTTTGGGCTTTGACTTAATAAGGGTGAGATGTGGGGTGAAGAATGAGTAATGGTAAGGTAAGTGAGAAGAGGTTGGGCCACATAGGTCCAACTAGGGTTTCCAAGGGGAAAACCCTGAAGGTTGAGAATAGGCGAGATCGATGTCGTAGGGTGTTGGGTTTAACCTACACTTCCAAGAGTTGGCCTTTCATTATGTGTGAGTTTAAGGGGGGAAATAATGTCGGAGTGTGATTTGGGGTGCACGAGTCTCAACATATGGGACGGGTCCTCTTGGAAGGGAAAGTAGTGGAATGTAGTGGGCATGCATATTAGGGTGTGATGTGATTCAATAAGACACGGATAAGACATTAATTACGTAAAGCGATAGATGTTGAGTCGAGCCCGTGATCCGGTCCACCGGCTATAATAGTGGATTAGAGGCGTTCTGCCCTGTGCGTTTATTTTCCGGTCCACCGACTATAATAGTGGATCAGAGGCGTTCTGCCCTATGCGTTTATTTTCCGGTCCACCGGCTATAATAGTGGGGGATCTTGTGCTCAACAAACCAAACGAATAAGTTAATCCATGGGAAAGATACTAAGTACTTAAAGCGAAACACCATGTGAGTCGGGGCCGTGATCCGGTCCACCTGCTATAATAGTGGATCAGAGGCGTTTTGCCCTGTGCGTTTATTTTTTGGTCCACCGGCTATAATAGTGGATCAGAGGCGTTCTGCCCTGTGTGTATATCTTCCGGTCCACCAGCTATAATACTGGGGTTCCCGCACTTACATGGATTATTAAAGAATATGTGTGGAATGAACATATTATTAATGAGAATAAAGAATAAGTCTAATTGGACCATGACCAGCTGTTATTATCTGTATTGCTACATGTTTCTTACGTGAGTATGCCACGTATTGAGTTTTAATAATATGGATTATTCCTACCTGAGGTGTATGAGCCACTTTACATCTCGGTTATACCACGCTTATATGTTAAATAGGATGTTACGTATGTTTTATATGTTACTCTAGGTGTATGGTAAGATTTATGCTGTGGGTTGTGAATATGCATGATATTGTATTAACGTGTTGTACCCGGATTTAATATGCACTTGATGATATCTCTCCTAAGATAGGGCAGTGGGACTTACTCAGTATTGGACCTGTACTGATACTATACTGGTTGAATGGGTCCTGTGATGATCCACCGATGGTGGGGAGCAGACCTCTTGTGCAGGTTTAAGATCGGACTGTGTTTTGGGGTGGAAGGCCTGACTTGAGTGAGTAGGCAATCCGGATATTTATCCTTCGGGATTTATTTTGTTTAATTGTATTCATCTTTGGAAGTTTCAAGTGTTGTATTTAAATCTCCAAGGGTTTTGTAATTGACTTCTAGTTTCTCGTAACACTGTTATACTTTTAAAATTTAGATTTAATTGTTTGATTGGATTTAGCCTTAGCACTTAGTATTGGAACGGTAGGAGTGAACCGGTCTGGTACTAAGTGCGGCGGTAATACCCCCGAGTTTACGGTTTTATCATTTGCTTCCGCTAAACCTTTTGATTTTAAACGAAATTTTTCAGTAGTAAAATTGGGGGTGTTACACTTACCTTACCACCACGCTTAGCAAGATACGCTACAAGTACATAGTTCATAACCACATAAGTACACACATATATCCATCACACATAACATGTAATACATATAATATATATATATAATATATATATATATATATATATATATATATATATATATATATATATATATATATATATATAATATATATATATATATTAGGCCTTAACCACATCCTTGCCTAAAATGACACTAGGCTTGGAGCACACTCCTATACCTCCTTAGGGATTAGACTTGGCTCACCTATAAGAGGGAAAACACGAGATTTAAATTTCATCTTATTAATTTCATTATCTCCTACTTTACCTCTAGCATGAAATATTATTAATGATAATAATAATAATAATAATAGATTTCATAGTAAAAAATGTGCTTAACCATACCATTATTAGCCAAAATAGGGTTAGTTGGTCATAATAGTCATAGTAGAATATTAGTAACAATATCGGCAACTTAAGGGCTAGGAAGGGTTAGGGCACAACCTAGTGAAGATGGTAGCTAGGTGGCAGTGATGATGGCATCACTGGTGGAAGTGGTACCTTAGGGGAAGGTGGGTCTTTTAGGGTTGGAAGAGAGAGAGATGGTGGTTGTAGCTTGGTAGAATTTTTGGAAGAAGAGGGCTGTGGTGGTGGTGGTGCTGTAGGGTGGCGATGTAGGTGGTGGTGGTTTTGTTGGTAGAGAGTGGTGGAGAAGGAGGGAGGAGGAAGGAGAGGGAGACAAGAAAAAGGAAAGTCAGGGGAAGGTAGATAAGGTTCTACTGGGTTGAGTGGGTGGTAGGGGAGGTGGTGATTGTGGCAAATGGGGTGGTGCACGACAGCAGCAAGGGCAAAAATGAGGTGCAAAGGGCAGCTCGAGCAGCTAACTTTGCACATTTGGGGTAGTTTATGCAGGGGAATTTTGGGGAGTGACTGGATTGGTTTGGTGGAAGGTAATTTAGGGAAGGGATTGGGTGTTATTTCAGGTAGTAGTGTTGCACGACGATGATTGGGGTGGTTTCTGAAGTGGTTGTGGTGAAATTGGTTTGAATTCCTTAGTAGACTAAAGGAGGGGCAAATGGGGGTCAGTATGGGGTATTTATAGGCTTAGGGAAGGAAACAAGACAAAAGGGGAAGAGTACAAGGGGTAGGTGTGGTAGAATCATGGTAGGCAATGGTGGCAGGTCTGTACAAGCTTATGAAGTTGTAAGGTGTAGGCAGTAGGTGAGGGAAAAATGAAGGGAAGGGGAGAACGCAAATGAGGCCGGTGAGGGGGTTTGGCTTGAATTAGAAAGGAAAGGGATAGGGGAGAAATAAGGGGGAGCTAGTTGGGTTAGTATGGTGGTTGGGTAGGTCGCCGATGGTAGATTTGTAGGCTCAATCTGCAACACAAGGGAGGGAGAAGGGAGTAGGAAGAAGAAGCGGTGTGGCTACTCAATGTGGGGAAAATAAAAGAAAGAAAAGAAAGAAAGGCGGGCGAGTGAGAGAAAGGAAAAGAAGAGAGGTGAGCTCGGTCATATGGACAAAAATTGATAGTTCCCTAACTATTAGGATTTAGCATAAAAAAATATCTATAAAAAAATCAGCTCTGGAAGATCCAGACACTGGTTAAACTAATTTGGATGGTGACGGTTTATGTTATAGGGATGCACATGGTCTGATAGTGGTTGCATGGGCTGAGAGTCTTCTATCTCATAACTATCTATGTCTTCCTCTACTTGAATGTTAGCTTGGGTATCAATTGTGACTTTACCTTCCAAGGTAGGGATAGATGTTACCATACTATGTTGTGTACTTCTAAACTTACCCAATTTTCTTTCCTCTGTTATGGCTCATGTGAGCGTTGCAATCTTACCTCGTCCAATGGAGTGATCAACAGTTTCATCCCTTACTTAACTCTATTGTAATTTATAGCTTTGTGACAATTGAGATAATCTCCTATTACCCTCTTAATAGTATATGTATGTCATCCTTTATTGCCTACATCTTTTCCTCTATCCCTACCTAATGTTACTTTGGATGTGGTGATGGTGACTCGGCTTTAAGAGTTGGTAAAGGGGCATCGAAGAAGCGATTTATAACAATTTGGTTTATAAAGTGCGAGCTAGTGGCCTTTTTCCTTATTAGGTTCCAAAGGTACTACAACCCTAAAACAAAGGCTCGCAACTAAGGTAGGGTAGAAGATTAGACCTTATGTCTTTGTGGCTACTAGTTTGAGTTGATATTGTATAATCCTCCCATCATCAATGGTGTGTCTATTAAGGAAGCAATGAATGTGGCCAACATCAAGGTAAAAAATTAATTTCCCATAGATATAAATTGTCTTTATTGTTCTTATTATGTAGAATTTGTAGTAGAATTCTAGGACTAAAATCAACAAGAATATTGGGGGGTACTGATAGAAAGTGGCCTATTATTGGTGGTTAATAGAGTCAATAAGGCACTATAGTACCTTAGGAGGGGTGAAATTCTCTCTAAGTATAAATCATAGTTGGTCAGGTGGTTAAAGTGTTGCTGGGAGGTTTCAGATTAAAAAGCTATGAGGAAGGTGGCTGAGTACTTCAACCACCTTGTTGGTGGAGTAGAAAAGTTGGTTTCATCGTCATCCTCGATAGAGGAGAACTCATCTGGTGAGACTTACTGTTATGGGTATCTTTTAGAGGTTTTGGGTTTCTTGTAGTTTTTTTTAGGAGGTTTTGCCACTGCTTTTGTTATAGAGTGAGTTATTCTTCATGGCAATTTAGGATTAGAAGTAAATGGTGAGGATAAGATAGGCATGGTTATGCATGGAAATTGTAGTTTCTCATGAGATGGTGGAAATGGTGGTCTCTAATAGCTTGGCCGGGGGCTAGATAATCATTGAGAAAGTGTTCTTTCTATAGTGAAATATTTTGCAAGATTTTCTTTGACATATGGAACAAGGAGGCTAGAGTGGCAAGTTGAAAATGTGTAGGCGAGAGGTGACTTATAATGATATAGCAGGGGAATGGATGTGATTTGAAAATCAAGCAAAGCTGGAGGGATGGGATGTATCTAGAGAAAAGTGAAGGAATTGTACATGCATGCTAAACAACCGCTTGACACTTGATATATTGAATAGTTCTACAAGATTGGAAATGTTAGCAACTGTTGTCCTGTGATGTATGGAGCACGCTTCTCTTCCCCTATTTTCACCTACTCATTAACCTTTTCATTACTACACCAAGAGGGTAAAAAATTTACAGTAACAAAAATAAGATGAATTGTATAGAATATGATTTAAGATAATAAAAAAAATCATAGGTTGCCATCTATAGATGCTTGATTTTATGTCCTCAGCCTATTTGCCTATTACGACCCTATGAGATTCATAGGGAGAGTGCCTAATTTTCCATGTTAAGATTTTTAGTCTGATATGGTTTTACTCGATAGTGTTAACCTTGAATGCTCCTGCTACTTTTTTGTCTATGAGTTCCACTACCTTGTAGGGATACACTTGAACAAATTTTTATGGTTCTAACCATCTCAATTTTAAATCCTAGGGAATAATTTCAACCTTGAGTGATACAGCAGCACCTACTAACAAGAGTACACTCTTTTAGCTTCAAATGCTAGTGATGAAATTTCTTTATTTTTTCCTTATACTACCACACACTATTTTGTGAAGCATTATTTGTTCTTCAAGCTCATTCAACTATATTTTTTGTGCTTCTCATGTAGTAGTTAGATCTAAGTTAATAGATTTACGAGTTCACTATGATTTGTACCCTAACTCAATAGGTAGGTGGCAAGATTTCCCAAACACAATGCCGTAGTGTGGCATTCCCCAGCACGTTTTGAATGTTATAATATATGCCCACAATGCATCATTTAGTCTGGCTAACCATTCTTTTCTTTTAAGGTTGACCATTAGACTATGGGTGACAGGTTGTGGCTACCTTGTGAAGACTTCTATATTTTTGCATGAGTTGTTAAAACAACTTATTACAAAAATGAGTACCACCATCACTAATAATTACCTTGTGAGTCTCAAACCATTTGATAATATTTTGCTATAGGGAGTGAATCACAACCTTGGCATCATTAGTTGGTAGTGTAGTGGACAACACTACCAAAATTTACTCCTTAACAAAGGATGATGAAAATGGATCATGAAAACAATGTCTCATACATCAAACAATTCCAATTCTAAGGTTCCTGTTTGGGGCATATTATTCCTTGCCAAGATGTTCCTAGCGCATTGAAATTTCTCTCATTTATTGACCTCCTCCCTAGCATCTCTAAATATTATGGGCCAATAGAATCCACTTTGTAGGACCTTAGTTGTAATCCTTTTTCCTCCAAAATGACCTTCATAGGCTGTGTGGTAACAGGCATCCAAGATTTCCATAGTCTCCTCTTCACTTATACACCTTAGCATAAGTCCATCACCACATTGATGGAATAGGAATGGCTCTTCATAGTAATATTACATGAGGATATGGAAGAGTTTTTCATTTATTGGTGATATTTTTTAGGGAGCAGTATTTAGCATGCTAAGTAGTTGGTGATATCAATATACTAGATTGGTTGAACCTACCTAACCATTAGGAGTTGTTTCTTAGGGAATTCCTCTTTAATCAAATCTTATTTCTAATCCTTAGTATACCCTTACAATCTAGAGTGATGATCTATAATTTGATGGTCCTTTCTGTAATTACCCTTGATCTCGATGTCAAATTCTAGTAAGAGTGAGATCGATTATGAATCTAGGTTTGACATCTTTTGTAGTAAGTAAAAAATGAATAGTATCATGGTCAGTGAATACACCCACTTTACTTCCTAGAAGATAACATCAAAATTTATCAAATGCAAACATTACTACTAGTAACTCCCTTTTAATAATAGTGTAATTCAATTGTGCCTCATTGAGTGTTTTACTAGCTTAGTAAATGTTCTAGATGAAATTATTGTTCCATTATCCTAGGATAACTCCTATAGCACAATCACTTGCATCAGACATTAAATCAATGGGAAGAGCCCCATCAAGTCCTATAATAATGGGGGCTTTGGTGAGTGCTAATTTTATTTTCTCAATGGTTACTTTGCAACATTAGTTGAAATCAAATATTTTGTCCCGTTAAAGCAACAGTTAAAGGGGTTTTAGAAATTTTAGATAAGTCCTTAATGAATCTTTAGTAAAATAAAGCATGTCATAGGAAACTTCTTACACCTCTAATAGTGCTGGGAGGAGGTAATTCTTTGATAGCCTCTACAATTTCCATATTGACCTCTGGTCCTTGCTGTGAGACCCTTTGACCTAACATAACACCTTCATGATTCATCAAGTTACATTTTTCCCAATTAGAAAGAAAATTTATCTCCTCACATCTTACCAAAACTCTTTCCAAATCTATTAGGCCATCCTCAAAGCCATCCACAAAAATAAAAAATTAATCCATTAAAATCTCAATTATGTTTTCTAGCATGTCGGTAAAGATAGCCATCATGCAACACTAAAAAGTTGCTATTTCATTACATAGACTAAAATTCATTCACCAAAAGGTTAATGTACCACAGGGACATATGAATGTGGTGTTGTTTATCATGTGCAATGGGTATTTGATTGTAACTTGAGTATCTGTCCAAAAAATAATAAAAGGCCCTTTATGCTAATCTGTTAAGCATTTAGTCAAGAAAAGGGAGGGAGAAATGATATTTTTGGGTCGCTTTATTGAATGTTCTATAGTCTATGCAAATGCACGACCCTATGACTATATGAGTTGTGATCAAACTATGTTTAGAATTGTCAACAACAGTCATACCTTCATTTTTGGGACATATTAAATATGACTTACCCAATTATTGTTAGAAATAGTATAGATGATACCTACTTTGTTGAGCCATCTTTGTTGTCTATTGATGAGATAGATGGATCTTTTAGTAGAATCTTGTGCATGCATATTGTTAGCTTTATTCTATGAATGTCGGACATGGTCAATCCCAATACCTTCTTGTGTTTTTGTTGCTATCAAACTAGTTTCTCCTACTAAGATTCAAGTAAGGCAGATGATATAATAACTTGTACAATATCCCTCTTATCTAAATAAGCATAACTCAAGTGAGATGGTAATGGCTTTATTTTTAGCGTGGAAGGTTCCACAATTGATGGGTTGGCTTGTTGTATCTCTCCATAGTTTAGTTTAAGAGGTTCCTGAGGTGTTGAGTAATTTATCTAGCTACATCTAGTCATATCCCCTTTATATTGCTCACTAGGATAATGTATAGGGTAGATGAACACTAGATAGTCTACATCAACCAACCTAGATTCCTCATAAAATGTTCCTACAACAAACTCATCACAAATAGTAAATTTAATAACATCAACTTGCAAACACTCATCTAGGTCCTCTATTGGTAAATTCAAAGAATTGAAAATAATGAATGTGATCTGCTCCATGTTAACCCTCATCATCGATTCTCCTCTTTACAAGTAAATTAGGATCTGACCAATGGTCAAGAATGGTCTACCTAGGATGATAGGAACCTCCTTGTCGGCCTCATGGTCAAGGATTATGAAATGTACAAGGAAGATGAACCTATCTCACTTTAATAGCACATATTCAATGTTTCTCTTAGGGTGGGAATATAATCAATCATCAAATTTTAGCATGATTTTAGTAGGCCTCACTTCCATAATACCTAGTTTCCTAAAAATGGAAATAGGCATTAGATGGAATAGAGAATGGTAAAATTACTAGGGTCTTGTAACTTTCTTGGTAGTTTCTATTAGAAAATAAAACTACATCCCTGAGTCATTACTACTATTTCATGTTCACAAAGTCTTCTTTCTCTTGTTAAACTATCATATAATTTTTTTATATAGTTAGATATTTGTTAGTGGGCTTCCACCAATGGGATGTTTATATGCAACTATCGAAGAATTTCAAGGAACTTATCAAATTGCTTATCCTACAACTGCTACTTGAGTTTCTAAGGGAAAGGTGGTGATGGAATAAAGGGTTTAGGATTGTTGTAGCTATGGAAGTAGTGGAATGTTCCTCTCTTCTCTACACCTGCGAGTTAGTGGGAGAAATATTTTTCAATAGAATAGCCATAGATGATACCTTAGCTCGTTATGGTATGATGGTGCTGACTTTGAATTCTCTAGTTGCTCTCACCTTATGAATGCTTCTAGCACTACCTGAATACTAGTTGTTTCACACTATGATCTCAATAATCTCGTAAGCTTGGTCATATGTTTTACTTATTTAGGCACCATTGTAGGAGGTGTCCACTATGTTTCATGTCTTAGGGTTGAGTTCGTGGTGAAATGTTTCTATTTGCAACAAGTGAGGGGTTATGAGGTTTGGAAATTTTCATAACAATTTCTTGAATCTCTCCCATGTATTGTGGAGTGTCTCATCTTCTTCTTGTAAGAATGTTGTAATGTTATGTCTAAGCTTGGAATTTTTATTGGGAGGGAATATCGCATTAGGACTTTTCAAACTAAGTCATCCAAAGAGATGACTGAACCAATAAATAAGGATGTTAGCCACTACCTAGCATGATCTCTAAGGGAATAATGGAATAAAATAACTTATGGGATGTTTCTAGAACTCCATGAATCTTAAGGGTGTCACTAACTTCCATGAATGCTCTCAAATAAAGATGTGGATCTTATGTATACTTTCTAGTAAGTGGCCCTATGGCTTGTAATATGTGGAACATGATAGCTTTATGCTCAAAGTGAGGGGCTTGAATCCCAAGATGAGCAATGGAAGGGTTAAGGTAGCCTTGGATTGGTACATCATAATCTTGAATATTTTGGTTGCGGTCATATCCTATGGGAGAAGCGTGAATTCCTTCAGGATTAATATTAATGTGAGGAGGTACGATCATAGGTAATGATTCCCTCTAGTTAGGTTGTGGAATAGGCAATCCATTGTCATCATTATCAGGCTATTGTGCCCCCTAATCTGTAATACCCCATTTTAATAAATCCTTAATTTAAATATCTAAAACTTAAAATTTGATTAGCACGTGTAATTAATCGAAGGGTTTTTTTAGGATGAATGTCTCGTTATTATGAGTAAGCCTATAGTTATTAAATTGTGATAATAATCCAGGCTAGTGTATATATAATTAGAGGAAGATAATAATTAATAATGGTAATGGCAACAATAATAAGAATAGTATAGATAATGATCAAAATAGAAAGGATGGTAATAACAATAGTCTTATGACAATACAACTCTTACAATAATGGTAATAACAATAATTGTAAGAATAATAATATTAGAAATAATAATGATAATAAAGAGCGGTAGTAATAACACTAATAATAATACTAATGACCAACATAATAATAGTGAAAATAATGGTGATAATAAAACATTGAATAGGTAGGATTTTTTCATAGTATTTAATATACTCTTACAAGCCTAATGTTATTGGTTATTCTTGCTAACTAACTGTTAGCCTAATCCCCATCATTATTTCACGTTAATCTTAGCCTAATCACACCTCAACCCCCTGGAAAATCCTCCTTCCCCATGCAGCCTGCTGTCTTTTCCCTCCATGCATGCACACCGCCTCACTCTACCTTGCGCTCCCCATATATCCTAACAACCAACCAGCCATGTAACCTTTTTCCTCCTCCCCAAACACATCCCATCATTCTCCCTGCTACACTCGTCCCTCATGCAACCAACGTCCCTTGTTGCCCCAGCCTAACCGACCTCTCTACCCAACCCCAGCCATCTGTAACATCACCCATGCAAACAACCCATCCCCTAACCAATCAGTAGCCTCCCTCTTCTCCCCCTACCTACACACATACACATCCCTCCTTGCCAACTACCCAATTATTTTTCCCTTCCCCCACCCAATAGCCTACCTTCTTGTAGGTAACTCTCCTCTATAATGCACTCGACCCACCTACACTAGCGACCAACCTACATAGTCCAGCCCATCCAAACCAAGCAGCTGCCCCATCTTTTCCTTGCTATTCCCTTCCCTTCGTCATCCTCGATATGCAGCATTCCCTCCTTCCCTCTCTGTTTCGGTTTTGTCCCTTTTTCTCCCTGCAATTCCTTCCTTTATTCTCCTACTTCCATTTCCTAATGCCCTTGCTTTCAGCCACCACGATGCTCCCTTCCACAACCGAGCCCACTACTAAAGATCGCCCAACCTGCAGCATTGCCAAGCATCCCTCACCCCTCGTGACTAAGCTTAACGAGCAGCAGCTCCTTCCAGCGTGAGTGTTCTTCCCTCCAGTGTGTATGGTACATGGTAGTTCCATACACCTATAGCCTTGATTAATTCCCTAATCTTATTTTGGGCATTATTTCTCATAGGTTTTTATCTTGTTATTTTATCTAGTATAGGTACTAATGTATGCATAGTTGTGTGGATGGTGTTAGTAATTTTTAGGTAATCCTGACCTTGCATAAGGTGTCCTTTGAAGAGGCATTCCGTGGTATTATTTTTTTAGCTCATTGCTAAATCCAAATAATCCTTAGATGGTAGAAACTTGTGTGAAAATGATAGGTTAATTATCTAGGATAAAATTATGCTAGATCAAATAATTTATATTTTTTCAGGAAATGAAAGCATTTTGTAGTTCAATTCTATGTAAATATTATGATGTGTATAATAATTTATATTACCATGCTAATATCTATATGCCTAGGTAGTAATCTAAAATTTAGGATGTATACTTATTTCAACAAATATGGATTTATGCTTTAAAGAAATGTGCATGTTTAGGGTTAGAGTTCACAGAAATTTGTTGTATTTCATGGTAGGCAGACAAATGAGTTAAATTTGGCCCATGGATATTTTTAATAATTTTGGACGTATATCATATTTTTTTTTAGTATAAATGTGTTTAAATGGTGATTATTATCTGTAGTATGTTCTAGGAGTAAAAATGTAAATTTTGTATACCCTAATTCGTATTTGAAAGTTATTTGTGGAAATTACATGAATATTATGATATGCTAGAAATGCATGCTAAGATTGGATACGTGTATTATGTTTGGTGAATGTTTCAGGGTAATATGGTCTTTTGCTATATCGATGAAATTATTTTATGATAAATTATCGCTAGCCATTTTATTTTAACACTTTCACAATAAAAATCATATAGTGGTAAACCTGATAATAAAGTGAAGGAAAATGTTGTATCTATAGGATGAAGGGTATTTTGGTCTTTACAAACAAATGTGATTCAAAGCGAATAATTGGACAAGTTGACTTAAGTGTTGGCCAGAGAAACATATTGGAAATAATTAAACGAATGGATTAAATAGCGGGTTTGGATAATTATTTGGCTATGGAATGATGCCTAACCCTAGGTCGTGTTGGCTGGGAATTGTTGTGACCTTCATGGTCCTTTGGATTTGACATTGGAAGATTGATTATTGTGGAGATCCTCATGGTCCCTTAGTTGATTGATTAATGGCTAAGTTGTAATATTATGGACCTTAGTATTCTTGAAATAATAACCTGAAATTTCATAAGACATTAACCACGTAAAGAGGAAGACTTGAGTTTGGAAAGGAATATCGTGCCTCAGATTTGGCCGCCGAGTGCATAGATTGGGCATTAAGGTCAAGGGGCTCAATTCTCTTCTAGAGGTATTACATACACCCTATAGAGGGTATGCGTACTTAAGGACTTAGGTTATGAGGTTTAGTATGGGCGACTTATATGTAGTGTGTCTTCCTTGGTGAGCTTTGCACAAGAATTGAGTGAATTTATTTGGTACTACCTCCTTGACGATTATTATCTTGGATATGGGATTGTATTTCACTCAAGAACTGATATATAAATGATATAACTGGATTAGACACCCACCATGATACATTTGTAATAATTTGATTAGGCGTGACCTGAGCTTGGTTGGATTGCTTAGAATGCCAATAATTCTCCCTAGTATACTATAAAGTATTATTGTTGATATTTTGAATTAGTTATGAAATTTATAAGCATGTTTTCCATTGCTTTATTATTGTTGATATTAAAAAGGTGAGCTTTGTTAGGAATTTTGATCTAACTATTATTGTCAACTATAATGTGGATTTGTTTCATGAAATTGTGGCTTTGCATGCGATCGTATGTTTTATTTGAGTCCCATATTTGTATGTTGATTGCAATTTAGGTATGCTATGTGAGCTTGTGACTCATATTTGGTGTGTAGAATAGCTTAGATTGGTCTGTGAAGTGTTTCGGAGAAATTTAAAGTAGAACTATGAGCTATTCTAAAAATATGTGAATATTTTACATCAAATAAATTAGAATTTGGAAATGTTCTGAACATTAAAGTTGTAGATCTTTCTGTTATCTTTCCAACACATCAATAATCAGCTTGATCGGACGTTAGATGAAGATGTTGTGGCTAAAATACTGAAGATTGTCAAAGTTGGAAAGAAACACGGGGGCCGGTGTTTTGGAAACATGATCCGTGTTTTTTCATCAGGAAAATATGTTCCGTTTTCTAGGAGAGGCTGAGAGATAGAAAATAAACATGGAGGTACCGTGTTTATTAACACTGTCCGTGTTTTTTGGGTTTTTCGCTCCGCCTCGGTTTTCGCCAATGACAGTTTCGTATAGTATAAATACCAAGCGATTAGAACTCTAATCGAAGAGCGAACGCCGTCTTCTTCCCCTATTGAGTTCTATTGTAATTCCTTGATGAATTGAGTGATTTATGTGAGAATTTCTTTGATTCTTTGTAATCACAATTACTTCACATCTATAAGATCATCTGTTTCCCCAATCTGTATTCTTGAGTGTTCTTCTCTTGCCAATTCTTGTGTGTTCTAATTGATTCTAATTAGATCTTATTTTTCCAAATTGGTATCGATCCACAACAAATTGGTATCAGAGCGTTGGGTTCGTATTTGGGATGTCTACAAGATTTGATATAGAGAAGTTTGATCGGTCTGTGAACTTCGGCTTATGGAAGTTGAAGATGAAGGCAATCTTGATTCAGAATGGATTGGAGAAGGCATTACTCGAGATATCAAAGAAGCCCGATTCGATGACAGATGAGAAATTCGAGGAGATAGATCAAAAGGCCCTTTCCACCATACAATTGTGTTTTTCTAATGAGGTCTTGCATGGGGTGGCTAAAGAAACAACAGCGGTATCCTTATGGCTCAAGCTGGAGTATCTATACATGACGAAGTCGGTGACGAATCGTCTGTTATTGAAGAGCAAGTTGCATGAGTTAAAATTAGGTAAGGGACAATTCCTTAAATCTCATCTTGATAAATTTGACTCTATAATTATGGATCTGAGGAATATAAATGTTAAATTGGAGGATAAAGATCTTGCTATTACATTATTGTGTTCTTTGCCTTCTGATTACAAACATTTTTGCGAGACCATATTTTATGGGAAGGATGATGAGTTGGTTCTTGATGATGTCAAGACTGCCCTACTACAATGAGAACTGATTGAGAATCATTTGACTGGAGGTGGTTCTAGTGACTCACATAGTGATGGACTTGTAGCTAGGGGCAGAACTCATGAACGGGGTTCTGGTGATAAGAAGAAGAAGTATAGGTCGAAGTCGAGGAATAATAGATCCAAGAATTTCATGTGCTATGGATGTCACAAGAATGGTCATATCAAGAAGTTTTGTCCTAATAGGATATCTATAGATAAACCCGGTGAATCATCTGGTACAAAGGATGATGCTGCTATAACTCAATATGATAGTGATGGTAGTTTGTTGACTGTCACTGATAGTCGGACCAAGATTATGGACAGGTGGATCTTGGACTCTTGATGCGCTTACCATATTTGTCCCAACAGGAACTGGTTCCAGACTTGTGAGACGACTCGAGGTGGAGTAGTTCTGATGGGTAATGATGTTGCATGCAAAGTTGCTGGGATTGGGACAGTGAAGGTGATGATGCATGATGGTGTGGTAAGAACACAGTCTAATGTTTGATATGTCCCTGAGATGACCAAGAACTTGATTTCATTGAGTTCTTTAGATTGTAATGGATATCGTTGTGTGATCGAGGATGGCACGATGAGGATTACTAGAGGGGCTCTTATTGCAATGAAAGGCAAGAGGATCGGGACACTGTATGAGCTTGTTGGTTCCACTGTTGAGGGAGCAGCTGCGGTAACATCATCGAGTATGTCTGACTCGGATGTTACTAGACTTTGGCATATGCGACTTGGACACATGAGTGTCAAAGGCTTGACTGAACTCTCCAAGAGAGGGTTGTTAGATGTAAAGAGTACAGGTACTATGGATTTCTATGAGCATTGTGTGTTTGGCAAGCAGAAGCGGGTTAGTTTTTTCAAAGGCTACACATAGTACAAAGGGGCCTTTGGATTATGTTCACTCTGATTTGTGGGGTCCTACAAGGGTGGTTTCCAAGGGTGGTTCGCGATACCTACTGACATTTATTGATGACTTCTCTAGGAAGGTATGGACTTATTTTATTAAAAATAAGAATGATGTCTTTGAAGTTTTCAAGCATTGGAAGACTTTATTAGAGAAGCAGACTGGGAGACAAGTGAAGTGTCTTAGGACAGATAATGGTATTGCTAGGCATCGTACTTGTGTTGGAAGACCACAACAAAATAGGGTTGCTGAGAGGATGAATAGAACCCTTTTAGAGAAGGCTCGATGTATGTTGTCACAAGCTGGATTAGGCAAGGAGTTTTGGGCTGAGGCAGTTCACATGGCGGCATTCCTTGTGAATAGGTCACCCAATCGTTCCATTGATTTGAAGACACTTGAGGAGGTATGATCTGGCAATCCACCTGATTATTCTTACGTGCATGTTTTTTGATGTCCTGCCTATGCTTATGTAAATGATGGGAAGCTCGAGCCTAGAGCTAAGAAGTGCATCTTTCTTCGCTATACATCTGGTGTGAAGGAATACAAGTTATGGGATCCAGCTGCATCCAAGTTTTTGACAAGCAGGGATGTTACCTTCAATGAGTTCGTACTCCTCCAAAAATATGAGTCTTCTTGTAATAGATTGTCTAAAGAGGTGGAGCAAAAGAATCTGCATGGTGTTACGGATAAGGTGGAGGTAGATGTTGATTTGGATCAGTCAAACTCTTCTAGTATGAGACCCACTATTCCTGAAGTGGGTGGATCCAGGCAGCAGGTGGAGCAAAGGGGCATTGTTCCTGGTAGACCACGGAGGGTTGTGAAGCCTCCTGTGAGGTATGGCTTTGAGGAGTTAGCAGGTTATGCTTTGGCTAGTGTTGAGACTGTCGTTGATGTATAAGAGCTAGTGTCATAGTCAGATGCCATTGTTAGTGCTGATTCTACTCAGTGGTGTGCTGCTATGGAGGAGGAGATGCAGTCTCTATTGAAGAATCAGACATGGGAACTTGTGAAGGCACCCAGGAAGAAGAAAATAGTTGACTGCAAGTGGGTGTACAAGTTCAAACAGGGAATTCCAGGTGTTGAGGGACCGAGGTACAAGGCTCGTTTAGTTGCACGTGGGTTTAGTCAGATACCTGGTGTAGACTATAACGAGGTATTTTCCCCTGTTGACATGCATACTTCTATTTGTACTTTGCTTGCACTTTTGGCTCTGCAGGATATGGAGTTACAGCAATTGGATGTTAAAATAGCTTTTCTGCATGGTGAGCTCGAGGAGGAGATCTATATGCGCCAACCAGATGGCTTTGTTGTTGAAGGCAAGCAGGATCATGTGTGCTTATTGAAGAAGTCACTATATGGTCTGAAGCAGTTGCCTAGACAATGGTATAAGAGGTTTGATCAGTTTATGATTGAGCATGGGTTCTCTAGGAGTGAGTATGATGGATGTGTTTACTTGAAGCAGGTTGGTGATGGTTCTCTGGTGTATCTTTTGTTGTATGTCGATGACATGCTTGTTGTAGCAAAAGATCTGTCTGAAGTTAACAAGGTGAAAACAATGTTGAAGACTGAGTTTGAGATGAAGGATATGGGAGCTGCGAAGAAGATCCTTGGCATGGAGATCATTCGAGACCGTAGACAGAAGCGTCTTTACTTGTCACAAGAGCAATATGTGAACAAGGTGTTGGAGAGGTTTCATATGATTGATGCTAAGCCGGTTAGTACTCCCTTGGCTACTCACTTCAAATTGTCTACTTTAGATTGCCCCAAATCTAAAGATGAGGAGGATTTTATGGCCACAATTCCCTACTCTATTGCTGTGGGATGCATGATGTACGCTATGGTTTGTACTAGGCCGAATATTGCTCAAGCTGTGAGTGTTGTGAGCAGATATATGGAAAATCCTGGAAAGGCTCACTGGCAAGTAGTGAAGTGGATTCTGAGGTACTTGAAGGGTACTACATCATCTTGTTTGGAGTATGGGAGGTCAACTGATGCGTTGACTGGGTTTGTTGACTCTGATTATGGTGGAGATCTTGATAATAGGAGATCCACCGGAGGTTATGTGTTTTGTCTTGGTGGTTCGGCAATTAGCTGGAGGTCATCTTTGCAAGATGTGACTGCGTTGTCCACTACTGAGGCTAAGTATATGGCTATGATGGAAACTTTTCAAGAAGCTTTGTGGCTTGGTGGTTTCGTTCGTGAGCTTGGATTTGGTCATGGTGCTCCGGTTGTTCGTAGCGATAGCCAGAGTGCTATTTGTTTGGCAAAGAATTAGAATTCTTTCCATCATCAAACGAAGCACATTGATATAAGGTACCACTTCATCCGAGGTACTATTGCTACAGGCAAGGTTGTGTGAAGAAGGTGGCTACTACTGAGAATCCTGCAGATATGCTAATGAAGCCATTGACAATGAGCAAGTTCGAGCATTGCTTGGACTTGGTTGGTGTTTGTGTACCATGAGGGCCTTTTAGGGCCCAAGGGTTTTTACAGATGGTCTTTTGTGTTCCTGGTGCTAGCTACTTTAAATTTGTCGTCAAGGTGGAGAATTGTGAGCTTGTGACTCGTATTTGGTGTGTAGAATAGCTTGGATTGGTGTGTGAAGTGTTTCGGAGAAATTTGAAGTACAACTATAAGCTATTCTGGAAAGATGTGAATATTTTACATCGAAAAAATTAGAATTTTGAAATGTGCTGAACATAAAAGTTGTAGATCTTTCTATAAGCTTTCCAACGCATTAAGAAGCAGCTTGATCGGAGGTCAGATGAAGAAGTTGTGGGTGAAATACTGAAGATTATCGAAGCTGGAAATAAATATCATGCGATTAGAACCCTAATCGATGAGCGAACGCCGTCTTCTTCTCCTATTGAGTTCTATTGTAATTCCTTGATGAATTGAGTGATTTATATGAGAATTTCTTCGATTCTTTGTTATCACAATTACTTCACATCAATAAGATCATCTGTTTCCCCAATCTGTGTTCTTGAGTGTTCTTCTCTTGTCAATTCTTGTGTGTTCTAATTGATTCTAATTAGATCTTATTTTTCTGAATTGGTATCGATCCAAAACATGCTATCTCTATAGAGGCATTGTGATTTACTCAGTACAAGGAAGTCACATTGATATTATCACTTTTTATAGGAGTACATTTGTGGCATGCATTGGTTAAAAGATTTTAAGGAGCGTCACTCGGATGACTAGTTAGACTAAGGGAGCGAGTGGACCCTATCCCTATTCCCCCATTCCCTGTAATATTTTATGGACCAGATGAGTGTAAAGGCAAACCAATGTTACACCTTCGTGTTCCCTTTTAAATATTTGTTGAAAATTGTATGTCACTTAATTATCTAAATGGTCTTATTATATGGATAATTTCTCATTTGCCAACCCTTGTTTATGTATTGTCTTTCTCTCGCCTTTGTTTGATCTGACTTTTTTTAAGCCCTAGCACTTAACCTAAGGAAGTTGAGGATACCAGACTTATGTTTAGTGTGGCGGTAACACCCACTATATTATAATCATCGCTTGTGCATAACAAAATTTTCAAGTCATGATTTTGGGGGTGTTACAAGGTGGTATCAAAGCTATGTTTTTAAAATCCTCTCTCTATTTTTGAAAGTTTCCATTTCAAAACATTTTGAAGCTTAGTTTAGCCTTTTGATGATTATGAGTTAAGAGCTATTATTACTTTGATCTTAGTCTCGTATTGGTGCCCTAGTGTGTAAATTGTAGAACTTGGAAGAAGGGACAGAATTAGACCCCGTCTTGAAGGATTAGAGGAAGATGATTTTTGGAAAGTAGACTGATTGATGCAATCTAAGCTGAGTTGTTGTGTCTTGAAGGGTTCTTAAGATGTCTCTTAGAGCTTTGAGACTACCCATTTCACACCTTTTGATGCACCCTGATGATGATATCAGAGATCACGTGAGGTGGCTGGCAGGAGCGCTGAACCGTATGGTGGAAGAAGGCCATTGCATCAGACCTTATATGTTCCGATCAAACCACTGATTGAGGATCCTTCCTCCTGTAAAGTCATGGATCTTGGTAAGGGAGGTGTATAGAGATATATTTGTGATGAGTGTCCCACATCCCGTGTTTATGGAAGGAGAACATTTCATGTTACATTATGACTGCCTGGCTAAGGAGTTGGTCTCAATGGATGACGTGTGGAGAACTAGTCGTGGACTGCCACCTCGTGATGCTCTGATGTATCTGAGTGAAGCTGATGAAGAAGATGGGCCCCACTACAACCTAGAGAGAGAGCAAATGAGTATGCATGAGGAATGGTTTTAGCGGGTTATCAACCAGAGTTGGGAGTTTGATGCGGCCATGGACTTAAGCCGTCCAGATGTTGGTGGCGATGATCATTTGGAGTAGATTGCATAGTCTCCTTAGACCTCCCATGCTAGAGAAAGATTATTAGTAACCATTTGTTTGGTGTGAAACACCCTAGACGAATAGAGTGCTTTTGTCATAGGATCTGTAGTTATTTTAGTGCAGGTTTCTAATCATGACTGTTTCTTGACTACCTATTATGTTATGAATGCAAGTACCACTTTTTAACTTGTGAGTGCAATGCCGAACGACCCTTAGGGAAGTGATTACATTTTCATGTTCACCTTTGAATGATGTGATGTGCTTATCATCATCTTTATTTTGTGACCCTATTTTCCTCATTCCTTAGCTCTATGGTCTAAAGTATGAACCTCGCATGTATGGAGGAGTTGCTTATAGCAGTTGCTTAGACAATGGCAAAGCCACAACCACAACTTTAGCTGCCACAACTACCTCAAGCACATGTTCAAGTGGAGAACTAGCTCAGAGGTGTAGAGTTCCCCACCCACCCATATTCGAGGGAGTTGAGGACCCTACTATCATAGAGAGATGGATAAGGGAGCTAGAAAAGATCTTTAGGGCTATAGATTTCTTGGATGGAAAAAGGGTGGACATAGGTGCATTCTACCATCGAGGGCTTGCCGATGATTCATGGAGGGGGTGTCAACTTCGAGCTATTGAGCCAATCAATACTTGGGAAGGTTTTCTAGCATCTTTGAGGGCATGCTACTATCCCTTACACGTACAATATGCAAAGCATGTCAAGTTCCTGATCCTTTAGTAGGGTAACATGTCAATCGAGGGCTTCTTCAACAAGTTCTCAGAACTTTTGGCTTTTACACTAGAGATTGCAGGTAGCGAAGAAATAGTTGCTCATCATTTTGAGCAAAGCTTATATCTGCACACCTAGGAGCTATTTGGAGAAGACATCATGACCAACGTACTTATTGTATATGAGAGGGCTTATGCCCTAGCACATATTCAAGAGGAAAAAAGGGCGCTCAGTGGGGCTAAGAGGCCACTCGAGAATATTCATCTTCACAAAAGTGACAAGAAGACTTAGGTAAGCACTCAACATAGCTGACCTATTTGTAGTCATTCTTCACAAAATTCAGGGAGGCAATTTGAGAATGGTCGACCTCTGAGATTTTAATTTTGTAAAATCTGTTGGAGAAACCACCCGAGTAAAGATTGATAGGGCAATCTGATTGAGTGCCGAAGATGTGGGAAGCTAGGTCCAGGAAGTGGAGCACAACGCAGCCAGGTGGAACATCCTATCAACAACTGTAATCATATGCGACTCAGGCAACTAGTAGTACCTAGAGTGCAAGTACTAAGGATAAGGGAGGTATGGCTCGCCCCTACCCATAGAGTAGCTTAGTTCAGACCTCAGGTGTTGGAGGCTCTCACCCAAGGATCAATAGTAATCAAATGGTCTCTTGAGAAAAGAAGCCACACTAGCTCGTGGTTATGTCTATACAACCAATGGTATACCTTCGTACTCTTAAATGGTCCTTGACCTCTGTCCTTCTCTATTTCTCCTCTCTTTTAGCATAAGATATGTTTCATTACAACAGGCCTATCCCTTGGATGCCTATGTGAGGTATCATGCATTGATTAAGGATTAAATTTTTTAAGGGGGTAGTGCCCCAGCTAATAGAATCATTGTTCATAGGTCACATGGGGTTCTTTTGGGGATGAGTTTATTTGGTTGGCTTCGAGGATGAAGCCTCTTTTAAGGAGGTAGTAATGTAATACCCCATTTTAATAAATCCTTAATTTAAATATCCAAAACTTAAAATTTGATTAGCAGGTGTAATTAATCATAGGATTTTTTTTAGGATGAATGTCTCTTTATTATGAGTAAGACTATAGTTATTAAATTGTGATAATAATAAATTCTAGTGTATATATAAGTAGAGGAAGGTAATAATTAATAATGGTAATAACAACGATAATAAGAATAGTATAGATAATGATCTAAATAGAAAAGATGGTAATAACAATAGTCTTTTGATAATAACACTCTTAAAATAATGTCGATAACAATAATAGTAAGAAAACTAATATTAGAAATAATAATGATAATAAATAGTGGTAGTAATAACACTAATAATAATAATAATGATGATGATAATAATAGTGAGAATAATGGTGATAATAAAACATTGAATAGGAAGAATTTTTCCTTAGTATATAACATACTCTTAGAAGTCTAATGCTATTGGCTAATCTTGCTAACTAATTATTAACACAATCCCCATCATTATTTCACCTTAATCTTAGCCTAATCACACCTCAACCCTCTTGACAATCCTCCTCCCCCATGCAGCCTAATTTCTTTTCCCTCTATGCATGCACAACACCTCACTCTACCCTACACTTCCTATATATCCTAGCAACCAACGAGCCATGCAGCCCTTTTCCTCCTCTCCCTCACACCACCATAGTCCCTAGCAACCCTAGTTAAACAAACCTCTCTAACAACCTTAGCCACCTACAAAATCACCCACGCAAACAATCCAGCCCCCAACCAATCGGTAACCTCCCTCTCCTCCCCCTACATGCACACACACACGTCCTTCCCCGCCAGCTACCTAGCTATTTTCCCCTTCCCCCACGCAATAGCTTTCCCTCCTGCAAGTAACTCCACTCCCCCATGTACTTAACACACGTACGCCAGCGACCAACCTTCATCGTCTAGCCCATCCAGACCCTACAGCCACCCCATCTTTTCCATGCTATTCCCTACCCTTCTTCAGCCTCGACATGCGACATTCCCTCCATTCCTCTCCCTTTTTCTCCCTCTAATTCCCTTCCTTTATTCCCTTACTTCTAGCACTAGGTGCCTTTGCTTGCAGCCTCCACCATTCAACCTTCCAGAACTGAGCCCACTACCAAGGATCGCCCAGTCTGTAGCATTGCCAAGACTCCCTCTCTCCTCGTGACTTACCTCATTGAGCAGCAGCTTCTTTCTGTGTAAGTGTCCTTCCCTCCGGTGTGTGCGGTACATGGTATTTCTCATAGGTTGTTATCTTATTATTTTATCTAGTATAGATACTAATGCATGCATTGTTGTGTGGATGGTATTATTAATTTTTAGGTAATCCCAACCTTGCGTAAGGTGTCCTTCGAAGAGGCTTTCTGTGGTATTATTTCCTTAGCTTAAAGGTGAATCAAACTAATCATTAGATGGTAGAAAATTGTGTGAAAATGATAGGTTAATTATCTATGATAAAAATTATGCCATGTCAAATAATTTATATTTTTTCAGGAAATGAAGCATGTTGTAGTTCATTTGTAAGTAAATATTATGAGGTTTAGAACAATATATGTTAGCATGCTAATATCTATATACCTAGGTAGTAAACTAAAATTTAGGGTGTATGACAACCTATAAAGATTTATGCCAAAGTGAAATGTGCATGTTTAGGGTTAGAGTTCAACCAAAAATTTGTTGTGTTTCATTGTAGACCCACAAATGAGGTAAATGTATTCCGTGGATATTTTAGATAATTTTGGACATATAGTATGTTGGCTTTAGATTATAAATATGTTTAAATGGTAATTATTATGTGTCGCATGTTCTATAGGTAAAAATGTAAATTTAATATACCAAGATTTGTATTTGAACGTTATTCATGAAAATTGCATGAATATTATGATCTACTAGAAATGAATGCTAGGATTGGATATGTGTACTCTGTATGGTGAATGCTTAGGGATAATATGGTATTCTATCATACTAAAGAAATTAGTGTATGAAAAATTATCGTTTGCTATTTTATTTTAGCACTTTCATGATAAATATCCTATAGAGGTAAACTTGATAATAAAGTGAAGGAAAATATGGTAGCTATAGGTTGAAGGTTATTTTGGTATTTAGGAAAAAATGTTATACAAAGTGAATAATTGGACTAGTTGACTTAACTGTTGGCCTCAAAATAATTTTGAAAATAATTCAATGAATGGATTAAATAGATGGATTGGATAATTTTTTGGGATATGGCATGATGCTTAACCTAAGGTCGTATTGGTGACCTTCATGATCCTTTGGATTTGACATTGGATGATTGATTACTGGGGAGACCCTTGTGGTCTCTTGGTTTATTGATTGATGGCTAAGTTGTAATATTATGGACCTTAGTATTCTTCAATTAATAACCTAGAATTTCATAAGACATTTACCACTTAAAGAGGAAGACTTGAGTTTGGAAAGGAATATCGTAGCTTAGATTTAGCCCCCAATTGCATAGTTTGGGCCTTCAGGTTAAGGGGCTCACTTCTTCTCTATAGGTATTCCATCTACCCTCCAAAGGGTACGTGTACTTAAAAACTTGGGTTCTGAGGTTTAGTATGGGTGACTAGTATGTCATGTCACTTCCTTGGCAAGCATTGCCCTAGAATTGAGTGAATTTATTTTCTACTACCTTCTTGACGATCATTATCTTGGATATGGGATTGTATTCCACTCGTGAGTTGATATATAAATGATATCACTAGATTAGACACCCACCATATTACATCTATAGCAATTGTATTCGGCGTGACCTAAACTTGGTTGGATTGCTTGGAATGTCAATAACTCTCCCTAATATGCTATAAAGTATGGTTATTGATATTTTAAATGGTTGCGAAATTTATAAGCATGTTTTTTTGTGCCTATGCTAGGAATTTTTGATCTAACTAGTATTGTCAACTGCAATATGGATTTGTGTCATGAAATCGTGGTTGTCCATGCGATCGTATGTTTTATTTGACTCTTGTATTTGTATGTTAATTGCAATGTGGGTATGCTACCTCTCTAGAGGAGTTGTGATTTACTCAATTTGAGGAAGTCATACTGATGCTATCCCTTTTCAGAGGAGTACGTTCATGACATGTAGTGGTTAAAAGATTTTGATAAGCATCACTTGGACGACTAGTTAGGCTAAGGGGGTGAGTGGACCTTGTCCCTATTCCCCCTTTCCTTGTAATATTTGATGGATCGGATGAGTTTAAGGGAAAACCACTATTGCACCCTTGTGTGCCCCTTTAACTATTTTCTAAAAATTGTATGTCACTTAATTATCTAATTGGTCTTATTGTATGGATAATCTATCCTTTGCAAAACCCTTAGTTATGTATTGTCTTTTTCTCACTTTTTTTTTATCTGACTTGTTTTGAGACTTGGCACTGGACACAAGGGAAGGTGGGGAGAGCAGACTTATGTTGAGTGCGGAGGTAACACCCACTATTTTATAATTATCACTTCCACAAAATAAAATTTTCAAGTCATGATTTTGGGGGTGTTACATAATGACTTATGTTGTCAGAACCTTTTGATGTTAATCCCTCTTTATATTGTTGTTGTTGATGTAGTGCTACCAAAGTTCTACACAAAGTGCGCTCTATTTCTAGATTGATTAGTACTAAGGTTCCCTTATCAGTTTTTGTCATACAAGGGTCAGTCCTTTAAAAAACGAATGAATCTAAGATTCACAAGTCTATTTTTAGTTATGTGTAAGAAAATTTCACAGGACACTATCATTCAACAAGTATCATTTTTCAAAATTCAACCATTTTATCTCCAATAATGACACAAAAAAACTTAATGACATGCATTCGTGTGTGCTTGTGTGTGTTTAGTCCAATAGTGTTTAGTAGGGTAAGTGTAATAATAAAGCACATAAAAGTCATGAAATCATAAGAAATCATCCCAAATAGTAAAGTAATGAGAGGATATCGATCCCATAGGGATAAAATTGAATGAAATATGCTAGCCAAAGTCTTAATCCTAAGAATCTACTTATATGACTAAATCTAAGAATCTACTTATGTGACAAAATCTTAGTAAGGTGAGGCTGAAAAATGTGAAGAACTAATTGATTGAACAAAAATTTAACCAATTCAATAAGGATAGATGGGATGGAAATTAGGAGATAGAGCCATGAGAAAAGAGTTGGTAATGCTAAGTGTGTATACCCTATGAAAATTCATAGCATGTCGGGCTTAAAGGATATTAATCCTCATAGACTCAATTTATCACACTCATTGTTGAAACATACTCTCCGATTGTCTCCATCATGATCCATAGACCTTGGTAAGGTCACATAGTGAGGATTAAAGGATTGATGATAAGGATGCTTCATCTTTCAGTCCCAACCCTGTTACTATTTTTCATCATAAGTTCTATACCTTATCCTAGTTGATGCAAAATTTGGATGATTGCTTAATTTTGCCAACATTCAACACCTAAACAATTTCAACTTAACAAAATAAAATATCATTTTACTCAACATGACTAGATATATCAAGATTACAACAAAAAAGGTTTCCAAACTTTCCCTTTCATTAAGAAGCTAGGCAAAACTAAACTTCTTCTAGCCAACATAAAATAAAAAAGAAAAAGAAAGGAAGGGGCTAGGTAGATCATGATAATGCCACCATTATATATCTTAATCACTCCTTTTTTTCTCTCTCAATGGAGCTCTACTAGGACTCTTCTCCCTTTTCTCCTTTCTCAGCCACTCTTCCACTATCATTGTTATTTTTCTCTCTATGGATTCCTCAATATTCCTTCCTTTATGATCCTCCCCATTTCAATCCGAGTCTAATTATAATTTAGATTCTTGTGTAAAAGTCATTTCTACTCATAATAGAGCATATATCAAAATCAACCGACATTTTTCTAATAATACTATCATGCATTTCTTACCGTAACAATATCATAGCCTATTTTCATACTCTTTTCTCACTTTTTTTCCAATTGAACGAGTAAATCATGCATACAACTAAAATTCTTCATACCAACTTGTATAATCCATTAGAATTCATCCTCTCACATAAGAACACATGGTAATATTTTAAGAGCAAGAATTCTTTAAATAACGCAGGCTATATCCCCTTCAAAATAGAATTTCCAAGTCTATGAAAACCTCAACTCTTGAAACCTTAAAAACTAAAATTTTAACTCAGGTATTATACTAAAACTTCATAAAATTTCAAACAAGAAAACATAAATGGAGAAGGACATACAACTAAGACAAAAATAGGAAAAATCTCAACTAGACCACTTAATCGTTTCCCAAATTCTAACTCTACTTTTCTTAACAATTAAAACAAGATATATCTAGAGGTAGGATCACGAGAGTGTGCAAAAATAATTTGGTAAGTGTTTGAAGTGTGGAAGTAGAGAAGAGAATGCGGAGCTTAAAGGAATTTCAGTCATTGAGAGAACTATAATGCATAGAATATGGGGGTTATTTACAGCTAACTAATTGAAAGGAAACATAGAGGGTTCAAAAGACAAATCAAAATCCTACTTATGGACATTTGAATTTAATTAAAATAGATTATTTTTCTTGAGATTTTTTTTATGTAATCTCCTAATTTGGGATTTTAGAGAGCTCAAGTCTAATAGAAAAGTGGAAGGAATGGGAGGTCAACGTGGAAGGAATCTTCTACCTACTCAAAAGCATGCTTAATGTCGAAGTAATTGATCTCAGAATCGGGTAGAGGACAAAGGAGGAACAAGGCAATAGCTCATGTCACCTCTCCTCCTCAAGCATCTCAATCAACCTCCAAAAAAAATCGAGGTAATATTTTGGGTTGAATACATCTGGAGAATGGTTAGGAATCTCCTAGGGATAATTGGTACAAGATGGTAAGGTTCCATTTTAGTGTAAGGAATTTTTCAGAAAAATCCAACTCTAAAACTAAGACCATATTGATAAACTAGTCGATTAGTTTTGGTCTACTAGTCAATCGTTCATTCACTAGTTGATCGGTTTTCTCCAACATGTCGATTGGTATGATTGTAATTTGGCCAAAATATAAAATAGTCAATCAGTTCATATAACCAGTTGATGGGTTTGCTTGTAAAACTAAATAAACCTTATTTTCCAACATAATGTAAAATTAGTTCTTATTCCAAATCAAATAAAAACATTATATTAAACCAAAGGCCCAAAGTTTGTCAAAATATCCCATCCATTCATTACGTAAAAGTGTGAAGTATTACAGAATGAGTTGATGAAAAAATTAAGGTTTGTAGTCAAGGGAAAAATGATATAGTATGCCAGCTAGTGAATATCTTATATGATTTGAAATAGTGTTGAGGAAGTAGCCCATGAAGATTGAGTCATTCATGGCTCAACAAGGTTGCATGATGTTCTCACTTACTATAGCATGTTCATGAAAGGGTTTGGTCTCAAAAACATCATCCTTCTACTTATTTTTGTAGATTCTAATAGTGGGATTCGATTAGTAGAGTATTTTTAAGGTAAAAGAATATTTGGTAAAGGCTTTAAAAATAAAAGACTTAGGTCATTCTAAGTAGCTTTTAGTCCTACCTATAAAGCATGATCAAGGATAGAGTAGTTATGGTTATCCTAAGAAGAGTATATAAAGAAGATACTTAAGAGATTCAAAATAAATGAGGTAAAGCTAGTATCTTTCCCCTTTGTTCCATAGTTTAGACTAACTAAGGTATCATGCTGAATGTATGATGATGAAAAAAGGAACATAGTTTGATTCCTTATGTTCTACCATTGGAAGTACGATATATAAAATAATATGTACAAGGCTAAAGATTGAATTTTCTATCTGTATGGTTCATTAGTTCATATCTATCCTTAGCAAATATCTGGGAGGAATTGAAGTGGATATTAGGGTATCCACAAGGGAATTTGAGGATCAGACTTTGGTATGGAAGGGATAATTAAGTTTTAATGGACTATACCGATTCAAATATGTTAGGAAATGAGGATCCAATGTAACCAAAACTATTTAGACTCATGTATCTTAGGAAATGAAGATTCAATGCAACCAACATTTATAGACTCATGAATGTTCCAATTTTAGAAGTGTACAACTCTATTTGCAACTAAGTCATACATAGCAATTATTGAGGGGTGTAAGGAGATGTTGTTTATGGAGATCAACATAATGTAGGAGAATTTTTTTTATTCACTTACTCTTAGAGTATCATATATGTCATAACAAATGGTACTATCACTAAATATCTAAGTAGATCTATTTATGATATCACTATATAAGAGTTGTCCGTAAGAGAGAAAAATCTGTTAGAAGAATGTTCGCACTAGTGAGAATAGGTCAGACATGCTTATAAAACCCTTTTCTAAAAGTAAGCATGACTTATGCTGCAAATTTTTTTTATTGAGTACGGTAGAGAGTACAAAGAAATTCTTATCATATCTTGGAAATAGAGGAATTGTTGAGATCTTCTCTATTGGATTCTTTCGACTAAAAGCATCTTGTTAGCCAACAACATTTTTTTAGCTAATAGAACCCCATCAGCTAGCACAAGTCAGTTAACTATTTGAAGGGAAAACAACTAGAGGTGTTGGCTAAAGGCAATTTGATATGGGTGTCAACCAAGAGCATTATGAATTTGGATATTGTAAGGAAATTCCGTAATATAAGGGATTTTGTAGTCTAGAAGTTGATAGGAGTTAACTCATAAAGTCAATCATCAAGTTATAACTTGTATCATTCACTAATTATGAATTGGTAGAAACATGTATAAGTAAAACAAGTAATGAAAGTTAAGCATTCTACTAAGGATGTGGCATACATCACCTTATCTCATCTAACTCACCCTTTTATCTCTCTTATGGAACTTGGGCTACATGTTTGACTCCATGCACCCATTCCCTCACTAAAAAACCATTGATTGCATCTCTTCCTCACTACATTCAACTTCCCTCATTCCATTATATCGTATATTACAAATTAGTTGCCTACACTCAACCATACCAATCCTTTTTGTCTCCCTCTTGTTTATTTCAGTAAGATATATCTCTTACACACTGTATTTGTATATTTTTTACATTTATTACTTATTTTTCTTTATCCCTTCTTTCTCTCCCTGGTGAAATTTGCTAAGTATTGAGTATCTCCATTTTTTTGTCTTATTTTTCTCTTTATAGAGAAAATATAAGGTTGCCCTTATATTCTTCCATCCTAGGTCAATCATTGTATCTCTTTTCCTCTTATGATGTTGGCTTTAATTCTCTCTTGTTTCTTTTAATTAAGGAAGGATTATGGTTTTATAAATGTTGAGGGTTATATCTTTATTTTTGGTTTGGAATTCTATTTTCGAGAAAAAGGTTGAGCTATGTTTTGTTCTTCTTCTTCTTTTGGTTTTCTTTGATTTTAATAGAGTTGTTAAAAAGTAGTTTTAATGGTTTTGGCTTTTAATTCTCTTACGAATCAAGGTCGTCCTAGATAGACATGAATTAGGAGTCTTGTGCTAGATGATTTGATTTATAGTAAGGCATTCTTAGCATCATTATGAATAAGGTCTTGTGTTGTTTATTGTTATTTTGCGTGTTTGGTATGATCTATTATGTTTATGTAAAATGTTTAGTTCTTAATTTCGAGCATCTTTGTATATTGTGGTTTATAAAGTTTTGGATTATGATTGAGCAGTTTTAATATAATGGATGAGTTGGTGAACTTCAAGCATTATCATGTTGAGTATTGATCCGTACCATGTTTTATGCGATTTCATAAGAGGATCATTTCTTTTACGTATTTTATTATGTAGAACAATGATAAGATATATATAGTAAGGTTTGGTGTAATTTTTGTAAGTGGATTGAAGGTCTAAGTCATATTTTTCCATTTCTAGATGATTGGTTTTCCAATTTTTGATTGGCTAGTTATAGGTGTGGTTAGTTGGTTCAACATCATGGTTGTAGTAATTTTGGTTATTGCTAGTTTGAGTGTTGGACTCCTAAAGGAAGTATCCACTAGGGAGAGACACTTTCATGGGGTTCTATAGCTTAGGAGCCACCAACTTAGAGATTATGGTGAAGAAATTTTATGTTTTTCCTCAAATTAATGACCATCTGATCAGATGTGTGGGGCTATATTTTGTAATATAGATCTTGGATAGGGGTAATATTAGACGAGGATTAGTGATAAGGATATACCAAATATGGCTATTAAGAAGAGGTATGGCTACTATGAGTAGACTATGATGTCCTTTAGATTCACAAATGAGGCAGCGGTGCTAATGGCGGTCATGAACTAAATTTTTCAATGGTACCTTGGCTAGGTTGTCATATTATTCATTGAAAATATCCTTATTTGCTCCAAGACTTATGAGGATCATGAGTAGTATTTAAGATAGATAGTACCTTTGTTGAAGAAATACCGGCTCTCTACCAAACTCTTAAAGTGTGAATTTTGACTAGACGAGGTAGATTTCTAGGGTCATTTCATCATGAAGGGTGGTGTGTTAGTGGATCCTTTGAATATCCAAGTAGTATTAGGGTGGTCAGCACTATCAAACATCAAGCAGGTATTTAGCTTTCTATGGGGAGTAAGCTATAATAGAAGACTCATTTTGGATTTTTCTAAGATTGCTCATCCTTTGATTACCTCATTAAAGAAGATGACACACTTTTATTAGGACGATAAGTTCACTGAGGTTTTTAAGGAGCTTAAGAGGAGATTGACTTCACCTCCAATTCTTACCTTAGCATTAGCTATGGAAGGATTTAAAGTGTATAGGGTTGCATCAAAGCAAGTTCTAGAGTGTGTGTTGATGTAACATAGGAGGGTAGTAGTTTACGTTTTTATCTAGTTTAAGGAGCAAAAGTACCATTATGCTATAAATAATCTTGTTGTTTTTCCTTAAATATCTAGAGACGTTACCTATATAGAGAATAGTGCATGTTGTACCCAAACTATGAGAGCCTCAATCACATATTAACTCAAAAAAAGTTGAACATAGATAACACAAATGATTAAAGTTAGTCAAGGATTACCATTTAGCATTAACCTATCATGAGGGTAAGGCTAAAGTTATACTAGATGGTCTCACAATAAAGACTTCACACTCTCTAGGCTCATTGGTTGTTCTACACTTAATTTTGTAGGAGCTTCAGGAAATGGGCATCGAGAACATTAGATTCAAAGATCTTGCGATGAGGATAAGCACTCTCACTATCACACCAGCCATCTTTGATGGGATATGAGATATTTAGCTAAGGGATGTCAAAGTTGGAGTGTATCAACCAGGTTATATTAAAGGACAAAGTAGTGGGGTGTGAGGTTTTTGAAGATGGTAGTATTTTTTTTAAGGTTGATGGTGCATTCTACAGGGTTATAACAAGCTTAGGAGGAAGATTCTAGAAGATGGTAATCATGTGCCTTATTTCGTCCATTCTAGATAGGAGAATTTGTATAAGGACTTGAAGTAGTTTTATTTGTGGACCAAAATGAAGTGAGAGATTTCAAAATTCATAGCTAGGTGCTTGATTTGTTAAAATATAAAAATCGAGCGAAAGGATCTAGCATGATTGGTTTAGCCATTAGAGGTTCCTAAGTTGAAGTGGGATAACATTTTGATGGACTTTATGGTTAGGTTATTGAGAACTGGTGGTGGTTCAAATTGAAACTGGGTGATAGTTAATTGATTAAATAAGTTGGTGGTATTTATACCAATGATGTCGACCTAGAGTATGGAGTAAATGGACGGTGCTTATAAGACACATGGTATAGTATAATGGGTTCCCCAATGGTTTTGTGTCATAACAAGATTCTAGATTCTTATTACCCTTTTAGTGGAAGTTATATATAGCTTTCAAGATATAGCTAAAGATGAACATTACTTTCCATCTGGCTATAAATGGTCAAGCTAAGGGCATTATTCAAGCTTTAGATAAAATTCTTGGGGCATGCATACTTGAGTTTTAGTGTAGTTGGAAGGATTTCACTGATTTAATAGAATTCTACTACAACAAGATTCAAAATGCGACTATAGGGATGAATAATTTTAAGGCACTATATGGGTAGAATTGCCATAGTCCTGTTTATTGATGTGATTCAAGTAATATAATTATGTTAGGACCAAAGCTCGTGGAGGACACTACCAAGTAGATTAGAATAATTTGAGATCAGATGAATGTTGTGTAGGATAGGAATAAGATTTATGCAGACCTATAGAGGGCCACATATAGACATGAGCAAGGTCACCGAGTCTTTTTCAAGGACTCACCTAAATAGGGAGTGATGTGCTTTCATTAGAAAGGCAAGCTTAGCTCAGGGTACACTAGACCATACACTATCTTTTATTGGATTAGAGAGGTTTCTTACTATATCGCCTTTCTTGTCAGACATTCACACATGTATAATTCCTTTCACATCTCTTAACTAAGGAGGCATATGGTGGATCAGTGACACATATTTTTTGGAGACAATAGAGCATAGGGATGCATTGATATATGAGGAGAGAAAATTGAGGATCCTAGATTCCAATACATGGGAGATGCATTTGAAGGTTTTCCTGCTAGTGAAGTTCTAGTCCTCATGCTATACAGTGGAGGAGGCCACTTGGAAGTTTGAGGAGGAGATCAAGATAAAGCATCAAGAGTTGTTTGCTTACTTGCTTTATAAGATTAACTTTGACTCTTTTAAGGGGGTATAACCCTTCTCTTATATATTAACCATTATTTTTTATATTCTTTTTGGTTGATGGCTTAGGGTTCTCTTATTTTTTGAGCTTACACTAGTACATTTCTTTTGTGAACTTTAGAGAAGAATCCTCTTTTAAGGGAGCATTATTGTAATGCCCCATCCTAAAATTCATCAAAATGTGTTTAAAATTATATTGGTATAAATAAGCTAATTTTTATTTTTAAAAATTGTTTAAAATTCCAATATATATGTGAATTTCAAGAACACCAATCTATTAGTTTCCCTAACTTATCAACTAGTGAACTCAAAGATTAATAATTTTATTCTTAACAAACTAGTTGACTAGTTTCCTCTAATCAATTGAATTATTATTATTTAATCTTATATCCTTTTTTGATTTAATTTGATTCTCTATCTAATGTTTATCAAAACCTCTAGTTAGAATCTATTTGTGCTTATGAGCATATTTTGGTGTTTTAAAATTATTTTAACTTCATTTAGATCATTTTATATCATTATTTTGTTAAATGTTCCCAAAAATTACTCTTCAAGGCATACCTGACCTTCTCTCATTTCCCTCACCTCTCTCTCTCTATCTCTCTATCTCTCTCTCTTCTAGCATTTGGGAAACATGTTTGACTCTATGCAACCCTTCCCTTATACACCAACCGTCTATTATGTCCCTTTTCTAACTACATTCAACCTCTCTCTAGTTTTGCATACTTAACCATACTAATATTATCTCTCCCCGTCTTGTGGATTTGCTGAGTGTTGAGTATTTTCTTATTTATTGTTCTTGCTCCCTTCTTTCTCTCCCTTGGTGAAATTTGCTGAGTGTTGAGTATTTTCCCCTTTTCTTCCTTTTTCATGTCTGATGAGAAAAGATAATGCTTACTCTTTTTTTTTCATCCTTTGTTGAGCATTGTATCTCTTTTCTTCTTTTCATGTTGTTTTTAGTTCTCCCTTATTTATTTAAATCAAGGAAGGATTAAGGTTTGAAAAATAAATGAAGGTGTGGTGGAACCATTTATCTTAATAAATGAAAAATATGTATTATATAAAGGAAGATCTATAATATAGTTTATGTTAAGTGAATCTAATGTATGATCTATCTTGTTATTCATCCATGATTTTTATACGATATGCCTTAATATATTATAACCATGAGCTTAGATATTATATTATTTAATTATTTTTATTACTATACTACTAATGACCACATGTATCATGAGCTCTTACCATGTTTTAAGTAGCTTATTCTAACAATACTTCACCTCACTAACACTACATTAGTTTTGTCACTGTGATGACTAGTTTTATCAGTAGAGGATTATTTTTAGGGTTACCACTCTCAGCATTAGTATGATTATAACAATATAATGGGCCACTACCCAGCCATTACTTGGGAATTGAGAGTAATATTTTTATTTAGTTAACAGTTAGACTAAGAAATTCTAATGTATATATTTTACACATTATGATGAGATGTTTTTCTTCTTTCTAGTTATTTATAATCTTTGCTTAAGTTCATGTGTTTTGATTTTGCAACCCTTGTTCTTATTTATATCATTCTCATCTCTATTAATATTGCTGTTTCACTTAGCATGCATCCTTTGCTCTTTGTCCTATTTTACCTTGCATCAAACATACATTAGGTAATAATCACACCTCTCCTATGGTTTATATGGTTGTAAAATTTCCTATTTTATTTTTATAATTACTTCAAGACCATGAAAATTGAAATCCTAATGCATAATAAAAAAGAAAAATATGTGGAAACAAAATATCCATACCGACAATGCTATATAGCTCCATGTGATATATATATATATATATATATATCACATGGAGCTATATAGCATTGTCGGTATGAATATTTTGTTTCCACATACTTTTCTTTTTTATTATGCATTAGGATTTCAATTTTCATGGTGTTGAAGTAATTATATCAATAAAATAGCTTGATCCTCTTATCACCTCACTCTTATCATTCATGATATAGGTATCCTCAAATGGTATCATTTGACCATAGAATTTAATCCCAAAAGGCTTCCAAGCATGCTCATCTTTGTCTAGGTGCAATCACAGACTAGTAGCCCTTACCATTCATTTAATATGGCAATCAACTACTTAAGATAGGGGACTTTGTTGTCCTTGATCACATTATATTTTTCCCTCTTCTTCTTTCATTATTTTACCTTTACATATATGAGGTCTTTTATCTATTTTGGGGGGAAAAATAATTGTACAATTCTCTCACTTTTCCTCTCTCCTCTAATTTTTCCTCTTGTTATTCAATAAATTCAAACTATTAATCAAATTCCCTAATAATTTCTTAGTTAACAAAATAGCGACAACAACATACATTGTTGAAAGGGGTCCTTTGAGATTCAGAACGCTATGTCTCATATTCAACCATCTAACCAATTTGATCCTTGTACTAGTGACCGTGAGAGAAGAAAATCTAGGTACTTTCTCTTATCTTTTGGTTGTCAATACCAACATCCAAGCATCTATTTACGAAATGGTCTTGGATATCTTGGCTCCTCTTGCTTACATCTTTGGGTAACCACATGTTACAAAATTTTCATGCTACATCTCAGTAGATTACTCCTTAAGAAATATTAGTGGAAGTGATGGATCTTCCAAAGAGGGAGTTAAGGACTAAGCTTTATAGCATCATCTTTAAAGAAGAAGATGTAGAGTCTACAAAGATGATAGAGAAAAAAGGACTAAGAGTGGTAGATGCTAGGAGGCCCTTATCCCTCCAAGATATAGTAGGTGAGAGAAATGTTTGAGTCCAAAGTAAAAGAATGATGTCCTCTAACCTAACATACATGGGGAAGAAATTCAAATATAGGAAGTATCTCAGACAAATAAAGTTAACAAAGAACTAATTAGTAATATGTTAGATTAATGAGTATAAGAGGGATTGGATGCTATGAGAGTGAAGAAGAATAGCATTTATAGCTATAGGTAATAGACACCCTTCACTAAGAGCATGCCTAAAATTTTAGCCCTGAGAATAACAATCCTAAATTTCAAATCATTTGGTCGTTCCTCATATCTAGAGGACAATTTAATAATATTCCAAAATAATATATTGCTAACTGGGGCACAAGAAGAGACCTTATGAAAGGTATTCTTGAGTACCTTAAAGTAGTAACATTGATATAGTTTAAAAACTAAGAGCTTAATTACCAAACTTCTTTTCAAAGATTTTGATGTCTTTTGTAGAATAATTTGATGTACATTAACTACAAAGAATGTACTCTTCTTCTTTGATGGGTTTCTTCCATCACCCTATGGAATTTGGTTCATAATTTTTGAAAATTTTGATAAAGAACTTAGATATATTGATGATTTGGATAAGGTCATCACCAAATCCTTCCTTCTAGGAGGCTGAACTGATAAAGTCGTAATGGAATGTTTGTAGTTTTCTAAATGCAAATTATATAATTCTGTGATAAAGGATGTGTAAGAGAAAATAGATGCTAAAGAGATGAGTAAGGTAATAAGGCTAATGGACAAAAGGATAGAAATAGGGTCAATGCTATAATAGAGACCAGAGAAGGCGGTATTTAGGCAAGAATGGGATTGTTATGGTATAAGGCCAGTGTTATAACTATCTTCCAAATCAGATTAAATAGGAAGATTTTACATATACACGCCATTAGTAGCCAACCTCTCTTACATAAAAAATGTTCAAAATGGCTAACATACATTTCTAAGGGCCTTTCTTAAATGATTACTAATGAAACAAAAGAACCTCAACATGTGGTGTGCATATAATGAAGAGTGTGAGTAATTATTGGATGTGGTAGAAGAGCTAGTGTGAAAGAATTATTTGAAGCATTATTCTTATAAAAATTTAATAAGATAAGAAACTAGGGATGTTTGAAAATTCACTCCACCACCTCAAAGTGAAGAGCCTAAGAAAATTATCCACACTATTACATGAGGTGATTTATTAGATGAAGCAAGCAACGTAGCTATAAATTCATACATCATAGAGGATGAGTTCAATTAAACAAACAAGAGAGAAATAATGGATGAATGAATGTTTAGTTTCATAGCTAATAATTAGACACCAAGTATAGTGGAGCAACAGAATGGCCCTTTCATTATTAATGTGCAAATGCAAATAGTGTGATGAAAAGTGTCCTCAAAGACATAAGAATTATGTCGATGTTATTTTTGAAGAATCTTTCAAGTAATTAGAATTTATAAAAGGATGATATGTAAATAACACGTTTCCTTTTGTGGGAATGGTGGGTAACATCATAAAATTAAAGGGAATGGTGGATCTCATTTTTATGGCTAGTCAGCTAGGAGCATTAAAGATCATCAAAATAAACTTTATAGTTAACTCTTACTCATTAGCATATCACATGATACTAGGGTAAACTTTATATAACAACCTCTAGGCTAGCATTATTATAGTTGGATTTTTAATCATATTAAGAATTAATGGAGGATGGGGATAAATCTAGGGTGACAAAATAATGGTGTGATAATGTTATGCAATAGAAGTATGCGGCACTCTAGGATAATTAGATGATAATAAGTTGTGAAGCTTAGTTCTATAGGATTTCAATACCCTTAGAGAAAGCATCTAGATTTCTATAGAGGCAAAAGAGAAGTAGTTAGGGGATGTAAGATGCAAAGTGTTGTTATGTAAGGACATTAATGTCATTGATAAAGAGGAGTTAATGATATTTCTTCTAAGAAATAAAAAAATCTTTGTAAGGAAGGTGTCTCACTTAGAGGGAATTCCTTCTAAATTTATTATACAAAGATTGGATATAATAAAGGGATTCAACTAGTAGAACAAATAAATAGAGCTACCCGAGCTAAAAAAATTAATCAATACGAGAGGAAGTAGAGAAGTTGGCTACTTAGGTTTCATCTAAGAGGTGAAATATGATAACTTGGGAACTAATCTAGTCTTCGTAAATAATCCTAATGAAAAATGAAAAATGTGTGTCTACTTCAAAAACATGAACAAAGAATTTCATAAATATAGTTACCAAATCACTAAGATAGATTGGCTTCTCAACTCATTGGTTATGTAGGAAAGGTTAAGTTTTATGGGAGCCTCTTCTAGATATCATCAAATCAAGTTGGTTGAGGCTAACAAAGACAAAACCACTATTACCATGTACGATTGGATTCAATATTATAGAGTTATGATATTCGGATTGAAGAACGTTAGGCCAACTTACCAAAGGATGGTGAATGCAATATTTCAAAGACATACTAGAATGTGGAAAGAGGCTTACATGGTTGCCATGATGGTGAAAGCAAGGAAAGAAATAAACACACATACAAGAGATCTAGTATGTTTCTAATACTCTAAGAAAATTAAAAAAGTTTTTAAGTACATCTAAATTTGTAATTTAAGTAGTAGTGGGTAACTCTTGTGGTTCATGGCATTTAATAAGGGTATATAAGTAAATATGGAAAATATCGCCACAATTTTGTGTGTGTAACCTCCATCAAAGTAGAAAGATAATCAAAAACTAATGGGAAATGTAGTTGTAGTACACAAATTCTTATTTAGGGGGATCGATAAGTGCTTGCAATTCTTCAGGATGCTAAGGGAAAAGGATAAATTTTAGTGGATAGAATATTTCCAAAAAATATTCAATGCTTCAAAAGCCCACTTAACTAGATTGCTATCTCTAATTGAACAAGTTTTAGGAGAGGAGATGTTCTTGTGCCTAGTAGCATCACCATCAACAAATTCTTCTTTTATTGTTAAGGAAGATATTCGGGTCTCTAACAACCCCATTTTTCTACTTATAAAGTTTGTTTTGTGGAAGTGTTGCTCACAAGAATAATAAATGTCACCACCACACTTAACATAAGTCTGATTCCTTTATCTTTCTTATGCCACGTGCTAATATTAAAAACAAGTCATACAAAATAAAGTAGGAAAAATAGAAGTAATAACATAAATAAATGTTATAGATAAATATTCTCCCTATAACAAAAAAAAACATAGTAGTCTAAAGGAAAATTGACGACAATAAAAACTACCACCCGATGGTACAACACTAATTTTCCTTGACTCTTATAAGCAAAAGACCATTCCGAGAATTGACCCTCTTCCTAAGCATTCCACTTATCCATAACTCCATTTTACACTTCATGGCACTCCATTACCTTCACATAATAATATGAAAATATAGTATTAGTATGACTCTTTTACATTGAGTAAATCATAATACCTCACAAGAGGTAGAAAACTCACATTGTAATTAATTAATTAATCCAAAATCATGCTCATACTACAAAATACATGCCAAAACAATATACAACAACCATGATAAATTATATAGAATATCTTAGTCACATGCTCAGCAATCAATAATAATTAACCAATTCATGTTAACTCAACATACATAATAGCAATATGAAAAACCATAGCCAAACTTGACTAATTAATCAATTCCAAAAACAAAGTTAGGGTAATAAGGCATATACAAAACAAACACTTTAAATCGATTCTAAATACTAAAGGTAGGGCATTGAGGCAAACTACCAAACCAACAATCTAGTACATTCCATGGTCATTGAACGAGACTTCTTAGTTATTTATTTTACTCGAGGAGAGACCATTGACCTAGATACATTAATGGAGAACTAATCATACTGGCACCTAAAGGCAACACAAGATCCTCACTCTAGAAACTAGGGAAACTATAATACTCCTATTCATACTGGCTTAGATAGGCAATATAGTGTCCTCCAAACTCAAGCATCTAATCCTTATGTATCGACAAGTCACCTATAGAGTAAACTAGGAAATTATTAGAGCATAATGGCACACAAGAAAACCAAAACAATACAGGGGGTAAACCTTATCTCTATGGTAGCTAATCTTAGAGAGCAACCATTACAACACTCAAGGACTTCTACTTTAAGGATTAATATTTTATAATATGATCAAAGACATCACATATTCCATTAAAATTTCATTTCATACCAAACCACTTTTCCTTTATTTTAAATTATTCAAGTCCTAAAGTAAATGATCCACACCAAGGTCCATGTAAACATTAAAGTTAACCTACAAATATTATAAGACTATCATATATCCAATTATTCACATTAAGTGTATTAGGTCAAAAGTGGCTAAAATACTGTTCAAACCCTAATTTCACCATTATTATCCAATTTCATACAAAAAAAATTACTATGATAATTATTTATGAAAAGAATAAAAGATAATAATTTATAATATTTTAGCACATAGGTAAATTTCTATGACTTAGTGACTGACTATTTTTTTCCATTATATATGCATCTCTTAGATTACGTGGAAAAACCCTAATCATATATTTCTAATGTGTCATGTTTCCTCTAAAACACATACAGTCATATTTATAGCATGATATGACCTTTTAGGTTGCAATTATCATCATGGAGCATGTACAAGATTATTTCTAACTCTTGAGCATGTGAATACCAATTATCATGTTTTAATCTTAATCATGCATATGTGCTTTCATTCTATTTATGCCTACCTTAACAACACATGTGATGATAATCATGAAACAATTAACATAACATATACATCATAATTCAACAACCTAAGAACTAAAAAAGGCATAAGACATGTGATAACTATGAATTATGTTAATTATGTGGAACTTTAACATGAATATTTAGTGTGATTATGTGATTATTTTTTCATAATTTAGTTTACTTCTTATTCGCTGATCTTGAAAATATTTTATAGGTATTAGGATAAAATGGAATCAATAAGAGATAAAACATAATAGCTGAAATGAAACAGAAGAAATAACTAGTGCTCAATGTATGAAAAGTAAAAAGACACACTCAATCAAATTTTCGCAAAATTTTTGAACATGAAAGAAGTATATATATTTTTATCTATTAAATACATAAAAAATAATCTCAACCGTAAGTCAAAGGAAGAATTTATGGTTCAAATATGAAAAATTGTCAAAGTTGAAGGAACACATACTAATCGTGTCACCAACACTAGGGGGTTATGTCAATAAAAGATGAAAATTCCTTCTTCTCTAGTCAACCCGGGATGCCTATTCAATGAACAATTACTCATTTATAAGTTTATTTTTTACTCAGTTCAAGGAGAGAATGTATTAGACTAAAATTCAACAAATTTTAAAGCACAAAAATGTGATATAGGGTTCTTTGTTTATCATCACCCTACTCACCTACTATATAACTAGGGCTCAAAAATATATATCGGTCATGCTAGAGTACATGGTGACATAATACTATCTAAACCCTATTAAGCTAATACTCAAATACTTATAGCTCATAAGAAGACTAAAGGAAAAGAATGAATGGATTAGGAGGTTATAAGGATAGGGTGGACTATAACTACAAATTGGCGCAATATAGATACCCACTATATCCAAACATAGAAGGTATTGTCAGTCAATCCTTAAGGGAAAAATCCTAGCGAGGGCTAACCATATCTCAAAAGGTAGATAGTCAAAAATAATGCCCATTCCATATTTAAGATCTTCCACTTTATTATTGGAATTTTATTCGAGTGTTCACATATAATAAAAAAGGAAAGACATCACAAATTCCACACATAATAATTTAAAGCCCTCTTATTATCTTGACCTACAAGGGATCAAGTGCTCAACCATGTAACCATTTGAAATTACCTTGATATCTTCATCATAAGAAATCAAGAACATAACCATATCATCATGAAAAATATTAATGAATAAAACATTTCTCTACTACACTAAAAAAATGGATAAATTACACTAAAGTCTCAAAATGACATAGCACATAAATAATCTGCTCTAACACTATAAAAGAGAAAAATTAAATTTCAAAGCGACTAAAAAAGAAAAAATTATATCAAATAGGATCTTTTATTAAAAATTTCTATTCATTAAAAACTGTGAAACTCAAGATTTGGTCCAAGGTTCCCAAAATAACAACTTATTATACTTGAAGACTATAAAAAACCAAACAAGCAAAAATATTAGGTATATTTGATTAAAAAAGTCATAAATCAAGCTTCTACGCTAATTTAAAGAAAACTATTCATAGTGAATAATTAAAAATAAATATCAAAGTAAAAGTTACTAATTATTGATCACGGTTGTGGTTAATGGTCATATTTTAATTTCAATGATTTATATATTTATTATTTTCACTTAATAATGCTAAATATGTTCATTATGTGAGTAACTATAATGAATCCTTGTTAACCAAAGAATCATGATGGATTTTTTGACTAACCTTACGTATGGTTATTTGAGAGAAATTATTGAAGAATAGTTTGAATTTTCAAGAAGAACATTCAAATATTTTCTCCTAAACAATATTAATTTATGATATAAAAACCCAAATGACAATATATTATATTTTAGATTCTATCGAACAATGTCGTTGAACATCATAGTATCATCAAATCAATAAAACTAACAACAACACAGAAAACCTAATAGGTTAACCTTAATACATAACTTCTGGAATTTTGACAACTTTGAGATTTCTCATAATTTTGGCCATAATATTTGGCATATGTAACATTTTAAAAATACATAAAATTTGTAGTGAACTAGGCATAGTAAGATTTCATATCACATACTACATATGCAAATATTTGAATACACAATTTCAGATATATCTCTTAAGAAAGGGTAAAAAATTAAAATTTTGATTTTATAATATTAAATCTAATTCCAAAGAGTTTGGGATATGTACCAATAAGAATAAAAGATTAAGAAATATTCATAAATCCATAATAACCTTAGTGAACCAAACTAATAAAGGGGAAGTATAGAAAAATAAAAACCTTTTAATCATAACAAAAGGGGAAATAATCAAACAAGTAAGATGACAATACTTATATTGAAGTTTGTGAGATAACAATCTTCATTAAAGGAGGAAAGGTTATGGAGGCTATAAATAAGGGTAGAAGGAGAAGATAATGAAGCATAAAGGTGAAAGAATGTGCTTGACTTAATGGGTGAGTGGTTAAGGAAATGAATGACTATGGTTGGTGACATGATCATAATTATAATAGTCATTCAATGTAAGTAATCATTAAATGCTAAATATTTGGGTTATGTTTGAAAAATACAACAAGCACAAAAGAAGAGGTGAAGAAGATTTCGCTAAGGAGGAGGGAAAATAAAAAATAATGATGATCTAGAAGGGTAAAGAGGGTAAGGATGAAAGACTTAAAGATTAAGTTAAAAAGGTGATATGGTAGTTTTCTTAGGAATTCTAAATGCATTTGGTCACCACTTAGAAAATGTGGCTCCATAGACAGGGTGCATGTGTGAATTATCTTCATCCGTATATATAATTGAAAGGTTTATATTAAGTCTCACAAATAAAATAAGTTAGGTTTGATTATTTATTATCTCTTAAATATTTAATTTAATCAAAATACATTAAAATAATCATATAACATTTTGAAAATAATCTAAGCTCAATAACACAAAAATATTGATTTTCATTGAGTTTAATGGATACTAATATTGACTATCTAGGATGAGTTAATAATAATTTTTTTTTTAATTTTTCCTTATTTTAATTAGGCTTAGCGGTTGGTGCAAGAAAATAAAAACAAAAAGATAGTCCCTACTTATACTAGATGTAATACTAATGTTCTTTATAATGGTTTTAGCCTGTACAGATATTTTCCAACTATTTGGGATTTGAGAATTGAGGGTACTACATTATTTTGAGAGCAAATACTACATAATAAATGTTATTCCATATTTAAGTTTTCATTTTCATTTTTACTTGTGTTTAACTAAAGGGAAGCTTTTGTGGGCATGTTTTTATTTTTTCTTTTCCACATTCTTTTATAAGTGGTGACAAACATATGACCAACTATTTTCTCTGGTTCAAATACAAAAATTCATTTCTAAATATAGATTTCTTTAACTATTTATAAGCTCAATGTTACAAGTGAGGTAATAACATAACATCTAATATTGAATAATGCATCCTAATGCCAACATTTTCCCCACCATCATTATGTTTCTTGTAACGAAAATTGCGGCGGATTCTTTTATCCCTTAGAATGCCACTTATTCTTGTTATTTGATCTAATTTTTTCTTATGTCATATTTAAATAAGTAAAAAAAAAATATTTCCTTAAATTTTGATGATAAAAATGTGGTGCAGTGCTTGAATAACTAACGTTATGAATAATAAAAAATCGTTACATTTTGAATGCCAAGTCCGTGAAAGAAAAAATAAAATAAAAATAAGCCACTTACAAGTTCCAAGTAAGATTGTATTCTAATACCAATGATAATAGGCAATAATAATAGATATGGTTGATATAGTAACATTGCTTCCTTAAATACTCTATCCAATTTAAAATATATACCATTGCTTATTTCAAATACAAACTTTGACTATTAATAATTTTAATATATATTAATAAAAAATTTAAAAATAATATTATGAAAACATTTTAAGTATTCATTCAAGTTTTAATATCATAATGTGATATAATTTTACAAATATTAATGTTTTTTTGAAATACATGGAGTCATATATTTTAAATTAAAAAGAGTTGCTAGTTTTCTTATTTCTATATGTGGTTATCCGACATTCCATTGATGTTTTCCTGCGAATAAGTTGATATATTTATATAAAAGATGAATTACTGTGCTGGTCTTCTAGCCTACATGATTCTCAGTGCCTCCGTACATACTGTGTTGAATGAAACTGGTTAAGGGTTTGGGCATAAATGTAGCAATAATTTTCCCATCTGCATGGTTTTGTTCTCCTTTTCTATTGACAACTCCGATTATTTAAAACTCTATACCACAAAGGCAAAAGTATCTCCAACATTATTGGCACTGGCTGACCTAAATGTGGGACTGGAAACTCGCTTTTGCAGTCACTAGCTCAACTTATCTTGATGCTTTTAGAAAGCAATGAAAACAACAAAAAACAAGTTGGGCTTTATGATGCAACCTTCCAGAGGTACTCGTAAAGGAGAGCTGGCAGCTGTGAGTGCATGAGACAAGCAATTTATTAATTTCCGCCACCTGTACGTCATAGATAAGATGACACATTTCAGATTCAAATATACCTCTGTACTTGTTGGGCTTAGGTGATGTGATATAGGAAGCAGCAGAATTCAGGCAACGCGATTCAAAATTGCTAAAGCCTTCATTCTTAGTAATTTTGCTAAAACACTGCTCTTCCTAGCTAGCGTATATTGTAGTATTTTCGTGTGTACGGAGGATTATGTTGCATGTGTCTAGAGGTGACAAACCAGTAGGATGAGTAGGATTTAGGTCCGTTCATTTTAAATCAAGTTAAAATCCTATTTGTTATACATGGAAATTATGTGTAGGTTGGGTCTAATTTATTTTTGGTTGTCATTACATAGAATAAGCTTGAAGTCAAATAACCATAGATGTTTGGTAAGGTCACAATTTAAATCCTTAAGTGTCTTTTGGGCTAGTTCTATTTTGGCTTATAGATATTGCATCTCATCATAATAGCGTAGGTTGTATGTTAATAATTTATATTGAAATTAGGTATTGTTAATTTATTAACACAATTAAATTTTGTTTTAATTCATATATACTAAAATTTTTGAGTGGTAAATTATAGTAAACGATAACTTGAATCAATAATTATATTCTTTATTCTTGTGCTATACATCAACTTTACAAATTTTTCTTGTACTTTTCCTTTTCCAAAGAGCCTTCCAACCTTTTTTATAGTCATTCTATGTGTTTTGTAAACCAAGAGATTCTTAAGAAATAGAATTGAGAGTTAGTGATAAGAGAATACCTTGGGTAAAATAGAGATAAGAGAGTAAAAGTAAGAGAGTATTATTGTGATTTTATGTCCTTAAATTGATTATAAAGCCCCTTATATATACATATTTGAAAAATTAAGGACAGGAAAGGAAGACATATGGTGCAGTCAGGTAAAAACATTTACATTGTTCGATGTAGAAAAAAGTTAGCCACCAAGGACATTTAAGGCTACTTATTTGGAACCAGTCCATGAATAAGGTGGGTTTCTTTAGAAACGTATTGGGTTAATTCTTGTTCTTTTGTATTCATATTCTAAGACCTAATAATAATACTAAAAGAAAACACTTATATCATTACTCCTTTAAAAAAATCATCAATTGTGTCGATTACTTCTATGGAGTAGACAAGTTAAACTTCTATTATATGACCGATGGTCCCAACCATACATTAAGTGTGTAAACCAATAAGACCCTAATACAAAATAATAACAAAAATTACATCATAAATGATCTATGGACAAGGCTCCTCATCACTATATCAATCAGGCACATATATGTAAATAAGAACAAATAAAGTTTACATAAAAGACTATAATACAATTCTATAAGCAACAAAGACTAGAAATAAACAAATTTACATAAAAGACCATCGAATAAAACTTATGCAATATCATGTAGTGAAAGAGAAACTTATTCCTATGATGTCCTTCAGCTATAATATAAGTTAAATAACCACTCAACCCATCAGGCTATGAGGAAAATGAAACTACAAAGTTTTATTAGTTTTAGTAAAATTTAAAATTTTAATTTCTATAAAAATGAGATAGTATAAAAATTTGGCTAGTTCTATATTCCCACATGTTTATATTAGACAAAGAACTTTTAAATAAGCGTCATCTAATCTTGACCACTGTTATTATAAAATGGATAACTTCATAGGTCATTGAATACCATGTGTTTAGACATTGCTATATTGTGTAAGAAAGGACAAGAATTTATGCTTTTATTTAACGGTGTGTCCCCTTGAAATATTTTATCCCCCAACCAACCTTTCATGCAATCGTAAGAGGTTACCAAGAGGATATTGTCAGTAATGAATACACACAATCTAGAAAATTCCTTACTTTCCATTTAAGAAATGAGTTATTTTTTATCATCTCATATACCTCCTCAACTTACTCTATTTCCTTACTTTTATTTTTAACATTATTTGTCTTTTTATAACTAATCTACCCTATACTTTCATTGAAGTACTACTATGGAAAAGGAAAAATAATAGCAATACATTAAATGATGGTGATTTTGAAACTATTACCAAACGCATGAAAATTAATGCACTGGATAGCTGAGGAAGTTTTGATAATAGTTAGAGTTTAAAACCGTTATTAAAACTTCCATCGTAAAACCACACATGGTAGTTTTAATACCCGTACATATAAGAACCATTATTAAAAGTTTTTTTAATAATGGTTCTTGACACATTCCTACCCGCAAATGCACGGAGTCGGAGTAATAGTCAAGGTCGATCCCACAAGGATTGGTGAATGACCACTAGGACAATGTTAGAAATTAACTATGCCTAGACTATGAGATGATATGAAATAATAAATTGTAAGCTAAAATAAATAAATAAGCTAAAAATAAAGGAAAATAGCACTCAAGTGACTCAAATAAATAGAAGAGCTAAGGTTCCAGTTCATCGCCCCCGATCCTCACATGTAATCGAAGATCACATCACAAAATAATTCAACAATCATAATCAATCATGCCAACAAGGCTAGAAAGTGTTGTGCTCTCTCAAGCCACAACCACCCTATTACATATCTATGGCCCTACCTATCTCTAGCTTAGAGTCTAATAGAATGTAATGCATTAAAGTCTATAAAGTTTCCTCCTCTAATGTTGTAGAGGTCAAATCGATCGTCTCTCGACCTACAATTTAATCTCCCATTGTGCTATTGCATCTAATACTGGATTATCTCTCGATGTAACCGGTATTTCCCACACCGAAAATCAGAACCCGGTCGTGGTTCAAAAATCCGTCAATCAATCAATAACACAACACATACTTTATGAATTGAATAAAAAAAGGATGCAATAATTCAAAACATTAGGATCGGGGAAAATTCCCCTTCACCTTAGCACAAGATCTAGCCAATCAAATTCATAGTAAGAATATTAAAAACAACAAGAGATTCCATAGATAGAGAAAAGATCATTAGATAATACCCTTGATGTTCACAAATTCTTGCAAAAATTTAACTTCTTGAACCTCCGTCTCTAATTTAGAAGAGAGATCTTGATTAATTGGGGAAGAGGATAGAGAAGCGAGAAAAGAGAGGGAGTGAAGGCTGCCTCGAGATATTAGAATGAGAGTTTTTATATTACCGCCTCGTGGATCGCTAGGGTATTGGTAAAGATGGACTTCCCGTGTCCGCTTTGACAATGATGTGTATTTTGACCATAACGTTTTCATCATAACTCCGATTAAGCTGATTTGGGATGCGTTGGAAAGATATTAGAAAGATCTACAACTTTGATGTTGAAGTATTCTCAAAATTAAGACCTTTTACAGGTCTAAATTTCACTTATTTCAGGCCCATATACTTTAAATATGCATTCTTGCTTTCATTTTATTCCAGAATTTACATTTTAGCTCTAAATCTCTTTCCACTTAACTTTTGCTCCTCTTTGTTCCTTTTTTCTCCCTTTAAGCTTATTCTTTTTTTCATCCTTCATGATTTTTTTTGTTTGAGACCCTGCAAATTTTCACAACACAAAGGTAGTAACAAGAACAAAAAGGGAGAATTCCTACTGAAATTAAAGGTAAAAACTCTTATAAACCTTAGGAATAAGATGTAAAAGTCACACTTATCAATTCTTGAGAGAACAATTATTAAAAAGACAACCGTATGAAAATAAGAGAGGGAAGCTTTTCATAATGGTTCTTACAGGAATCGTTATCAAAACCTTAATCCTCTGCCTCTTAATTCGTTTAGTTCTTGTTTTGTGCGAAAAATGTTAGTTTTTCTTATTCTGCAGCTTCCCTCTCTTACTCTCATTCTATTGCAAATCCTTACACTAGCACACTATGCACCACCACTCCTCCTAATTTTAAATCCAAGCAACCACCAATCGTTCTCTTTCATAACACCAACTATAACACCCCCAAAATTCACTAATATAAAATTTTATTTTAATTAAATATTAGTGAAAGCAAAAAATGGTAAATTTTGAGAATGTTACCACCACACTTAGTACCAGAGTGATTTCCTCCCATCATTTAATTACCAAGTGCTAAGGCTAAAAAGGAATAGAATACAATTTAAGCAAATTTTAGCTTTCATTTAATTCCGATTAGAGCATTAAAGACATTACAAAAGATATGGAGATTACAAGAGTAAAATTTTTAAAAAAAGAAATCATAAGGTTTAAAGAGAAACCCTGAAATGTTACCCATACAATCCTTACTCTTGTACTTGATAACAACTTGAATATTACTTGCAACTAACTTGCAAGGGGTTATGTTCATTGAATTGGTAGGGGCCGGCAAACGGAATCATTTAGTAGTATGGTACTGAGTAACCCTTTATACCAAATTAAAAGGTAGGGATCACATGCAATACACCATAATCAAACATATGCATAGACTAAACCATACGTGAGCATAAAAATAATCACAACCACATAAGAGCGATTAAACAAAATAACTAGTAAGAATTGTACACCACAAAGTCTATTTGTTTAGCATCTTTAGTAGTTAATAAGAGCGATAGGCACCAAAGCCATACTTAAACTATATCAATAGCTTATAATGGTGAAATCAATAGTTGTGGTCTTAAGCCATTAATTAATCATTATTCAACATCATTTCTCGAATTATATCCATGTGAGTATGGAAACTCCACTATTATAGTTGGTGGATGGGAAAACCCAAGGTAGAACCTACCTGACAACTATTATTCACGGTTCATCTGTCTCTAGGGCAGAAGGCTGCCGAACACTATTTTTGCCAATAGATTAGTCTAGCCCTGACTCGCATGGTGTTCCACTATAAGTGATTAGCATCTTCCCATAATTTATTGACATCCAAGGTTTAGTTTCTTTAGCTCATGAACCCCTACTATTATAACCGGTGGATTAAAACACCAAGGGTAGGATGCACTTGGCCACTATTATTTATCCATAGATTGGTCTCTAGGGCATGAGGCTCCTAAACACTATTCTCACCGATGGATTGATCTAGGCTCTCCTCAATAATATTTCACTTTACATGATTAGTATTTTCCATTTAATTAACACAATAGGTCCATTTTCCATTTAATCTATCATAGAATCAAGTAATCTATATCAAGGATCCTTAAATGTATAAACATTAACATGTACTTCTAGCACATCCAACACACATTTCCATACATAATTAGAAACCGAGGAACCTCTTGCATAATTATAAAATAATATTATATTATACCCTTAATTATCTATTCCACCCTATTTCATGACATATTTTTGTAATATTCATCGATTTATTGAAATATCAATAACATTATAACATACAAGGTTATACTTAAACAAGTGATGATAAAAACTTGTATCATGTTATTTAATATTACTTAGGTCTTATTATAGAAGCTTATTTAATCTATTGAAATGTTATTTGTAATTTACCGATTTACCACTTCATACTTATACAATTACTAAGATACGCCTTTTACCGGTAAAGTTACCAAGTTACCCCTTTTTACTTACCAAATTTCTAGATCGCCCTTCATACTTTTATAATCACAAAAATACCTTTGGTATTTGTTAACTACCAAATTACCACCTATACTTATTAAATTATCAACGTTACTCTTGTAGTTGGTAAAATTACCAAATTGCCCTTTATATTTGTTAAAATTATAAAATTTTCCTGTAGGTTTTTAAATTACTAAACTACCATTCATACTTATTGCAATTACAAAATTTCCCTTTTGGTTAGTTAAATTACTAAATTTTCCTTCGTACTTATTAAAATGGCCAATGTGTCCTTTTTATCATTAAAATTACCTAATTGCCCTTCATAATCATTAAAATTACCATATTACCCTTTTGGTTAGTTAAATTACCAAATTTCCAATTACCCTTCATACATATTAAAATTACCAAAATACCATTCTTATTAGTTAAATTACCAAATTACCCTTCACATTTATTAAAATTATCATATTACCCTTTTGGTTTGTTAAATTACTAAGCACTTGTTTGGTACTACTTACCAAAAGTAATTATATTAGATAATTACTTATTTTGAAACTTATTTAGCCTATAAAATTTCTAAAATAAGTAGTTATCTTATATAATTAATTTTGATAAGTAGATTCAAACAAGGCATAAATTTCCCTTCATATTTATTAAAATTACCAAATTGCCCTTTATAGTACGAAATTACCAAAATACCCTTTTTATCTACAAAATTACCATTTTACCCCACTTACTCATAAAATTACCAAGTTAATCCCCTTTCCTTGCAAATTTACTAAAATGCACTTTTTCCTTATTAAATTATCATATTACTCCTTTTATTCTGTTAAATTACCAAATTTTCGTTATTACGTCAAGTTTACTAAACTATCCTTACCACATAAAACATTAACATCCATGGTTCATATGCATCAGCTAACACCACCAACTATTCTTATTTATTATTAATACTCATTAGCACCTACTATATGTATATACACTTATTTAGGACACACCTTTTGTATAAGAAAAATTACTAAAATGCTCCTAGGGCATATATTAATATTACCTATGCTAAAAATGGCCACATTAGCTTATAAGATCATATACATGCATTGAAAATTATCGTTAACGAAAAATCTCCTTCCTTAGCTATCATTCCTACACATGACACATAAATTAACATACTTTTCATTTCAACTACCAACATATGCTACAAATAATAATATACTTAAAATTTTACAACATGGACATAAACATATTCAAAAACCCTAATATAATAGCATGCATATGTCCACACATTTCAGTAGAGTATAATAGTTACCTTATTTTTATCAATAATTAACCCTTACCTATACCCTACTTAAAGGTTTTTTTATTAGTAAAAATTAATAGCTTAAAATAATATAAAAAATTAGCATATTAGAAGAAGAAAAGTAAAATAATACTTTTTTTATCAAAAATATTAATAAATAGATATTAATGCCAACTATTTTATAACTCTATAATTTAGCAATATTGGCTCAAACATATACAGCAAGACTCATGCTACATAAGTTGCATGCACAAAAGGGAAGGGAAATAGGGTCGAAGAGGAGTGTTGGGAGAAGGGAGGGATGGTTGGTTTGTGTGTAGGTTTGGGGTTTGGATGAGGGCTTATGCAGGGGAGTAAAGATGGTGGCTAGGTACATGGAGGGAGTAGGGGTGAAGGTGGTGATCTTGGATTAAAATTCGACAAACTATGGTGGTGGAGACAGTGGATGTAGGGATAGGAAAATGGGTGCAAGTAAGGGAAAAGAAGAAGAAGGAAAGGAAAAGAGGAGAAGAAGGAAGAGGTTATAGGGTAATTTCAGCCAAGGTGAGGAAGGGGTTATAGAGGAGGTGTTAGGGGTTAGTGGGTGACTATGGCAGCAGTGGAAGTAGGGGAATGGGCTGAGCATGGTGCTGCTATAGGGTGGAGGACGAGAACGGTAAAGAAAAGAGAAATGAGGAGAACGGTGGCTGCAGGGGCTATTAGCAGTTGCTAGGTGGGGTAGGGAGGTAGAAGGGGATGTCAGGGCTTGGTGTGGTTGTGAGTTGGGTAGTAGAAGAGGTGATTTAGGGTGGTGTAGCACAATAGGGGAGGAGAAGAAGAGGGAAAGAAGGTAGAAAATGGGGATCAAAAAAGGGAGAAAGAGAGGTTAAGTAGGGGAGAGAATGGGAAAAAGATAAGAAGAAAAATATAGGGAGAGGAGGCATATCTAGTCTGGTTGGGTAGAGGGTGCAAGGGTTAGAGGCGCATGGCCTACAGTGCTAGGGAGGAGAGGAAAAAATGGGAGAATGGAAGGCGTATAGGGGAGTCATGGAGGGGCCTGTATGAAAAAAACTAGAGGGAAAGGGATGGAGGAGAAAAGGAGAGAGTAGTGCAGACTTCCTTCTCTAGTAGGTGAAGAGGAGGGGAGGGTTGCATATAAGTGTAGGGGCTAGTAGGCCTGTGCACTCGAGGGAGAAGGGAGAAATAAAGGAGTAGTTGCACTGGCCCCATTGGGGGAAGAAAGGAAAGAAAAAAAGAAGCAGGCTGGGGCAGTGATGTAGGGGGAGGAGAAAAGAAGAGAAGGAAGAGGGTTGGTAGCCAAGAAAAGGAAGAGGTAGGCAGGGCTACCCAAGGAGGATGGAAAGAAGAAAAGGAAAATGGAGGAAGAAGAAAAAGGAAGGAAAAGGAAAAAAGAAAGAAGAAAGGTAAAAGAGAAAAGGAAAAGAAGAAATTAGAAATAAAATATTTTTTGGAATAATGGTATTTAATTATTTTTGTGGATAAATGATCAAATAAATTAATTTATTTAAAATTTAATATATTAAATTAAGTGGGAGATTTTAGTAAAATATTGGTTTGGAAAATTATTTCAATAAAATGAGTAAGATAAAATAACAAAATATTTATTTTAACTTATTAAATAATCATATCTATTTTGATGAACCAAAAAGTTCACAAAATAGTTAATTTAAAAATTAAATTATTTTAAATGTGGATTACTTATTAAATTCTAGGTCTTAAAATTTTGAGGTATTACACCAACTCCGAGCAACCACTCGTTGTGCCACCACACCGCTGCCATTCTTGGCATTGCATGTATTTCCATTCTTGCTCATGTTGCTTACATTTGGTCCCTCTTGTTCCGCCATATTCATAGGTGGTCGTTACTGTCCTCTTCCTCATCATTGGTTCTCTTGCTCAATACTTCCACTTGCTACCTTCTATATTTATTTTTTTTCTCTTCCCTTATCTTATTCTCTAACTTTATTATATATATATATATATATAAATGCATGCATGTTGATGTAGGTTGCAGTGTGTGTTATTGGAGAATTGTAGTTTCATGTTGAAAAATATGTTGTCGTTTGTTGTTGAATGTGTTGTTAAAAAATGTTGTCGTTTGTTTTTGTATTTTTTGGCGTTATATGTTAACATGCATGAGTGTGTGTGTTGGTGGACCTTGCATACACACACAGACACACACAATTATAGTGAGAGAAATAAAATACTTAAAAACTTTAGTAATGTCACTCGTAAAAGCTATACATATATACACATTTTCATTATTAAGTATAGTACACTAGGATGCTAGGAAATTCCATATAATTAAATAAAAATATATTTTACATGTGTACATCATTATATAAAAATATCAATTATAGATGCATGTTAATAATTTTTATTTGATAAGGATTAAATGGGCATAGAAAATAAAGAAGATATAAATGTGAAATAATAATAATAATAATAATAATAATCATCATAATAATAATATTAATAATAATGATGATGATGATGATGATAACAATAACAATAACACATAGGATTTATTAGGATTTAATTTATTAGGGTTAAGGTTAGGGTTTAGCATTTATTATACTAAATATTATATTTAATATGTTCTCTTATAAAGAACTATTATATATATTATTCTAAAATCTAATTTTAATAACATCATATTATTATACTTAACCTATATATATTATCTTATTAATATCTACTTTATTTTACTATTCTGAGCTTGAATGATGAGATGATAGTTTGATGTTTAGCCAATTTATTAAATATATAGGTTAAGATCATGTCCTTATTTTAAACATGTTGAGTATAATAAGAGAAATCTTGATTCAATTTAACTCATTGACAAATCTAGTCGGAATAAATGAAAGGTCGTGTTTGGTAATTTATCTTTTCCTGGTATTTAATTAAACATTTATATGAATAGAGAAATAAATGAAAATCAATTTAAGATTATAAGTTTTATTATGAGTATCTTATGTGGGTATGTTGTTAGGTTTTCATAGTTGGTTAATATATGGTAGAATATATTTATAATTTATCTAACTAGTTGAAGAGTTTACATATTTTCTATTTTAGATCCATTCAAGAACAACCTTGATGATAAGATTCAGTCATTGTTCTCATTTTTAAGTAGTTATATTTTCCTCATTACAAGAACCTCCACCACATCTATGCATGGTGCCAGATGCTAGTGTACCGACATATGTCATATAGTTATACAATGAGTTAGGTCAGTTGTCTATGAGTGGTGCATCATATGACCTATTCCATTTTAGATTATATCACCTACTCTTGACCTTTCCTTAGATGGAGCCATGGTTGTTAGCTATATCTACCTTTTTCCATTGGTTTTTCCACTACAATAGTGCACCACACCCAATATTTGTTGAGGGTGAGGTGTTTGCTAGAGAGTATAATTGAATATCTATAGAGATGATGATGATTGATGACAAGTGGATTTTTATCATTACTTGTCTCCAAGTATCCACCCTGCTTACCCTAGATTATCCATGACTAGACTCTCTATTGATGATGTGAGAGAACATATGAAATATTGATATAAGTGGACTTTAAGGGTGATAGTTATTAGCCAAGCTTGTTATGGCTACCAAGGGATTTAGTTTTATGGTTATGAGTTTAATCTTGTAGGTTATGAATTAGCTAGGTTTTTGGGCTTTATTAACCTTTTGGTGTATATGATGTTGTTATTGCTTTAATCCTATAGTATTTATATCTCTATAATTTGAACCATTATATAATATTTTGTTATGTACGTGTGTGTGCCTGTGTGCATATATAAACTCTTTCTAAGTATGAGTGGCTTGAGTTTTAATATCTTATTGGAAACATATTCTCATGATTTGTATACATATATATGTAGAATAGTATGATACATTTGAGATTAATTCTTTCTAAGTATGAGGAGGTTGTGAATTATGAAAATTATAATTGAATTAAATTATAATAATTACATTTCCATGGGATACATCTAGATTAAAAAACTATGGATCGAAAAATAGTTGTTTGTAAATCATTTGTCTAGAGAATATAATGAAAGAGTGGAGTTTTTCATCATGTTTGAAGTTGAACATGCTCAAACTCTACTAGAATAGTTTTTCCTTATTTTAACTGTGCTTATATTCAACATCTCAATGTCGATGATTTGAGAAATCATTTGTTTATGTATGGAATTGATACAAGTTACACTTGTTGGATATGACTTAGGGAGACAGAGTATAAATATGATAATAAGGAAGGTAGGAGGGAAAATAGAGGATCATCATTTGAGAACTTTGAGGAACATTTATTAGAGTAGATGACTCAAAAGGTTGAAGAAATTGTTCGAGATTATCCAAAAATATTTTAAAAGTTATCGAATGACTAGGAGAAAGCTTTGTGTGGTCATTGTAAGATGTTTAGTCAATTATCTGCTACTTTAAGGTTGTACAACATAAAATCATGTAATGGATGACGTGATAAGAGCTTTATAGAATTATTAACACTTGTAAATTATATGCTTCCAAATGATAATGTTCTACTCTATCGTACTAATGAAGCGAAAAAGATTCTTTCCTCTATGGGCATGAGTTATGAGAAGATACATGCATGCCCTAATGATTGTATTTTATTTTTTTAATGAGAATGCACCATTAGATATATATCCTAATCTTTAATACAAAGCATTACGATAGAAGAAGAAAAAGATGCTAGGTAAGGTGTTATGATATTTTCCCATAATGCCAAGATTCCGGCAAATGTTTGATGATGTTGAAGATGTCAAGAACTTGATATGGGATGCTGATGAGAAGATAGATGATGGGCTTCTTTTACATCCATTTAACTCTCCACAATGGATGATGATGGATGACTTGCCTCTTAATTTAGTAAAGAAGCAAGAAACATGGGCCTTGTGTTGTTTGAATAAATCTGTAAAATCAAGGCACTGATAGTACATGGCTAGTGATTTTGGTTATATAGAATCTACCTTTGTGGCTCTATTTGAAATGCAATTATATGATGCTCTATTTACTCATTTTGGGGCCAAACCAATGGGGGAATGATATTGATATTTATTTTGTAGCTCTAACTAATCATTTGAATTTTTTTTAGGACATGGGCATTGAAGTATTTGATGTAAACACTGAATAAAATTTCACTTTGACAACGGTGTTATTCTATACTATATATGATTTTTAGCATTTGGCAACTTGTTAGGTTAGAGTGTGAAAGACCACCATGCATGCTTGATATATTAGGAGAATGCTTCATTTTTTTAGCTAACACGTGGCTAAAAGACTCTCATCCTTAGGCATCATAGATTTTTATTGAAGAATCATCATTACTATAGGTAAAGAAAAGTGTTCATCGGCTTCTAGGAAGAAGAGTAGACACCAATTCGCTTGATAGGTAGATAAGTGTGGTTGAAGATGAAACATTTGAGTGTCAAGTTTGGGAAGAATAATAAAGATAAGCCTCCATCAATTGGGTGGAAGAAGGCATCTATATTCTTTAAATTTCCTTATTAGGAATCTTTGTACGTGAGACAAGCCCTTGATGTGATGCACATTGAGAAAAATATATGTGATAGTCTTGTTGGTACATTACTTAATGTTCCTCAAAAGACTAGAGATGGCATTAATGCTTAAATGGATATGAAAGAAATGAGTATTAGAAGGGAACTTGTACCATTAGATAATGGAAGAAGAACATATTTACCACCAACATGCCATATTCTCTCCTAAAATGAAGAAAAATTCATTTTGTGAGTTTTTTTATAAGTGTTAAGGTTTTGGATGGATATTCTTCAAAGGTTAGAAGGATCGTGTTGATGAAAGAATTGAAACTAATTAACATGAAGTCTGATGATTGTCATATTTTGATGTAGCACTTGTTGCTGATAGTGATGGGTGGTATTTTACTAAAGCGTGTTTGAATTACTATCATGAGGCATTGTTGGTTCTTTAACGCCATCAGCTCCAAAGTCATACATGCTCATAGTTTCGATGCCTTGCAAGGAGGGATTGTGATTACTTTATGATAGCTTAAACTGAATTTTCCACCCTCATTCTTTAACATTATTGTATATCTAACTGTTCATTAAGTTTATGAGATAAACATGTTAATACCTGTTCATGGGCACGAGTTGTACCCCTTTGAGATGTCTATAAAGCTGATATAATGTTATATGAAGAAAAATGGAAGGACAAGGTCTGAGGGGCAAACAGTTTGGGCATGTAGCCTTCCCATATTCCATGAAGCTCATTTATATGTATTACATAGTAGTACTAATATTCAGTTGTATATTAAAAAATATATGCTTTAAGAAAGAATTGAAAATATATCAAAGATTAAGAAATGGATAATTTATAAACATAATCTTTCCTTTATCAATTGGATAAGAATCAAATCATTCCACTCATCAGATATTCTAAACTTTAATTTCTGAAACCCTACATTGGCTGTATCAAAAACCTCATAATGAAGTTTCTTCATATACTAGTTATGTGATCAACGGTTAAACTTTTTATACAAAAAAAAAAGATAAGATGAGTACAATGCAGAACAATGGGGTGACTTTAGTGGCTGAAGCAATGCATATTGCTGGTGCGAAGGAGAAGAATCAAACCTATGCAGATATGAATTATTATGGTGTGATAGAATAGATATGGAGTTGGATTACACTACATTTAAATTCACTTTATTCAGCTGCAGATGGGTTGATAATAGCTATGGAATTAGATATGATGATGGATTCACATTAGTAGATCTTAATATGGAAGGCATAAACAAGACCTATTTCTCCTGGCATCACAAGCAACATAAGTACTCTTTATCAATGACCTTACTAATAACAAATGGTCTATGGTATTATCTACAAAGAAGAGAAATGCCAATGAATGTGATGTTAAAAATGATGCCAATTGGAATAAAGGGTGTGTCTCAATTGTGTAAGCAACTCAATTATTGAATGATGATAACAACAAAATTAATGTGGAGAAAATGTATATCAAGGATGATAATCATGAAGTAATATATGTATCAAATCCTAAATACAATCAAAAAATAAGAAAAAAAAATGAAGGAAAAGAAGGTAATGAGGGTAATAATCTTATAACATATGATGTGTTCTTGTTTTTTTAATTCATATTTAGACCTTCCTCATTGAATATTTATTGTATTGAAAAATAATTTAGTGGTACATTATGTTCAATATATAATATTCTAACATAATTGATTCATTGATTTTTTTAAGAGATATGGCTAACAAATAAAGTTGATAGGGACAACAGTGATGAAGAAGCGAAGAGAGGACCTATTATTATGAGAATCACCACAAACATGTGAAATGGACAAGAATAAGTCAATTTAGGATGGAATACTTACAATTTTTCCATTGACCCTTAAGTACACATATTTCTAATGTACATTTCACTCATCAAGTGTATCCGTGTTCTTATATCTTATAATAATTGGAAGCAGGTTCCAAAGGATCAGAAGGAGCATATTTGGTGGGATGTCATGGTAAATATCTTATTTACCTAATCATTTTTATATATAAAATGTTATTAATTTTAATATATTAACATCGGTATATATCTATATGTCTTATTTTAGAAAGAGTCTTCGATGTTTTGAAGACTAGGAGGAAATGAATTCTTAGAATTCGTGGTGAGTTTCTAAGAAATTTAGGGCATATTTGGATAGTTGAAAAAAATTAAAAAAAGAGGGACAACTATCTATAGTAAAACTCACCCAAACGATATGGTTTCTTTGATCAAAAAAGTTCAAACCAATTTATGACATATCATCTTTTAGAGTATTTTAAGGTATTTGTTAAATAAAAAAAAATTGATTAAGAATATTTAATTGATATTTAAATAACCATATGCTTATATTTTGGCTTGTAATGTAGAGAAAAAGTGTCAAAAATAAAGAGATTGCCAAGTTGAATAAATACCAACATAATATGGCTCGCAAAGGCTATGAATGCCTTGAAGAGGAGTTGGTATGAGATTTTAATTTATCTATTTACATGTAAAAGTCTAATGTTATAATGATATTCTTAATGTATGATTAATTTTTTTTATAGCTCATAACCTAGGACTTGGATCCATGTACCTCATATATCAATATTGGCACATTATGGAAGAATTCTAGAGCAACAAAATGATGGGTATCTTAATGAAGATTTAGAAGTTGTTGCTAAACAATTGTAAATTTGTAGATATCTGAATACTACTTAGTTTTCTTTTAGAAAACTAATATATTATGCTTATTCTTATAAGCTAAATTTAAATATATTATATATATTATAGGATGAACTTGAAACATCAAATTCTTTGGAGGGGGTGAACTAATATAACATTGTGTCTCAGGATATAGGAATTATAGAACACTCTAAAAGATACAAGGGTCTTGGATTAGCTGTTACGAGAAAGAGCATTTGTGGTCAACCTCATGGTTCTCATATCACTAATGAGCAATTAGCCATCCTCACTTAGAAGTTAAACATGGGATTTGAATGGATGGAAAGAATGGAGCAAGAGTTTTCATTTATTAAATCTAAAATTTATAAGCCGTCATATTTAGTTGACCATGATCAACTTCACATATCTAATGTAAATAGCGTTAGAGACAGTAGTGAAGCAGATAGATGTCTTTCTTCTCTTCCTGAGGTAAACATTACAAAGTATGAATTGTTATCAAATATATTTGGTGTCATAAATAATTAAGAATGTGTAATATTTTATTTCAAGGTTTGCACACATGTGAATAATTAGCGAATAACCTTTCAAATATTTTGGCGAAAGGAAGGGTACGCATCAATCATAGTACCCAAATGAAAAAATTAAATGGGTATAACTTGGCCCTAATACAAAGCCAGTGAGTATCGACACTCCAATCATTGGTAGTATGCCTCTGCCTTGTTATAAAGAAGGAGATGGGGCAGCCATAGTGCTAGAAGCTCATGGAAGCTTCGTGCTTTGGCCTGAGGATCAAATATGTCTCACTACTAAAGAGATAGTGACATTTGAAATTATTATTAGACCTTATTTATTATTTACATTATTTATACCTCTTCCATATATATATATATATATATGCTCGCTACATATTTTGTTTATTATTATTAATTAAGGAATCAAAAAAGAAGAATGCTCTTTGGGAGTAAAATGAGGTACTAGCAGAATGAGCAACACAAAATATGATGTTGCTAAACAAAAGAGAGCTAAATTTGAAAAATTAGTTTCACCATAAAATATTCCATTTTTATAGAAGTGCCAACTCCATCAATACTAGCTTTATTGTATTTCGATGCCCAAAATACCTCAGCGACAATTATATTTTCATTGATTGTCGTCTTGAGTATGTTGAGAGGAATGACGCTACTTATATGGTATCATAGGTTGAAATATGTGACATTTATATTTAAGAATGGATGTCAACCATACTCATGCCATCTATGTAACGTAAGTATTATTTCATATTTCAAATTTTATCACATCTAGTGGCATTGGAATTTTTATAACCGCTTATATAAGTTATCAGTTATTAATAATTGTGCATTGTTATTGTCATCCATAGGTTGGTAGCTAGTTGTGTTGCGGTGGAGGAAATGTTGTACTATATTGTGTTTATCTACTCATACCACATTACTGATTGTACTATAATAAGAGAGGATATGCCCATATGCTATTTAGTGGATCTCATTTTGATTGAAGGATACAACAAGCTTTATCTTATTCCTCACTTGGCAAATGAAAATTGGGATTTGTATGCCATCTGACTTGATCTTATTAAATTTTATATGTTTGAGTCCCTTCAAACATATGATTTGACATTTAATTTCGTTCGTCATTATGGGAAAGTATTTATGGACATGTTAGTATAGTTTTTACTTCTTACTTCATTAGCTTAATTATTCATCTATTCTACTTTAATTATTTTAGGTATATATACTTACAATATTGTATAAAAAAATCTATTTATTACGAAACTATAGATAGTGTATCATATAAGAGATGATAATGGTGTCCCTAACCCAAATATTCTTGAATATAAGCCTATAATGGTCAGTAGGAAGACAGCAATTTTGTATTTTGTTTTAGTTTGAATTAACACGTAATAGTTAGAGAGCTAACATAATTTATTTCATAGCCTCCACAACAATAGAATGGCGATGATTTTAGATATTATTTATGTAAATAAATGGATCTAATAGTCTAAGAAAGATAGGTTAACATAGATTCAAGGCATGTATGTTTGTTTTTGCATGTTTTCCATTAATAAATCATGACATATATATTTTGTACTTGACTTATGTACTATCTTAATAATCAAAACTTGTAAACTTGTAGTTTTCACCAGTGGTTATGCATGAGGCCTAAAGTACAATGATGATCAAATTGATGAAGTTAGAGACCAATGGGCTAAGCACATGCACTCATACATTCGATATTAGTGATCTGCATTCTACATCCATGTTCAATTTTGTATTTCATTGATGACTTTTTTTCATCTTGGTTTTGATTTATGAACTTTTGAATTTGAAGGGTAGAGCTACCAAGTTGTTGTATGCCTACTAATTTTGATTCCATGGACTGCCTAGTGTATTAACACATACCAATTAGAGATTGATTAAAAATATGCAGTATCATTTTAGAGAAAGACATGTATGTATGTATGTATGAATTGCTGTTGTTTTACATTGTATATTTGGTAAGTATTTGAACATATAATTGTGTATGTGGGGTGAAACAAAACAACAAGGATATGAAAAAAAAAGTAGGCAAGTTTTAATAACTATTATCTCTTAAACTGTTATTATAGATGTTTTAATGACGGTTTTAAGTAAGAATTGTTATTAAAACCACTTTTAATAATAGTTATACTTAAAAACCATTACAAAAAGTAGGCATTTAATCTCAATTTAGGTTTAATAAATAATTAAAACCCTAAATCGACTATGTTTTAACATAGTTCTTAACTCTAAACCTTTATTAAAATATTCATTTTATGCTTACTTAATAATTTTTAGGGTTTAAATGCATAATCAATGATTAAAACCATAATTGGTTGAAAATTTAACAATGGTTTTTAGATTTGTTATTATTATAATGTTGTTTTCAATAATTGTCATGACTTGCAAACTGTTATTACATACTAAGTTTGCTCCAATATTTATAGTTTTTTTGTATATTTTTAATGATGTTTTTGAACTATTATTAAAGATTTGATAATGGATAATTCATGAACAGTTCCAAACCGTTATTGAAATCATAAAATAATAGTTATTAAAACTCCTTTCTAGGGTAATGAAGAAATTTCTTCAAACCTCTATATATTTATCTTAAACTAGAAAATCTCCATCTTTAATCCTTTATTAGGGTGTCATCCACATCATTGCTTTCTTTGTCCATAGATATTTGTACAACTCCTCTTACCATTGGCATATTTTGTAGCAACTAAGTGTAATGAAATCCCATGAAATAATTGACTAACTAGAGTTCATGTTGTCACAACACTAAGCACTAATGTTCTGAAAGACCTAGTAAATCTCCAACATTTCTAGAAGATTGATGTGTTAATTTTATTACTCATCTTCTTGGCCCCCCTAATTTTCGGACTCCAAGAACATTTATTATCCCTTAAAGTTTTCCTTTGATCTTTTTATCTTCAATGAACTGGTTGATCCCTTCATCCCTTTGAAACCTTTACTATTTGATCAAAATATCTACAATTTCATCGTATAACTCAAACACTCTCCTAAGTTTGCTACTGAAGCTTCATTATAAAATCTTGATATTATATAATATAGGTTTTTCTTTAATTATAAAAATAAAGCCTTAGAATTCTAGCACTAAAGATGGGAAAGCTTCCACACACGCTCACCTTAGTCTTCCACAAGTCCAATAATCGTATCATATACAACCACTTGTTGGGTTAGTTGTCTACATAGGATACGGAAACTTTATGTCCTCAATCGCACAACAATTTTTCCTTCCCCCTCTAACTCTATTTAAAAATCTATATATACATGGCCTAGTAATCATTTTGAGGAAATGAAATCATAATACAACTCTATTACCTTTTTTCTCTACTTTTTCCTCTCTATTTTATCTCTCATCTCTTACTCTTCGTCCTATATTTTAAGAACTTCTCACTTTGCAAAACACACACAATAATAATGATCATCTACTTGGTTTAGAATTTTGGAATTTATATTGGATGAAAATTTACAACATCATTGTACAGTTGATTTTGAATTTGCTTAAAATGAATTATTTTAATTATAAAAAAATAATTAAAATACCTATTAAATTGTAACACCCTTATTTTTTATTACCAAAAAATTCTTTTAAAAATGTGCGAAACCTGAAATACACCTAGAAAAAATTTCATGTTACCATCATACCTAACACAGTACTGACGTCTGCCACCTACCCCGTATCAGATATAAGGCTAAAGCCAATGAACCAATTATGAAATAATAGAGTGCATAAATATAAATTACATAAATATTTTGAAAGATTGTTTATATTGAAGGACCTAAATGGTCCTTGAACAAATCATTACACATATAAAAGTAGATAAAAGTATAGGGCAACAAGAAAATGAAGTTAAGATATGATAATAAAACCAAAACCACAATCTACGATGGACCCCACAAGATATCATGCATAACTCAAACAATGTATAATATATCGTACTTGGTATCACATTATAATTACGTAGGTACTCATATATGTAGCACCCCCAAAATTCACTAATAAAAATTTAAATTTTATTAAAATATTAGCGGAAGCAAACTAACAAGTTGTGAATTTCGGAGATATTACCGCCACACTTAGTACCAAATCGGTTCACTCATACCATTTCGGTACCAAGTGCTAAGGCTAAAGAATGAAATATTAATTCCTAGAAATTCAAATCATATTTAAAATCAGAGTAGTGCAAGTAGGCATTTAAAAGAATAGAATCCACCAGTGGTGGTTACAGGAATAAGGAATACATTAAAACCAGAAAATAACAGTAAAGGGAGAACATTAAAAATCCGGATAATCCTTACGCTCTTTCTTGTTGCCCGCTTGAGTAGCACCTGAAAAAGACTTGTAAGAGACACTGCCCATTGAATAGGAAGGGGCCCCACAAAGGGAACCCTTTAGTACTATGGTACTGAGTAACCCTTTAAAATCAGACTTAAAAGCAGGCTTGTAATGTCACACATGATGCAAAGCTATATACATATATAACAAGATGTGTATATATAACATTTACATAATTAACAATCACATCAAATATCAATAGGTCATTATGAACAATCGATACTTTCAGGCCTTAAGCCATGTCATAGTGCAAAATCAATACATTCGGGCCTTAAGCCATTAGTCTATCATTATTCAATCAACTCTCATATTTTATATCCATGTGAGTGCGGAAACCCCACTATTATAGTCGGTGGATCGGTCACTTTTAGGGCAGAACACACCTATCCACTATTATATGTCGGTGGATCGGTCTCTAGGGAAAAACGCTCTTGGCCACTATTATTCGCCGGTGGACCGGCCTGGCCCTGACTCACATGGTGTTCCACTGTAAGTGATTAGTATTTTTCCATAACTTTATTCACATATATAACTGGTTTTATTGAGCTCAGGACCCCCACTATTATTGCTGGTGGATCAGAATACATATCAACATCATCTAAGGCAACACGCTCCTGGGCCACCATTATGTCTGGTGGACCGGTACTCATAATCACACACCAGGGCAACACGCTCCTGGACCACTATTATAACCGGTGGACCGGTACACAATATCACATACTAGGGCAACACGCTCCTGGACCACTATTATAACCGGTGGACCGGTACTCAATATCATAAGTCAACTAGGCCCGACTCATTAATATTTCACTTTCAATATTAGTATTTTTCCTTTCTTTAATCAGCACATCAATCATATTTGCCTCGGATGGGAGATCAAGAACCCGGGACACAAAGGTACACCGGTCGTACCGGTGCATACAAGCTACTCAGTACCCTTCAACCATGAACCCAGGGACGTAAAGGTAGCTTAGTCGTACTGGTGCATAAAGCTACTCAGTACCCTACCGACAAGGACACCTAATCCATAAGTATGCATACCCCCTAACTAGGTCCGTAGAGCTAGATAGTGTAAGATATAGGGCCTAGCTGGGGCACAAAGACACACCAACAAATACTAGAATAATCGTGGGCTAAACCACGTCTTTAGGGTAGCGACCCTTAAAGAGCCACCATTCCCGATCTCGAGGTCTTCCACTTTAAGTATTAGTGTCTTAATTAAAGTGATCATGAAAAGCACAGTAATTAGATACTTATTCACTTTCAATCGTTCTAATATCATTAGTCATTTCTTATTCAAACGGTTATCCAAGATAACACAGTGAAATCATTAAGGCCATCATAATTTCATCTAAATCTGAATTAGGATTCGTTCTTATGTTACTTACTAATTATCAAAAAATCTTACCTAGCTAATCAATGTTATTTGAGTCATATTATAAAATTCCACAATCACAACGACATGTTAGGTTCAAATTACACATTTACCCCTTACTTATATAATTACTAAGTCATCCCTTTCTTGACAAATTACCATATTACCCTTAAGGTTGCATAATTATCAAATTACCCCTTGCTCGGTTTATGTTACCAAATTATCTCCTATGCTTTTTAGATCACCATTCACCCTTCATAATTTTTAACCTTAACATATTTCCCTTTTTGGTTTGTTAGATTACCAAATTCCCCTTCTCCTTTGTTATAATTACTAAATTACCCTTGAGTTGGATAAATTACCAAATTACCCTTCTTCATTATCATGATTACTATTTTGCCCCTTTAGTTAGTTAAATAATTACTAATTTACCCTTTAGTCAGCTAAATTATCAAATTGCCCCTTTCGTTGGATGAATTACCAAATTGCCCTTCATCTTTATCATAATTACCATTTTACCCCTCTCAATTATTATAATTTCCATTTTACCCTTTTCAATTATTATAAATTCCAAATTACCCTTCGTCATAATTACAATTATTAATTTACCATTCTTCATAATTATAATTATCAGTTTACCTTTCTCCATATTTATAATTATTAATTTACCCTTCTCTATATTTATAATTATTAATTTACCATTCTCCATTTTTATAATTACTATATTGCCCTTCTCCATTATTAAAATTACCATTATGTCTTTTATTGGTTAATTTACCAAATTACCCTTCTCTATTATCATAATTATCTAATTACCCTTTTATAATCATAATTTAATTACCAATTTATCCTTCGTCATTATCATTATTACCAAGTTACCATCATATCCTTTTATTTACAAAATTAGCGCAATACCCTTTTACTTATAAAATTACCATAACACCCCTTTTACTTTACAAATTACTATTTTACCCTTTTACATCCAAAATTACCATTTTTATCTTTCCTTACAAATTAACCATCTTGCCCTCCTTTTCCAAAATTACCACTTTACCCTTTACTCCTAAAATTACCATAATACCCCTTTACTTACAAAATTACCATTTTTCCATTTAATCATAAAATTACCATATCGCCCTTTTGCCTTCAAAATTACCACTTTACCCCCTTTATTACACCACTTTTATTAAATTAACATTTCCACATGGAATAATAATATTAATACTCCATTAACAATATCCAACTCCACCAACCATTATATTTTAATTTAATACTTATTATCACCCACACATATTAGGCCATAATCTAGCACAAGGAATATTACTAAAATACCCCTAGGGCTCCCAATAATAATATTCATGCATAAATGGTCACAATAACATAAAACAACATGGATAAGTACTTAACACTTACATTAATAATCAAACTCTTCCCTCAAGCAACATATCCACACATGGCATATAAACTAGAGTACTTTCCCTTTTTATCAATTAATACAATCAAATATATATATTATATTAAACCACAAATACCAAGCATGATAACATATTAAAAATCCCTATGTGCTAACATACATTTATCCATGTGCTTAAGTGGGGTTTAACGATTACCTTATATCCCACAAAAATCGAATCTCACTGGTATCCTAGTTAAAGATTCAAGCTTTAAATAGCAAAATCAACACCTAAAAATAGTATCAAAACTTATTATATTAGAACAAGAAAATCGAAGCATAAAACCTTATGAAATTTACTTCATAAAATAATTAAATTAAATATTATCATACCTTAAAATTATTAACAAAAATGGGTTAATAAATGCAGCAAATCATGCTGCTCATACAACATGAGCTACATGGAAAAATAAAAGGGGAAGGCTCGAAGGGGAGGGTGAAGGAAGGTAAAATGGCTATTTTCTGGTTGGGGTCTTTAGGGTAGAAAAGAAGGTAGATGGGGAAGGATTTAAGGCAAAGGAATGGTGGAGGAGTAAAGAGGGGGTGTAGGTGGATGTTGGGGATGAGTTGTTGGCAGCCAAGGGCGGCGGATGCGGTGGCGGTGAGGTGGAGAAGTTGGTTGCTGAGGTGGGTCGAGGTGGAGGGGCTGAGAAGGAAGGAAAACAGGAGGGAAAATGAAGGGGTTTGGGGACTTGTTTCTGCTAAAAAATGTTTGGGGATCATAGAGGAGGTTGTAGGGTGTCCAATGGTTGGTTAGGTGGCGGTAGAGGCGGCTGGACGGCGGCGGAAGGAGGGGTTGCAGGTGGGCTGCCGAGAAGGGAGAAAAATGGGGAGGAAAAGAAGAGAGGAGGAAGGTGGAGTTGCAGGGTGGCTTGGACAGTGTTGGGGTGGTAGTAGAAGTGTGCAGAAGACGGTACAGGGGCTGGGTGGGCCGTTAGAGCGGCGGTGGGGTGGTGGTGCACAAAACAGGGGGAAAGTGGAGGGGGAGAAAATGAAAGAGAAGGGGAGATTGGGGGATAAGGGCTCGACAATAATGGGGTAGGTAAAAGGGTGAAGGGGAGGAGAAAAAGAAGAGGCAAGCTAGGGGATAGGTGGCTAATCGGGCGGTAATGTTTAGGGTGGCAGGGTGTCGTAGGGTGGCAGGGAGAAGTTGACGACGGGGAGGAAAGGGGAGCCATGCAGGGTGGGGTGTATGGCTGCCTAGTTTCCGAAACAATGAAGAAAAAAGTGCAGGGGAGAGAGAGAGAGAGAAGGGGGATAGATGGTGGCAGCAAGAGGTTGTAGGCGGTGGCCGGCACGGGGTGTTCGGGGTGGTCAACCTGGGCGATGAAGACAGGTCGGGGTGTCAATCGAGGTGTTGTTGGGTTCAGGAAGAAGAAAGAAGAAGAAAGAAATAAGGGAGTAGGTCAGTCAGGGAAGAGAAAAAAAGAGACTAGGCCGACCGGTCTAGGGGAGAAAGGAAGGAGGAGAGGAGGAGGCCTGGGTTGGCTATGCGTGTGGGGGTAAGAATGGGCCATCAGCCCAGGCGCAAGGAGGGGAGGCAGGCTTGCCTGGCGGGCGGTTCGAAGGAGAAAAAAGGAAAAGGAAGGAAAGAAGAAAAAGGGGAAAAGGGAGAAAGAAAAAAAAGGAAAAAGGGAAATGCAAAAATAATTTAATTTAATTTATAAAATAATAAAATATAATATTTTTGATAAATTATTTAATTTAATAATTTAATTCAATATAAATTAATATATTGGTTCAAAAAGGCTAATTTTAGTAAAATATTAGTTTAAAAAATTATTTAAATAAAAATAATATGATAAAATAACAAAATATTTATTTTTAATTTATTAAATACTCCTATCCAAATTTACATACTCAAAAATCCATAAAATAATTAAACTAAATAACTTTAAAAGCTAATTTATTTTAAATAAAAGCTATTTATTAAATTATAGGTTTTATAAAATTTTGGGGGATTACATATATGTACTAGATGATTTAATCTAACCAAACATTAGAGTTTATTTCCAGTTACTAAATCCTTTATAGTTATAATGTCCTTATTCATAAAATAACATAGGTCAACATCCAACCAATATTTTGAAGAATAATAAGTTAGTGATTTAAGCCTTTATCTTAGTTTATATACTAGTTTTATCCATTTTGGTCACTCATACAATTATTTCCATCCTTCTCCAATTATTAATCATTCACTTGGCCATCATTCATATTTTATCATCCAATAACTTATCATTCCACTTTTTTATTATTGAGTGATGGACTGTACACCACTCCATGGTCTTACATACCATGGATGCATATCCAAATAATAGGGATAATGTCAAGGCTAAAGCTAATCACCAAAGCAAACATGCATCAGGTTTAAGCCACTCACTAGTCACAACATAAGTCTTGGTTGAAGCCAACTTTTTAGGTAACTAGACCCTTTTGTATTGATATCCTCTAGTACATCATCAGTGTCTAGAGTAGGTAAGGCGCCAGCACCTCTGACGATCCCGCCTAAAGGCACCAATAAACTTATGAAGATAAACTATTCCCTAGTAGCTATTTAAGGATTGGGTAATCCAGATCTATGTACAACCCTATTATCTTCTGCTTTACGTGATTAGTTGGCTATTCATAAAGATAAGTGATCAGCTAAGGCATTAAAAAAACAAGCAAACCATTTTTTGATGTTTATTACATATCAATCCTTTTCCTTCCATTTCCTAACATTTTTTTGTTTCCATTTATCATTTTCCAATCTTATTCATGCCAATCATAATATTTTCGTCAAGGAAATTTTGTGCTTCATTACTCTTTTCTCAAGGAAATTCACATTTCATAAGTGGAATTACATATTTAGCCCGTATAATGCTCTTGGAGTAGGTCAACCATTATGATCTATTTAATACATTTATAATTTCATTAAAATGATTATAAAATCTATATTTTATGCCATTAATAATCATAGGGTAGTCCCAAACATATCTTTAAGCATGAAAAAACCTAACAGAAACATCCCACACAAAGTAGTCAAACCAGTAGATTGGTCTAGCCTAACTAGTTGATCGATTACACCAACCGACTGATTAATTAGGTCAACCTCTGCTTTCACTCAACAAAACCATACTCTTCCTCAAACTAGTTGATAGGTTTGGGAAAACTAGCTAACTATTCATAGACTAGTCATTGGGTTCTAGTAAAGAGCAAGATCAAGGTATTTGCAGGTATACTAGTCAATAGGTTGGGTTAACTAGTTGACTCTTTTAGGAACTATTCAATCTATTTGATCTAACTAGTTGATCGATTCGCCCTATAACAGAATCCAATAATTAATTTCATCTAGAATCATACTTACAATACATAATTAACCACATCAAAGCATGTATCAATATAGTCTAACACATTTTCAACCGAATTAACACATTGAATCATCATATCCTATTTTTATCAATACTCATGATTTTTATTCAAATGATAAAATCTCTCCATCCATATGACTTATGCATGCTATATACATTCATCCCAACATACATAATCAACTTAAAGGAACTCATATCATCCAAGAATAGTAATAAATTATTTTAGAAGTAAGAATTACTTGTTTGATGTAGGAAAAAATACCCTTAAACAAGAACTTTAGTTTATGGAATTATCAAATTTTAAAAAATTAAAAGAACAAATCTTTAACATCAAATTTAGCACAAAGCATTATTATTTTTGAATTTAAAATATGAGGGAAAGAAAGATATAACACATAAAATAAAAATAAGAAAACGCTTAGCTAAACCACTCAATCATTATCCCAAATCCAATTATTCCTTACCTAACAATTATAACAAGAGAGAGCAAGAGGCATGATAAAAAGAGTGCATGGAAATTGATTGTAAGGTTTGAAGTGCTGAAAAGGAGAAAGGTGAATACAGAGACTTAGGGATTTTGGTGGTTGAATGAAAGGTGCAAAAAAGGGGTCATTGGGACTATTTATAGCCAACCAAATCAAGAAGAATAACAAAAGTTCGAGAAAATTTCAAAAAGCATAGAAATTAACATTTGAATTCAAGATAAATGGATGGAATTCATATAAGATATGTTAACCAATTCTCTAGAGCTCTAATGGTATTGTTAGATAATGTAGAACAATTAGGCCCAAATTAGAATTCACAAAAGAGTTATGGAAGGACAACATGGAAGAAATCTTTTTTCTTTTTCGAGTCGTAGCTTAGATTAAAGCATTGATCTTAGAAATGGGTAGAGGAGAGAATTGGAAAAATACAAGCCTAAAATTATCTCTCCCCCTCAATTGTCCTAATCGATCACCAAATTGATCTTTGGCAATATATTAGGCTAAATGTATGATGAAAATGTTTAATAATATCTTAAAAATAATTCAACATAGCTTTGTAGGGTTCCATTTTAGTATAAGAAATTTTTCAAAAAATTGAGTTCTAAAAATATACTATGTTTGACACACCAGCCGATCGATTTGGGCATACCAATTGATTGTCTTATAAACCAGTCGATCAATTTCCCCAACCAATAGAATGGTTTAGTCGAGGAAACCCATTTTGTAAAAATAAAGAACCAGTCAATCGGTTCTTGGAACTAATCAATCTATTTTCCTAAAAGACTCATTAAAATTTATTTTCTAATCCCATTTCAAATCAAAATTTGCTTCAAAGAAAATTATAACATCAAATGAAAATCAAAGGTTTAAAAATTAACCTAATTCTTGGTCAACATTTTTCTCAATATATGGGGTATTACAACACTAACCGTTAAAGTGGTTGCATCCCCAAAGTGTATAATAATCTCATCACATCATTACAGATAAGGTAAAACACACATCACATTCACATTTAAGAAAAAGGGAATAAGATTCTTGAACAGATTATTCACTTATGAAATCTCAGTAGATTTGCTAAACTTTGGTTCTCATCCATTATTTCCATCATTATATTCTTGTATTTGAAATTTCCTAAGGCACATTACCTAAAAACTTATTGTTTGACCAATCTAGCTCAAGGTAGATATGTTACCCTTGAAAATTGAAAACCTAATTAATTTAGGCTAAGGTATTTGGGGTTCTCAAATTTTATAGTCCCTCACTCTTCTCATTTCAGTAGAAACCCTCAGTAATTTAAACTCAAAATATTATTTTTTCTATCTTCTTGCCTAACCTTCAAACCATCAGATTTTCCATCATAGTTTCTGTACTGCTTTCCCCTCTTTGTTGTTACATTTTGATTTATTTTTTCCTCTTATAATCCTCTCTCTGGCTCCTTCTTATTTTGATATTAAGTAAGATGGGGTTAGATTCGAGAAAAGAGTGGGGGTAGGATTTTATATTTTGTGTTCTTTGTATCCCAATTTTGAATGTGGGGTTCTTCCCTAATTTTCCCTTCCAAGTCTGTTATTTCATTAATTCTTCTTTACAGAATTTCAAAAAGGTTTTTATTAAGTTTTAATTAAGATTTTCTTGAATGGTGTTTGAATGTTGAAATCGTTTTTAGATTATCTGAGAGTTGTGCACTTTAATGTATTACTTAGCTAGTTTAAGTAAATCATTATCTTCCCTATTATTGTATAAAATTTGTGGGTATATAGAGTACATGTTCTATAAGTCTACAATATCCTTGTTAGTAGAGATGATAATGTGCCTACACTAGTTAGTGTTGAATGAATGAATGTATTGGTAGGAAAAAATTTTTAAATCATCATATGCTAGAATCTCATATATTTGACTCTATAATAAAGTTTTCCTTATCATTTATTGTGTATTAAGTGACAATAATGTGTGTGACATGTGGAATAGATGGTTGCATGATGCCCTAACAAGAAGAGAATGTGAAGTATAAATTACTAATTAAAGTTAATGAAATGCAAGCATGATTTACTATGATTCCTAGCATAATATTTGTAATTAACATGTCAATTCATGAATTTTATTTGTTGAGAACCTTGAATAACCTTATATTAATGCTCATACTTAATGGATCAATGTTACGAAATGTAATCATATAATTTGTGTTTTATAGGGCCCGCTTTTGCCACACATCAATTGAATGGTCTCCATGACTAATAGATTAGTCTAGGAGAGCAATCAACTAGTTGATCTATGAATTTGGTGGCTTTAGCTTAACCAAATGAATCAATTGGTTCATAGAAAATTGGACTAGTCAGATCAACCAAAGGATTGGTTGGTCTGTAGCTCTAGTAGTCTTATCCTTAGGTTCGACCTATCAACTTGTATAACTAAACCTTTTGACTAGTTCCTAGAACAGTCAATTCGTGAGGTTTACCAACTGAATGGTTCACCACCAATGAAAGGTTGATAATGCCCTGACTGATCAACTAGTCCATAAAACCTATAGACTTGTTAGTGAGACCCATGGATTTGTTTTAAAACATTTTGACTAGTCTAGATTAGTTTTGCTCTTCTTGCCTAGTTTCTTTCTGAATGTGATGGTCGAGTTTTCTCAAGCTTGGATAATGACTTAATATGCTGATGGCTATGAATTTACCTAGATTAATTAATAGATTTATGGTAATAAAGAGAAATTTATTCTAGTTGGCCAATGTTTCACATTAGTATAATATTTGGCCCTCTTCCTGACTATAACATTAATAGCTAATAAAAAGAATAAAAATGGATTCTTCCTATTGTTGGTATTGAAGTAATGGATCAAATGATTAATAATAGACCTCCAATGACTTATATCATTGCCTTAAAATGGGAACCCCATAAGTGAAATGACTTCATAGAGATAAATGAAGATAACTTGAACATATAGGGTGGCATTAAGTTGCTCCTACCTATGATTAGAATTTTCACATAGCTATTGAATTAAATGGATAAGTAGTGCAGGTTACTTTAGAATTTAATTGACCTCTAATTAGACCTTTGTAGTTTGATTGGAACATCATTTAATAAATTTATATGACTATGGTTAAATATTGACCTACAAATTTAACTTTGGCTCGATCTAAAGTTGACTTATGAACAACGAACAAATGGAAATTCAATTGTTGTCGTGGACTATTATAGGTGTTATTAACATTAAATAATTCTTCCCTTAGGTATAATGGATTGTGTATTGGAATAATCACTTAAAGACACCCTAATTGAAATTCCCCAAAATCCTAATTTGAGAAATTATGCCAAAATAAATATTTATTAGAAAAATTAAATAAATAAATTATTTTATAAAGAAGAAGGAATTAATTAGGGAAAATCAAGAAGAAAATAATAAATATTTTAATTAGAAAAAATTATGGTGTTTTGTTAATTAAACTGGAATTTGAAAAAAATTATTCAAAATAGCCTAAATTAATCTAAAAAGGGATTTAGTTATTATTTTCTAAATATTATTATTTTAAATAATAATCTAAAATAACAAATACCCAAAATACCCCAACCCATCCTTTTCTACTTCTTCACTTTCTCCTTTTTTTCTTTTTCTTCTTTCTTTTCCTTTTTCTCTTTCTTTTATCTCATTCTCCTTTCTTCTTTTATTTCCCCTCCTCCCCAACTGGGCCGGCCGACATAGCCCAAAGCCCTTCCTCTTTTGGCGCGACTTAGGTCTATGCGACCTATTCTTTCTCGCTAGTCCCCTTTTCCGGTCAGTCCTTTCTTTTCTACTTTCTTCTCTTCTAGACTACCTATTTAGGCCTATTGCCTTCTTCCTCCCTCGATCCTCACCTGCAAATTCTAAAACTTACTACTATGCCGCGGATAACCACCAACTCTGTCCGACCGACCTCCTCCTCCCGCCCTATCGCTTTCCTTTCCTTTTTCAACCCCAACAAGCCCCTTAGCTCCCCTACACACATGCCGCTCTTTCCTTTTATTCCCCCGACCATACACGCCCTACAACTTCACAGGCCTGCACCACCAATCGGTGGTCCTATCTCACTTGCCCCTCCTTGTCCTCTTCTTTCTTCGTCGTTCCCCCTCAATTTAGCCTATAAATACCCGTATAGGTAGCGATAATTGAGTCTTTGTTTTTGCAGCCTATAAATTCTCCTTTTGCGCCACAACCCAAACTAACCCCTATTCCGCCATCTTCAATCATCACCACCCTCTACAGAACTGAGCCTCCCTCCTTCCCCAGTTTGACCTGCATGAGCTAGCCCGGCCATGTAAAGTCAACCTCTCGATAATCCCTCATCAACCCCTTGCCGACCTTCGCACCACCGTCTGCCACCAATTCCAACGTAACCAATGCCTCCACGACCCTCCAAAACAACCAAAGGACCTTACTCTACCTCTCCATACCTCCATCTCTCCCTGCTTCCCTCTCCTCTAGCCTATACCCCCATCTCGTATTCTAATTTCCCCAACCCCTCAACCTTTTTTATATAATTGTTAGTAATTTTTAGTAATATTAATAGTATTAATCTTATTATTGTTATTATTAATGTTGTTATTATTGTTATTATGAGTGTTATTATGCTACCACTCTTTTTATTTAACCTAACTTCAGAAATATTTCTAACTAACGTTATTATTATTAAAGGGTGAAAACTTTAGTATTATTATGATTATATTTATTTGTATTATTATTGTTATTATTTTTATTATTATTATTATTTTTATTATTATGATTATTATTATTATTATTATCATTAAAAATATCATTATTTTATTACTAATACTATTAATACTAACCTCGGCCGTTATCACTTTTATTATTAATGTAAATATTCAAACACTTATATTACTATTACCCTTTTCGATTATTATTATTATTATCATGCTTAACATTATTATTGTTATTATTACTATCATTACTACTATTATTATTATTACAACTATCATTATTATTACTATTATTACTACTATCAGTACTACTACTACTACTACTACTACTACTACTACTACTACTACTACTACTATTATCATTATTATTACTATTACTATTACTATTACTATTAATATTATTATTGTGATACTTAATCATATTATCACCAAGGCTACCACTATTATGATTTCTTGGACCTTTACTAACATTATTCTTAAGATGGGCACTATTGTTAATACCATTATTATTATTATTACCTTGTCGTTTTATTAATATTTCATAATGGCAACCTTATTATCACTACTAGCATTATCAATATAAGTATCATTATGGTTACTACTTTTATATTTCTAATATCACTATTATTATTATTATTATTATTATTATTACTACTACTACTACTACTACTAGGATTCGGGTTGATACTAGTATTATCACTACAACTACTATTGTTATTATTATTAGTAATATTGAAACTATTGCCTTTAAGAATATGATTGTCGTTATAATTACTTTAACATGAACTAATGTACCTCTTAAGACATATTTTGATTAATAGTATCATGATTAGCTACTTTAAAGAATAATAACTCTAATTTTATTTATAAAACAACTATTACTATTTTTAACCCTAATAGTAGTCCATGATAAAGGTAATATTGGAAATTATGGTAATTTTTTTAAGAGGGAGATCAACCCATAGTATTTCCCTCTTATAGGTGAATCAATTCAATACCCTAAGGAAGCGTAGGAGCGTGCTTCAAGCCCGGTGTTATATTAGGAAAGGATATGGTTAAGGCCTTTTATTTGTATGAATATGCTATGTGTGTTGGTTTGATGATTGTGCTTTATCTTTTATATTTCATATTATCATGTTCTTGTGGCAACTTGCTATGCATAGAGCTAAGTTAAGTTGCATGTTTTTTGATATGTGTAATGTGATGTTATTAATTGTACTTGAATTGTGCTCATGTAATGCATGATAAGAGGTCCTAAACTGCATGATTTGGTTGTGAGAGAAATAGAAAAGGAGGAAAGTGAGTTCACTAGAGAATGATAATGATTGCCTAATTATCTTATGACCTATAGGTGGAGAAAGAGAGGAATAATGGGAATGAAATTAAGGGAATGGATTAAACACACATGTGAAGTCTATGGTTTTCATAGGTGTCATCCTTTGCATGGGGATGACTCTTACGTGGGAAAAGTTGACTTAAGGATTGAATAAGGTAAGGGAAGAATCGTTAGGTCTATTGGAGTCCATGTGTGAAAAATAGTACGTGGGTTGATGTAAGGATGCATGGGGGATTTGACAAGGGTTTTGGGAGGAAACTCTAAGTGAGAGAAATGTGTAAGGGAGGGAAAATTAATGGAAATGGATAGACTGAGGGTAAAAGATGGAAGGGGGAGTGACATGAGGGAAAATTGAGTCAAGAGAGAAGATTGTATTTTGGTGTTGAGTGAGTGGCGTAAAATAAAGGAGAAACACTAGTGTTTTCGGGGAGATAACTAGGGATTTGGTGATCATGTGTGGGAGTTGGATAGTGAGGTTGTAATGTCAAGTGTGGGTTGAGAGAAGTGATTGTTTTAGTAATAAAGAAGAGGTTTGGGTTCATAGTGAGTGGGAAAAAGTTGGAGGGAAGTCTTGGGATCATGGGTTGTGCTGGATATGTGTCATATAAAAGAGATGATGGTACATAAGAATGATGAATGAATAACATCGTATTGGGAAAGAGAGTTGCTAGAGTTTTGGGATGGCCAACTAGGAGTTTGTGGCCACATGTATTATATGGAAAGAAAAATGTGGTGCTTGGGGACAAATTGAGTGAGGTGATAAATTGGAGGAGTATGAGTTTGTAACACCCTCAAAATTCACTACTGAAAAATTTCATTTTATTGAAAGATAATCGCGGAAACAGATTAATAAAATGTGAATTTTGGGAAGTATTACCGCCACACTTAGTACCAGACCGGTTCACATACCGTTCCAGTACCAAGTGCTAAGGCTAAGAAAAGTAAAATACATTCTGAAAGAAATTCAACACTCATAAATCAGAGTAGCGCATCAAATCGTTTACAGGAATACAATCCACCAATGGTGGTTACTTAAACAACGTTAACATTTAAAACCAAGAAATTAAATGAGAAAGAGAAAAAGCTACGATACCGGAAAATTCCTTACTCTCATTCCCGTAACCCACTTGAGTAGCACCTGAAAATACCTGCAAGGGCACTGCCCATTGAATAGGCAGGGGCCCCATAAAGGGAATCCCTTCAGTACTACGGTACTGAGTAACCCTTTAATACCACACTTAAAAATAGGCCCGCATACGGCACACAATGTAAGCTACACATATGAGAGATGCATACATAACAATAACAAACATAATACTTTATATGTCACGATCGATACTTTGGGCCTTAAGCCATGTCATAGTGTAAGATCAATACATTCGGCCTTAAGCCATTATTCCATCATCATTCAATCAATATCATATTTTGTATCCATGTGAGTGCGAGAACCCCACTATTATAGCCGGTGGACCGGAAGTCAACACACAGGGCAGAACACCCTGACCACTATTATTATCGGTGGACCGGAAGGTGAACACACAGGGCAGAACGCACCTGACCACTATTATTTGCCGGTGGACCGGTCTGGCCCCGACTCACATGGTGTTCCACTATAAGTGATTAGTATTTTTCCATAACCTTATTCACAAACATAACTGATTTTATTGAGCTCGGGACCCCCACTATTTTAACCGGTTGACCGGAATATATAAAATCATCATCCAGGGCACAACGCTCCTGGCTACTATTATAACCGGTGGACCGGTACTCATAATCACATACCAGGGCAACACGCTCCTAGACCACTATTATATCTGGTGGACTGGTACTCAATATCTCATACCAGGGCAACACGCTCCTTGACAACTATTATAACTGGTGGACCGGTACTCAATATCATAATCATCTAGGCCCGGCTCATTAATATTCCACCTTCAATAATAGTATATTTCCTTTTCTTTAATCAGCACATCAATCATATTTATTTGCCTCGAATGGGAGATCGATAACCCGGGACACAAAGGTACACCGGTCATACCGGTGCATATCAGCTACTCAGTACCCTTCAACCATGAACCCAAGGACGCAAAGGTACCCTGGTCGTACTGGTGCATACAGCTAACTCAGTACCATACCGACAAGGACACCTAATCCATAAGTATGCATACCCCCTAACTAGGTTTGTAGAGCTAGGAAGAGTAAGATATAGGGCCTGGCTGGGGCACAAACGCACACCAACAAATGCCAGAATAATCGTGGACTAAACCACGCCCTTAGGGTAGCGACCCCTAAGGAGTCACCATTCCCGATCTCAAGGTCTTTCACTTTAAGTAATAGTGTCTTCATTAAGGTGATCACGAAAAGCACGATAATCTGATACTTATTCACTTTCAGTCATTCTGATATCATTAATCGTTTCTTATTCAGATGATTATCCAGAATATCACGGAGAAACCATTAAGGCCATACTAATTAGCAGATACTCTTACTTGGCTAATCAGCATTATTTAATCATATTAATGTTCCACAATCTCAAAGACCTGTTAGGTACAAACTACTCATTTTCCCTTTACTTATATAATTGTTAAGTATCCATTCCTTACTTGATAAATTACCACGTTACCCTTAAGGTTGCATAATTACCAAATTACCCCTTGTCCACTTTAGATTACCAAATTGTCTCCTACACTTTTTAGATCACCATTCACCCCTCGTAATTAATACGCTTATCATATTTCCCTTTTGGTTGGTTATATTACCAAATCGCCCTTCTCCTTTGTTATAATTACTAAATTGCCCTTGAGTTGGATAAATTACCAAATTGCCCTTCTCCTTATCATAATTACCATTTTACCTCTCTCAATTATTTTAGTTGCCATTTACCCTTTTCAATTATCATAAATTCCAAATTAACCTTCCTCATAATTAATTTACCCCTCTTCATAATTACATTTACCAATTTTACCCTTGTCCATATTTAAAATTACCATAATGCCCTTTAATTGGTTAATTTACCAAATTACCCTTCTATAGCATCATACTTATCCAATTGCCCTTCTGCAATCATAATTTAATTTCTAAATTATCTTTTGTCGTTATCATAATTACCACGTTACCCCTTACTCCCAAGTTTACCATAATATCCTTTTATTTACAAAATTACCATTTTACCCCCTTATGTCCAATTTTACCATAATATCCTTTTATTTATGAAAACTACCACCATACATCTTTTACTTTACAAATTACTATTTTACCCTTTCACATCTAAGATTACAATCTTTATCTTTCCATACATAATTACCATTTTGCCCTTCTTTCCCAAATTACCATATTACACCTTTACTTATAAATTACCACTTCACCATTCACTTATAAAATTTACCATATTACCCTTTACTTATGAAATTACGATTTTGCCCCTTTACCTCCAAAATTACCATAATGCCCTCCTTCATCCAAAATTACTATTTTACCCCTACTTCCAAAATTACCATTTTACCCTTCTTTCTCACAACCTATAATTTTATCCTTTACTTATAAATTATCATTTAACCCCTTTATTTTTAAATTACCAAAATACCCTTTTACTTATAAAATTACCGAAATACCCTTTTCACTTATAAAATTTCCATTCAACCCCTTTATTCACCATTTTTATGAATTTACTAACACTACATAAAATAATGATATTAATACTTCATTTTTATCATCTAAGTCCACCAACTTGTCATTTTTCAACATAATAGTCATTAGTAACTACATACATTGATTTACATACCTCATCAGCATAATTACTAAAATACCCTTAAACCATAACATCATTCATGCATTAGCAACATGATACATCATAAACAAGTATTTAACATTTCCATCCATAATCAAACTCCTTCCTTAATTAACATACCTACATATGGCACAAAAGTCATCATGCTTTTCCTTTTTATCAAACAATATAAGAAACCATATACATATCATGCTAAGCATACAAAACATGCATAAAATCATACTAAACCCTTAATGTGCTAGCATACGCTTTTCCATATATTTAAGGGAGGATTAACGGTTACCTTAATCCCGTAAAATATCAAATCTTACCAAGCATAATTAGAAACTCAACACCTAAAAATAATATCCATCATATTTGTTAGAAATAAGAAGTTCAAAAGGTAGAAACTTTATAAAAAAATTTATTTAATAATAATACACTTTAATTAAATATGGATATACCTCAAAACTTAACCAAATGAGTTTCAAAATAAGGGGAGCTCACGCTGCATGAGCAGCGTGAGTTTCATGCATAATCATGGGGAGAAAAGGGCTCAAAGAGGGTGAAGGGAGAAAAATCCATTATTTTCGGGTTAGGGTATTTAGGCTAGAAAAGAAGGTGGTTGGGAGAGGTTTCAAGGCAGGGGAATGGTGCAGAAGTGAAGAGGGGGTGTAGGTGGAGGCTAAGGGTGGTTTCAAGGCGGCATAGGGTGGCGGAGACGGCGGCGGCAAGGCGGCGAAGTTGGCTGCTGAGAAGGGTCGAGGTGGAAGGGCTGAGAAGGAAGGAAAAGTGGAGGGAAAAATGGAGGGGTGAAAGGGTTGTTTTCGGCCAACTAAGGCATGGCGGTTGTAGAGGGGGTTGTAGGGTGTCGAATGGTGGGTTGGGTGGCGGCAGAGGTGGCCGGACGGCGGCGGAAGTGGCGGTTGCAGGCGGCTCGGTGGTAAGGGGGAAAACTGGGGAGAAAAGAAAAGGGGGTCGAGAAGGGAGGGAGTGTAGGGCTCGAGGGGCAGCGTGGTGGTGCAGGGTGGTAGTAGGCGGTGGCAGAAGGCGGCGCAGGGGCTGGGCCAGGTGGTGCAGGCGGCGGTGGGCAGCGGTGATCAAAAAAACCGAGGAAGAAAAATGGGGAAGAAGGAAGGAGAGAGGAGGGAGCTCGGGGGAAGAGAAGGGCTCGAAAAAAGAGGGGAATGGAGGGCTGGGGAGATGGCAAAAAAGAAGAGGGAGAAGAGAGGGGTAGGGATGGCCGACGATCGGCGCTGCAGGTGGTAGGTGGTGGTCGGGTGGCAGGGGAAGACGGGGAAGAAGAAGGAAAGAAACAGGGGCACGCGGCTAGGGATGCAGAGGTTGGTTGGGTTCGAATGAGGAAAGAAAATGACGGGGGAGAGAGGAAGAGAGAGGGAAGGGAGGTAGGTGGTGGCCGGGTTGCAGGCGGCGGCGTGCTCGTCGTGCACTGGCTATCGGGCGTGGGAGAAGAAGGGAAGGAGAAGAAGAAAGGGACTGGCGGGCGGCTGGACCGGCGCAGGAAAGAAAATAAGGCAGCCGGCTGGTCTAGGGGTAGAAGAAAGGAGGACGGGATGGTGTGTCGTGTGAGGGGGAGAAAGGGCTGGGGGAAACGGCCCTGGCCCAAACGCGTGGGGGAGGGCTGGCCTGGCGAGGCAGCCCGAGGGAGAAAGGAAAAGGAAAAAGAAAAGGAGAAAGAGGAAAAAAGAAAAAAGGGGAAATAGAAAAATAGGAAAAGTAATTTAATTTAATTTATAAAATCATAAAATATAATATTCTTGGTAAATTATTTAATTCAATAATTTAATTTATATAATCTAATATTTTAGTTTAAAAAAGGATAAAGTTGGTAAAATATTAGTTTGAAATTTTTTTTAAATAAAACAATATGATAAATAGCAAAATAGTTATTTTTTTAATTTATTAAATACTCTTATCCAAATTTACATACTCTAAAATCCATACAATAATCAAAATAAATAATCTTAAAGCAATTTTATTCCAAATAAAAGTAATTTATTAAAATATAAGTTTTCAAAAATTTTGGGGTATTACAGAGTTGTATGGGATAGAGGCAAGTTGGGCCATATAGGCCAAATAAAGGGTTTTCAGGAGAAAACCCTAGAGAGTTATATTAAGTTGATTCAGAAATTTGGGAAATGCGCCTTACTGTTGAGTATTTGTGGCAATAAGGAAAGAGTGACAAGGGATATTAGAATGTAATAGAAGAAGTCAAATTCCCAACATATGGAACAGAATTATCGCGAAGTCGAGTGGGTCATGCATGCCTTGTTGGGGTTGTGTATAAAATGAGATATTATAAAACACTAAGAACTTAAAGTGAAAGATTATCGAGCCAAAGCCTAGTGAGGTTCTATATTTTTCGGTCCACCGACTATAATAGTGGTCAGGTGTGTTTTGCCTTGGTGAGTGATTTTCTGGTTCACCGGCTATAATAGTCTCAGGTGCGTTTTGTCCTACTGAGTGATTTTCTAGTCCACCAACTATAATAGTGGGGGATTTTGGACTCGATAAACCAAATTCTGTATGGTAATAAGTCATGGGAATATACAATTTACTTACAATGGAATACCTTTTGAGTCGGGGCTAGTTAGGATATATATATTTTTCAGTTCATCGGCAATAATAGTGGTCAAGTGCTTTTTGGCCTGTGGAGTGTTTCTAGTCCACTTGCTATAAAAGTGGGGTTCTTGTACTCATGTGGAATTAATATAAGAAATGTGTGAGCTAGAAATATAAGGATTGGAAAGATACTAATCATTTACAATGGAAAACCATATGAGTCGGGGCTAGTGAGGTTATTTATATATTTTCTAATCCATAGGCTATAATAGTGGTTAGGTGTGTGCTACCCGATTGAGTGATTTTGGTCCACCAACTATAATAGTGGTGAGGTGTGTTCTGACCTGTGGAGTGTTTCCAGTCCACAAGCTATAATAGTGGGGTTCCCATACTCTTATGGAATTAACATAAAAGAGATGTAAGATAAATCATTAATATAAGTTCAGCCTAATCTTGTAATTCTGGATTATTGTCTTGTACGCCTTTTGTATTTATTCTCCTACATGGCCTTACTTGCATGCTTCATACTAGCCTCATCCATATGGTTACTTTACTCAGTACATAGTGTACTGATCACCCGTTTCATGGGTGCTGCTCATTCCCACGAGTAGAAGACCCATATGAGTTTGTGCAGGTAGGGGATGACGTTTTTGATGACTACAACCCTTACGAGGCATTAGGTAGGGCTAGGAGTTGAGCCTTGACTTGGACTGGGGATTGAGAGTGACCTGGATGGACTCTATCTTTCCTTTTGATTTTACCATGCATCTTATTATTCTAGTTATGTCATGTTGTACGGTATTTCATGTTTATGGAAAACCTTTGTTACTTACTCTTCAAGTTGTAATTCTTAAACCGCATTCTGAATTCTATATGATGAATGATTAAGTTCTTTTATGAATTACAATTTAAGTGATGAATTATGTTTAATAATAGTCCTTTTTAGCCTTAGCACTTGGTATTGGAACTATAGAAGTGAATCGATTTGGTACTAAGTGTGGTAGTAATATCCCTATAATTCATAGTTTTGTTATTTCTTTTTTACTAAACCTTTTTATTAGATGAAACTTTTATGTAATGAATTTTGGGGGTGTTACACTAAGGGGAAAATTGGATTATGTGAGAACCCTATATAGGTGTATTGAATTAAAAAGGCTTATTGCTTGTTGTGATATTATTGTAGCCCCTTATGTGACATGATATTATCAAGCTAATAAGATTCTAATCACCTAAAGTGAAACAAGTAGCATGAAAGGTCTAGATTATTCTCTCCTCAATTAGCTACTAGGGGTTATTCTACCTTTTGGTATTTTTTCCTTCAGCGGAGATCCTAACTGATCCTAGAATGCTCATAGATCTTGGTGCCTTTCCTACTCTAGACACTAATGATGTACTAAGGGTTATCAATCCTAAAGGGTCTTGTCATGATAAGATGGTTATTTGGCATAAGCTAGGAATTATGTCCATCATGTTACTTTGGTAGAAACCTTAACTTATGTCCCTAAAGATACTTGGCATGAGCCAAGACTTGATGTCCAGTTATATAAATGAAATCTATGTTACTGATAGGCCATGGGAATAATCCCACCTATTACTTAATAACTTTGGGTAACTATATACTCACTTACTACTCAAGCACTTTATAAAGGAATTCTATTTTTACCTACAGAAAAATAGTGACCATATGAGATCTAATAAGGAAGTACCTAGCCAGTTCTTGTTATATGATTATGATTATTTTACTAATAGGATACTTAATTTTCTCTATTAATTCTTAAGAACTCATATCTCAATGAACTATGAATATGTGGTATAACTCATACTCACTTTCCTAGAATTTGACGATGATCATATGGTTCTCTTAAATGGCTGTTGTGGCACATTCCTATGTTCCAGCATATTTCAAATAAGTTATTACATGATCTACTGCTATTACGATCATGATCCATCCTAGGTTAGATAGTTGTCATTGTAACCCTAATTTCCCATTACCTTATAAGTTATACTCTAACCACTACCGAATGGATAATGCATGTAATTCATCTTCAAAAATAGAAATGGATCCAATCATATTATATGACCTAAGTGATTGTACATGAATAAAAGAGTATGAAATTCCTATTCATATTTTGGTAAGTCGCACCATGAGTGTCCTGTTGGTCTTGCTTGTTCCAGGATCTATATGATGGTGATAGATTGGTTTTCTCAGTATGTTGGTATAGTGATGGGGTTGTTATTTCAAGCCCCTAATCAATTCCTTGGAGGAAGAGTTTTTTTGCATATTTCCTATAGATGACAAGCGAGTGGTCCACCCTCATCTCCATAATGTTAGGTTAGGCATTCACGTTAACTTTTTCTTTGGGCCTTGAGTGACCAAGGTGTATCTTGTTTAAAACGATTTGCTTTAGTTAAGCATATTCTACATACATACTTTATACAAATTTTTGACTTATGTAGTCCTGGGTTGTAAACATTGATTATCTTATCTTGCGCACTCTAGTTTTCCATTTTTTTGGTTAATCAGATACTTAGCCTTGTGTCTAATATGAGGTACACTATGAAGTACCTCTCTTTTATTCAATATGTTAGTAGCACCCCATTTTTCATATATTGGATTTGGATTTCCACTTTTGCAATGTTTTTAAAATGAAATATCTCTATAGTGAAAAATGGGGGAGTTATAGATTATGTGGTTGTAGTACTTGGAAATTACATGGGCCTTATCTGTTAACATAAACTTGGAAAATAACACACTAATAACTTAATGTCAAAGATGAACAAGTAGTGTAGATGTGTATGTTACTCGATCCTTGACTAGCTACCAAGAGTTAGGCAACCTTTAAGCACTTTTTTGTGCCTTTGGTCTTTGCCTTCATGAGGGATCCTTATAGATCCTAGTGCCTTACACACTCTAAAAATTAATGATGTAATACGGTATATAAAACTAGAGGGTTAAGTAACATGCTTTTATTTTGGATTTAGTCAAACTTTATATCCTTTGGTGGTTGATAAGTATGACTTTTTCATCTTATTTCTAAGGTGTATAACAGTTATACCTCAAATTGCAATTGGAATTCTCCCTTTTTTCTCTTTTTACAGCCTTTATGTTGTGGAAATTTTTAGGATCTCAAGCAACAAAAAAACCATGAAGGATGGAAAAAATAATAAGCTTAAAGGGATAAGAAAGGAGCAAAGAGGAGAAAAAGTTAAAGCGGAAAGAGATTTAGAGCTAAAATATAAATTCTGGAATAAAATGAAAGAAAACAATGCATATTCAAAGTATATGGGCCTGAAATAAGTGATACTTAGACCTTGAAAAAATATGAACTGTGAAAAGCTTCCAACATCAAAGTTGTAGAGTTTTTTAATATCTTTCTAACGCATCTAAAATTAGTTTAATTAGAGTTATGATTAAAATTTTATGGTCAAAATACTCATCATTATCAAAGCTGATATGGGAATCCCGTCTTTATCAATACCCTAGGGATCCGATAGGCGGTAGTATTTAAACTCTCATTCTAATTTCTTATAGAAGAAGCCTCCACTACCTCTCTCTTCTCTCTTCTCTATCCTCTTCCTCAATTCATCAAAATCTCTCTTGTAAATTAGATACCGAGGTGCAAGAAGTTAACCATTTGTATTAATTTGTGAACATCAATGGTATTATCTAATGATCTTTTCTCTATCTACGGAATAACTTGTTGTTTTTACTTTTCTTGATATGAATTTCGTAGGCTATATCTTGTGCTAAGGTTAAGGGGAATTTCCCCAATCCAAATATGTTGAATTATTGCATCCTTTTTTATTCAATTCATGATCTATGTGTTGTATTATTGATTGATTGATGGATTATAGAACCACGACCAGGTTCCAATATTCGGTGTGAGAAATATTTGTATCATTGAGAGTTAATCTGGTATTAGACCCAATATCACAAATAGAGATTAAATTGTAGGTCGATAGATGATCAATTTGATCTCTACGATAATAAAGGAGGAAAGTTTGTGGACTTTAATGCATTATATTCTATTAGACTCTATGCTAGAGATAGTTAGGGATATAGATATGTAATAGGATGGTTGTAGCTTGAGAAAGCACAATACTTTCTATCCTTGTTGGCATGATTGATTATGATTGTTGAATGATTTTGTGAAGTGATATTCGATTACATATGAGGATCAGGGGCGATGAACTGGAAACTTAGCTCTTCTATTTACTTGAGTCACTTGAGTGATATCTTTCTTTCTTTCTAGCTTAGTTAGTTATTTTAGCTTATAATTCATTATTTCATATAATCTCGTTGTCTAGACATAGATAAGTTATATCATTGTCCTTTTGGTCATTCACCAATCCCTTTGGGATTGACCTAGAATACTACTCCGACCCCGTGCAATTACAGGTAGGAAAGTTTCAAGTTTTTGGTATGATTGTCGGGGATGGACAGTGAGTGGCATTATGACTCAAGGAATTTATTGTGATCTGGACATTTTATTTTATTTTCTTTTATTCTTGAATTTTTTATATGGTTGACTAATCTTCGGTGTAGGAGTTTTAATTTAGTGCAGGTACACTATTGCATGACCCCCGTGCTAGTGGGGGTGAGTTAGTGCCACTTGATCCCGAGATTGAGAGAACCATCTCACATTTACGTGGGTCTCACTCAACAAGCATTAAAATGGAAAACAACCCTCCACCCCATGGTGGACAAATCCCACAACAAGGGCACATCCTACTCTAAGAACAAGCTCTTATCCAAGAGCAAGCTCCCATTCCTAAGTCTCTTCGGGACTATGCTACACCTAGCCTTTATGGCTCAACCTCAAGCATACGAAGACCAGCTATACAAGCTAATAATTTCAAGATCAAGCCTAGCATCATCTAGATGCTACAAATGTTGGTTCAATTTGGAGGTAACATTAATTAACATCTCCACTCCCACATGGCCAACTTTGTAGAAATTTGTGATACTTTTAAGCTAAATGGTGTTTCTAATGATGCAATTAGGCTTAGATTGTTCCCTTTTTATTTACATGATAAGGCTAAGAGTTGGTTACACTCGTTAGCCCCAGGTTCTATTATTACTTGGGACAATTTAATGAAGTCTTTCCTTTCTAGATATTTTCCACCATCAAAAACCACAAAATTAAATAATGACATGGCTACCTTTATGTAAGATGACCCTTAATCACTTTATGATGCATGGGAATAGTTTAAGGATTTCCTCAGGAAGTTTCCACATCATGGCCTACCTATGTGGCTTTAGATGTAAACTTTTTATAAAATTATCTCTACTACTGATTGTTCTATAATAGATACAGCTACAGGAGGTACCATTGTGAACAAGACTCTTGAGCAGGTTTAGGAGTACATTAAGGGGCTAGCCTCGAATTCCCACCAATGGCACTCCGAACATGCCCCATTATAAAGGACTCCGGGAATTCATTTTTTAGATTCCATCATGGCATTAGAGCCTAAGATTGATTTGCTTGCTAAGAAATTTGACAATATCGGTAGTACTTCTTGTCTGCAGGTACAGGCTAATGAACCAATGTGTGATTTATGAGGTGGATCACACTTGAGTACAGAATGTCAAGTTGGGAATCCCTTCCAACAATCTTATGACCAAGTGAAATACAAGGGCAATAGTTACAGAAGACGAAACAACCCCTATTTAAATGTGTACAATCCTGGATGGAGAGACCATCCAAAGTTTAGTTGGAGAAATGAGACCTCTACAAAGCCTCCGAGATTCACACAATAATGACCAACACCTCTAGCTCCCTTACTACCCCAATATCCTCAATCTTTTTCCCTTGATGAGATGATGTCTAAGTTCATCACTTGCACCGAGATCACCTTTCAAAAAAATGATGCTCAAATTCATGCTCATCTTCAGAAACAAGATTCCCTCCTCCAAAATCAGGATGCATCCATCAAGAACCTTGAGGCACAGATTGGGAAACTCGCTAATGCCATTTGGGAAGAGCACCTGACTCTTTACCTAGTGATACAATCATCAACCCCAAAGAGCTAATCAATGCAATAACCTTGAGGAGTGGGAAACCACTACCTGAACGATACCCTCAAGAATCGAAGGAAGAAATGTAAAATCTTCTAAACAGAAAGCACCTGAAACACAACCGAATGCAATCCACACTTCACCTCAAGAGGTAAAAGCATATGTTTCCCCTCCTTTGTTTCCTGGTATGATTGTACAACGCAAATTAGATACTCAATTTGTAAAATTCCTTAATATGCTTAAGGAAGCGCACATTCACTTGCCTTTTCTTGACATTATGGGATCGATGCCTAGTTATGGAAAGTTTCTTAAGAAAATAATCACTCACAAGAGGAATTCGGATAAGTTTGAAATAGTGAGCTTGAATGAGGAATGTTCTGCTATCTTATAGAACAAACTCCCTCCTAAACTCAAGGATCCAATAAGATTCACTATCCTATGTGTAATTGGGGATATAAAAAATGAAAAGGTGTTGTGTGATCTAGGTCCTAGCAATAATTCGATGCCTTTTTATGTGTTCAAGCATCTAGGTTTAGGGGAACCAAAATTGACGCATATGTCCTTATAGTTGGCTGATCGATTTATCAAATATCCTAGAGGTATTATTAAAGATGTTTTAGTTAAAGTAGACAAGTTTATCTCCTTCGTTGACTTTGTTGTGCTAGACATGAAAGAGGAACACAAGTTCCCTCTAATTCTTGGTCGGTCTTTCTTAGCAACAGGATGCAATCTTATAGATTCGAAGAGGGAAAACTCATTCTTCATGTCCAAGGTGAAGAAGTAACCTTTAATGTTTTTAAGAGCAATAAATTCCCATCCGATGATATTACTTGCTATCATATTGATATCTTGGACAATATAATTGATGATTATTTTCAAGCAAGTGTTGTGCAGGACACCCTAGAAAGGTGTTTGGTTCAACAAGAAGGATGTGAGGAGGAAGAGGAAACAAAAGAGGTTGTTAAGTATTTTGCTACATATCCACCATATGGGTGTCACACCATGCTCCCATTGTAAAGATTATAGAAGGACCAGATCCCAAAGCTTAAGCCATCTATTGAAGAACCTCCCACTTTAGAGCTAAGCCCGCTACCTCTACATTTAAAGTATGCATTTCTTTGTGAGAATCATACCCTTCCTATTATTATTTCTTCATCTTTAACTTAGTTGGAGGAAGAAAAACTGATGAGAGTGCTCTAGGAAAGAAAGCCTGCTTTTGGGTGGACCATTGCTGACATAAAGGCCATTAGCCCTTCCATGTGCATGCACAAAATCCTTATGGAAAAAAACTATAAGAAAGTGATCCAACCTCAATGGCGATTGAACCCAACCATGCAAGAGGTGGTGAAAAAAGAGGTAAATAAGCTATTGCTAGCAAGTGTGATCTACCCAATTTTTTATAGCTCTTGGGTTAGCCTTGTCCAAGTGGTTCCCAAGAAAGGAGAGGTTATAGTAGCCAAGAATGACAATCAGGAATTGGTGCCTACTAAAACTATGACTAGTTGGTGTGTTTGTATTGATTTTAGAAATTTGAATGATGCCACTAGAAATACCACTTTTCCCTTCCTTTCATTGACCAAATGCTTGAACATTTGGCAGGGCATGACTAATTTTACTTTCTTGATGGTTGTTCTAGTTATATGCCAAATTCCTATTTCCCCTAATGAGCAAGAGAAGACTACCTTCAGTTGTTCTTATGGCGCATGCGCATATAGATGGATGCCATTTGGTCTTTGTAATGCCCTAACCACATATCAAAGATGTATGATGGCTTTGTTTCATGATATGGTTGAAATATTTGCTAAAATTTTTATGGATGATTTTTTGGTCTTTGGGTCGTCATTTGATGCATGCTAAAATAATCTTGAACTTATTCTTAAGCTTTGTGAGAATACAAATTTGGTTCTAAATTAGAAAAAATGCCATTTAATGGTCCAAGAAGGAATAGTTTTAGGGTATAAGATTTCACGGAAAGGGATAGAGTTAGACAAAGACAAAATTGAAGTCATTGAGAAATTGCCACCCCTTACATATGTTAGAGATATACGTAGTTTCCTTGGTCATCCAGGTTTCTATAGACGTTTCATCAAATATTTTTCAAAAATTTCAAAACCTCTTTGTGATATGTTAGCTAAGGATATGCCCTTTCACTTTTCTGATGCATGTTTCGTTGCTTTTAACACTTTAAAGGCAAAATTTTGGATGCCCCAATTATTATTGCTCTTGACTGGAATTTTCCTTTTGAGATAATGTGTGATGCTAGTGATGTGGTTGTAGGAACAGTGTTGGGGCAATGCAAGGATAAAATTTTTCATACTACCTATTATGCTAGCAAGACTTTGAACTCAACACAATTGATTTACACAACCGCTGAAAAATAATTACTAGTTTTGGTTTTCTCCTTTGACAAGTTTTGTCCATACTTATTACTTAATAAGGTCATTGTCTTTACTGACCATGATGCCTTGAAGTATCTTTTTGTTAAGCAGGACGCGAGGCCTAGAATCATTCGGTTGATTCTATTGGTGCAAGAATTCAATTTGGAAATCAAGGATAAGAAGGGAAGCAACAACCAAGTAGCTTATCATCTTTCTCGCCTTCCATCCACCTCTGAGGTCAATCAAGGGACATAACCTATTCGTGACACAATTCCTAATGAGACACTCTATGTGGTTACAAATCACCCTTGGTATGCTGATATAGCTAACTTTCTTGTAAATGGCATCTTACTCGATGAGTTTTCCTTTCATCAAAGAAGAAAGTTCTTACATGATTTGAGGTACTATATGTCGGATGATTCTTATCTCTATAGGATTTGTGCCAATCATGTCATTAGAAGATGCATCCCTGAGCATGAAATTCATTTGATGTTATCTCATTTTCATAGTAAAGAGTGTGGTGGCCATTTTGGCCCCACCAAAACAACTGCCAACACGACCCCGAAAAGGTGTTTTAATAACGGTTATTTTATAGTTTTAATAATGGTTTTAAACCTTTATTAAACCTTCCGTTATTAAATCTTTAATAACGGTTCCTAACCATTACAAAAAAATTAAAAAAAACCCGCCAATATGAGCATAAACTGTATATTTAATAACGGTTTTTACGAAACAACCGTTGTTAAAAAACGGTTTTAATAACAGTTACTACAAAAAATATTGTGAAAACATCATTGAATTATGGTTTCAGACATTGATTACACATTTATTAAACCCTAATACGTATTAAATGAGCATAAATGTGAGATTAAATGTACATTTTTAATAATGGTTCTTATGAAAGCCGTTATTAAATTTGAGGTTTTAATAATAGTTTTTAGAAACGTTTTTGTAGTTTTGTTCCTACTCACACATACACAGTTGTATGTTCAAATAATTACCAAATTTGCATTGTAAAACAACATCGATTGATAACAAATCTGCATTCACACCATAATTTGTCTAATTAACATGCATGTCTTAATACACCGGACATATATATTCAAGAATCAAAATTAGTAGGTATACCACAACTTAGTAGCTCTACACCTGTAACATCCCCAAAATTCACTACTGAAAAATTTCGTTTTATTAAAAGATAATAGCGGAAGCAGATAAACAAAACGTAAACTTTGGGAGTATTACCGCCACACTTAGTACCAGACCGGTTGACTCATACCGTTCCAGTACCAAGTGCTAAGGCTAAGAAAATGAAATACAATTCGAAAGACATTCAACATGCATAAATCAGAGTAAATTGCAAGCTTCAACATATTTAAATTAGAGTAGCGCATCAAATCGTTTTCAGGAAAAAAATCCACCAATGGTGGTTACTTTAACAACGTTAACATTTAAAACCGAGAAATTAAATGAGAAAGAGAAAAATCCATGATACCGGAAAATTCCTTACTCTCCTTCCCGTAACCCACTTGAGTAGCACCTGAAAATACCTGCAAGGGCACTGCCCATTGAATAGGCAGGGGCCCCATAAAGGGAATCCCTTCAGTACTACGGTACTGAGTAACCCTTTAATACCACACTTAAAGATAGGCCCGCATACGACACATAATGCAAGCCACACACATATAAATAATGAGAGATGCATACATAACAATGACAAACATAATACTTTATAAGTCACAATCGATACTTTGGGCCTTAAGTCATTATTCTGTCATTAATCCATCAATATCATATTTTATATCAATGTGAGTACGAGAACCCCACTATTATAGCCGGTGGACCGGAAAGTATATACTCAGGGCAGAACGCCTCTGACCACTATTATTGCCGGTGGACCAGAAGATAAACACACAGGGCAGAACGCACCTGACCACTATTATTTGCCGGTGGACCGGTCTGGCCCCGACTCACATGGTTTTCCACTATAAGTGATTAGTATTTTTCCATAATCTTATTCCCATACACAGCTGATTTTATTGAGCTCGGGACCCCCACTATTTTGGCCGGTGGACCGGAATATATATAAAATCATCATCCAGGGCACAACGCTCTTGGCCACTACTATAACCGGTGGACCGGTACTCATAATCACACACCAGGGCAACACGCTCCTGGACCACTATTATAACCGGTGGACCGGTACACAATATCACATACCAGGGCAACATGCTCCTTGACCACTATTATAACCGGTGGACCGGTACGCAATATCATAATCATCTAGGCCCGGCTCATTAATATTCCACTTTCAATTATCGTATCTTTCCTTTCTTTAATCAGCACATCAATCATATTTATTTGCCTCGATTGGGAGATCGATAACCCGGGACACAAAGGTACACCGGTCGTACCGGTGCATATCAACTACTCAGTACCCTTTAACCATGAACCCAAGGACGCAAAGGTACCCTGGTCGTACTGGTGCATAAAGCTAACTCAGTACCCTACCGACAAGGACACCTAATCCATAAGTATGCATACCCCCTAACTAGGTTCGTAGAGCTAGGAAGAGTAAGATATAGGGCCTGGTTGGGGCACAAAGGCACACCAGCAAATACCAAAATAATTGTGGACTAAACCACGTCCTTAGGGTAGCGACCCCTAAGGAGTCACCATTCCCGATCTCGAGGTCTTTCACTTTAAGTAATAGTGTCTTAATTAAAGTGATCACAGAAAGCACGATAATCCGATATTTATTCACTTTCAATCGTTTCGATATCATTAATCGTTTCTTATTCAGAGGATTATCCAGGATGTCATAGAGAAACCATTAAGGCCATCCTAATTATCAAACACTCTTACTTGGCTAATGAGCATTATTTAATCATATTAATGTTCCACAATCTCAAAGTCGTGTTAGGTACAAATTACTCATTTGCCCTTTACTTATATAATTGTTAGGTATCCGTTCCTTACTTGATAAATTACCACATTACCCTTAAGGTTCCATAATTACCAAATTACCCCTTGTCCACTTTAGATTACCAAATTGTCTCCTACACTTTTTAGACCACCGTTCACCCCTTATAATTACTACACTTGTCATATTTCCCTTTTGGTTGGTTATATTACCAAATCACCCTTCTCCTTTGTTATAATTACAAAACTGCCCTTGAGTTGGATAAATTACTAAATTACCCTCCTTCATTATCATGATTACTATTTTTCCCCTTTAGTTGGTTAAACAATCATCACTTTACCCTTTTATCGGCTAAATTACCAAATTTCCCCTTTAGTTGAACAAATTATCAAATTGCCCTTCTCCTTTATCATAACTACCATTTTACCCCTCTCAATTATTTTAATTGCCATTTACCCTTTTTAATTATCACAAATCCCAAATTACTCTTCTTCATAATTACCAACATTAATTTACCCTTTTTCATAATCAAAATTACTATATTACCCTTCTCCATTATTAAAATTACTATAATGCCCTTTAATTGGTTAATTTACCAAATTACCCTTCTATAGTATCATACTTATCCAATTGCCCTTCTACAATCATAATTTAATTGCTAAATTATCTTTTATCGTTATCATAATTACCAAGTTACCCCTTACTCCCAAGTTTACCATAATATCCTTTCATTTACAAAATTACCATTTTACCCCTTACATCCAATTTTACCATAATATCCTCTTATTTATGAAAATTACCACCATACATCTTTTACTTTACAAATTACTATTTTACCCTTTCACATCCAAGATTACCATCTTTATCTTTCCTTACATAATTACCATTTTGCCCTTCTTTTCCAATTTACCATATTACCCCTTTACTTATAAATTTCCACTTCGCCATTCACTTATAAAATTTACCATATTACCCTTTACTTATGAAATTACGATTTTGCCCCTCTACCTCCAAAATTACCATAATGCCCTCCTTCATCCAAAATTACTATTTTACCCCTACTTCCAAAATTACCATTTTACCCTTCTTTCTCACAACTTACAATTTTATCCTTTACTTGTAAATTATCATTTGACCATTTAATCATAAAATTTCCATATTATTCTTTTATCTCAAAAATTACCGAAATACCCTTTCCACTTATAAAATTTCCATTCAACCACTTTATTCACCATTTTTATGAATTTACTAACACTACATAAAATAATGATATTAATACTTCATTTTTATCATCTAAGTCCACCAACTTGTCATTTTTCAACATAATACTCATTAGCAACTACACACATTGATTTATTTATCTCATAAGCATAATTACTAAAATACCCTTAAACAATAACATCATTCATGCATTAACAACATGGTACATCATAAACAAGTGTTTGACATTTCTATCCACATTCCAACTCCTTCTTTATTTAACATACCTACATATAGCATAAAAGTTATCATGCTTTTTCTTTTTAACAAACAATATAAGAAACCATAAACATATCATGCTAAGCATACAAGACATGCATAAAATCATACTAAACCCTAAATGTGCTAGCATGCGTTTTTCATATATTTAAGGGAGGATTAACGGTTACCTTAATCCCGCAAAATATCAAATCTTACCAAGCATATTTAGCAACTCAACACCTAAAAATAATGTCCATCATACTTATGTTAGAAATAAGAACCAAAGCATAAAACTTTATAAATTTTAATTAATAAAACACTTAACATAAAATACCATTTTACCTTAAAATTTACCCAAGAAATTTTCAAAATAAATGGAAGAGCTCACGCTGCATGAGCAGCGTGAGTTTCATGCAGAAAAGAGAGGGGCAAAGGCTGGAAGAGGGGTGAAGGAAACAAGATTCATCATTTTCGGGTTAGGGTCTTTAGGCTAGAAAAGAGGGTGGTTAGGGGAGGTTCTAAGGCAGGGGAATGGTGTAGGAGTGTAGAGGGGGTGTAGGTGGAGGCAAAGGGCGGTTTCAAGGCGGCATAGGGCGGCGGAGATGGCGGCGGCAAGGCGGCGAAGGTGGCTGCCGAAGTGGGTCGAGGTGGAAGGGTTGAGAATGAAGGAAAAGTGGAGGGAAAAATGGAGGGGTGCAAGGGTTGGTTTCGGCCAACTAATGGATGGCGGTTGCAGAGGGGGTTGCAGGGTGTCGAAAGGTGGGTTGGGTGGCGGAAGAGGTGGCCGGACGGCGGCAGTAGAGGCGGTTGCAGGTGGCTCGGCGGTAAGGGGAAAAATCTGGGAAGAAAAGGAAGAGGAGGAGAAAGGGGGAAGTGCGGGGCTCGAAGGGGCTGTGTGGGGGTGCAGGGTGGTAGTAGGCGGTGGCAGAAGGCAGCGCAGGGATGGGCTTGGTGGTTTGAGCGGCGGCGGGTGGTGAGAAGAAAAGAAATAGAAAAGGATGGGGAAGAAGGGAGGAGAGAAGGGAGAGCTCGGGGGAGGGATATTAGGCTCGAAAAAATGTGGGAATGAAGGGCTTAGGAGCTGAAGAAAAGAAGAGGGAGAAGAGAGGGGGCAGGGCTGGCCGGCGGTGCTGCAGTGGTGGCAGGGCTGTCGGTTGGCAGGGAGAAAGGAGGGGAAGAAGAAGGAAAGGGGAGGGGAGAGGCATGCGGGGCTGTGGTCCAGGGCCGGTTTGGCTCAAAGAAGAAAGAAAACGACGGGGTAAGAGAGAGAGGGAGAGGGAGGAAGGCACGGGAGCTGCAGGGTGGCAGTCGGTGGCAGCGGGCATGGCGTCGAAGGTGCAGGTCGGGCGTGGGAGAAGAAGAAGGGAAGAAGAAAGGGACGGGGTTGTCGGACCGGCGCAGGAAAGGAGGGAGCCGGCCGGTCCAGGGGAAAAATTAAAAGAAGCGTTGGGCTGGTGTGCTGGGCGGCGGCGCGCGAGGGAGAGGAGGGAGGAAGCCCGCGCGAGAGGGGGAGAAAGATCGGGCCTGGCCCAATCGTGCGGGGGAGAGGGTTGGCCTGGCAAGGCAGCCCGAGGGAGGAAGAGAGAAAAAAAAAGAAAAAGAAAAGAAGAAAGGAAAAAAGGGGAAAAGGGTAAAAAGGGAAATGATAAAATAGGAAAAATAATTTAAATTAATTTATAAAATCATAGAACATAATATTCTTGGTAAATTATTTAATTTAATAATTTAATTTATTATAATCTAATATTTTAGTTTAAAAAAGGAGAAAGTTGGTAAAATATTAGTTTGGAAAATTATTTAAATAAAACAATATGATAAATAGCAAAATATTTATTTTTAATTTATTAAATACTTTTATCCGAATTTACATACTCTAAAATCTATAAAATAATTAAAATAATAATCTTAAAGAAATTTTATTCCAAATAAATGTAATTTATTAAAATATAGGTTTTTGAAAATTTTGGGGTATTACAACACCCCAAAATAAATAGTTCATAAATCTAGCCTAGAAGACTGAAAGACATAGACAAAATATAAACCTGAACATGCATGTAGAATATATAGATTTCTACCTAATACCGAATGAATGAGTGCATGTGCTTGGCCCATTAATCTCTAACTTCATCAATTTCATCAATATTGCATTGCTGGCCTCGTGCATAGTCATCGGTGAAAAACGACAATGCCCAAATTTCAATTAATATACAGTTAGCACTTACGTCAAGTACCAAACATATATGTCATGATTCATTAATGGAAAATATAGAAAAGAAAATATACATGGCTTGGATCTATGTTGACCGATATGTTCTAGACTATCTGATCCATTGCTCTACATACATAGTATCCACAATCATTGTTGTTTTGCTCTTGTGGACAGTGTCAAATGAATTTAGTTAGCTTTCTAACAATTAGATATTAATTTGAATTAAAATAAAATACAAAATAGTTGTCTTCCTACTTACTATGACAGGCTTGTATTGAACATTCTTTGGGGCTGGGATACCATTCCCACCTCTCCTTTGATACGTTGTCCGTAGTGCCCTAATAAATAGAGTTGGATACACAATATTGTCAGTATATATACCTCAAATAATGACAGCTAGTAGAATATATGTATAAACAAGCTAATGAAGTAAGAAGTGAAAAGTATACTAACATGTTGATAAATTCCTTCCCACCACGATGAGCGACTTCAAAAGGCATGTCATAGGTTTGAAGGGAATCAAACACATAGACTTTATTAAGATCATTTCGGACGGCATAAAAAACCCAATGTTCAGTTGTGAGGTGATGAATGAAAAAGAGCTTTTTTTGTCCCTCAATCAAAATGCGATCCGCTAAATAGTTTATGTACCTACCCTCTCTTATTGTACTACTGTTAGCTATGTAGTATGAGCATACAAACACAATAGAGGACGGCATTCCCTCCATCGCAGCGCTATTAGCTACCAACCTATGGACTACAATAACAATGCATATTTGTTAATAACTAATAACTCATATAAGAGGTCATAAAAATTCCAATTGTACAAGTTAAGAGTATTAAAATCTCAAAATGAAATAATACTTACGTGACATAAACGGAAACACTCATGGTTGACATCCATTCCTGATTATAAATGTCGTTTATGTCAACCATCGATACCATGTAAGTAGCAATGTCCCTCCCAACATACTCAAGACAACAATCAATGAAAATATAATTGTCCCTAAGGTAGTTTTGGGCATAAAAATACAATAAAGCTATTGCTGGTGGAGGTTGGCTTTTCTAATCTGAAGAAGGAATCTTTTGTAGGGCAACTGATTTTTCAGATTTAGCTCTCTTTCCTTTAGCAGCGTCCGCTTTTGTGTTGCTCGTTCTACTAGTGCCTCTCTTAGTTTTACTCGCAGGAGCAGTCTTCTTTTTTGATTCCTTCTTTGATTCCTTAATTGATAATATTAAAAAAATGTATTGAGAATATAAATATATATATGAAAAAGGTATGAATAGTGTAATTACTAAACAAGGTCGAATGAAAATGTTGAATGCCAATACCTCTTTAGTATTGAGACGTATTTGATCTACAGGTCAAGCCATGAAGCTTCCATGAGCTTATAGTATTGTGGTTGCCTCATTGCCCTCTTTATAACAAGGCAAGTGCACACTGCCAATTATTGGAGTGTTAATACTCACCGGCCTTGTATTTAAGGCTAAATTGTACCCGTGGAGTGTTTGTGTTTGGTTACTATGACTGATGCAGACCCTTCCTTTCACCAAAACTGTTGAAAGGTCATTCGCTAATAAGTCACATTTATGCAAATCCTAAATAAAAATATTACACATTATTAATTATTTATTACACCGAATACATTTAATAACAATTCATAGTTTGTAATGCTTACCTCGGGGAAGAGTAGAAGGACGTGCATCAGCTTCACAACTATCTCTGATGCTATTTACATTAGGTGGCTTATACTCTTGAGATTTAATAAATGACAAATCTTGCTCCATTTTTGCCATCCTTTCAAATACCACGTTCAATTCTTTGAGTGAGGATGGCGACTTGCTCATTAGTGCTACGAGAACCATGAGATTGACCACATATTCTCGTTCTTGTGACACCTAATCCAAGGGCCCTGTGTCTTCCAGGGTGTTCTACAATTCCTGTAGCCTGGGACACAATGCTATATTGGTCCACCCCCTCCTCACCATGTGACATTTCAAGTTCATCCTGTAATATATATAATATATGTAAATTTAACTTATAGGAATAAGTATAATATAATAGTTTTCTATAAGAAAACTAAGTAGGGTTCTAGATATCTACAAACTTACAATTGTTTTGGCTGCAACATCTATATATTTATTAATATATCCATCTCTTGTTTCTCTATCCTTCTTCCTTAATGTACCAATATTGATGGACGAGGTACATGGGTCCATGTCTTGGGCTAGGAGCTACAAACAAAAAAATATTCTTAATTAAGAATATTATTATAACATTCGACATTTACATGTAAATAGATAAATCACATAATGCATACCAACTCCTCTTCAAGGTTCGCATATCCTTTGCGAGCCATATTATGCCGACATTTATATTGCTTCGCAATCTCTTTATTTTGGGTACTTTTTTCCTATGTGACAAGCCAAAACATAGTGATATGGTTATTTAAATATTAAGTAGAATACTGGGATTGATACAAAAAATTTAATTGTTATCTAACAAGTACCTTAAAATCCCCCGTAAGACGATATGCAATAAATTGGTTCCAACTTTCTTGATATGAAACTGTATCGTTTGGGTGGGTTCTACCGTAGAGAACCATCCCTCTTTCTATAATTTTTGTATGAGCTAAATATGACCTAAATGTTCATAGACCCTCCCCACAATGTCTAAGAAGTCATTTCTTCCTATTCTCTGGGACATTGAACACTCTCTGCAAAATAAGACATGTAGATGCATACTGATGTTAATGTAATAAAATTAATAACCTTTAACATACAAAAATGATTACATAAAATAGCATATTTACCGGGATTTCCTACCAAATATACTCCTTATGACCCTTTGGAACCTGCTTCCAATTATTATAGGAGATAGGAACACGGTTACGAGTCACAAGTGAAATGTAAGTCAAGAACAAGTTTGTGTAAGGGCCAATGGGAAGATTGTAAGTATTCTATCCAAACTCGACTAATTCTCCTATATTCCTCATGTTTGTGATGATTCTCATAATCGTAGGTCCTCTTTTCCCATCTTCATCACCGTTGTCCCTATCAATATTTTTCTTGGCCATATCTCTACAAAAATTAAATAAATAAATTATGTTAGAATGTTATGTATTGAGCATAATGTACCATTATATTATCGATACGAATCATGCTTAGAAAGAATTAATCTCAAATGTATCATGCTATTCTATATATATATATATATATATATACAAATCATGCTAACACGTTTCCTAAAAGATATTAATACTTAGCCTAACCCTAATTAACCATAATAAATGATAAAACCTAACCCTAACCCTAACCCTAGCTAATTAACCATAATTTATTATAATAAAACCTAATCCTAAATCTCATAAAACCCTAATCTCTAAGCTTAGCTAACTGTAACTAAACCACAATATATAAATCATATTATTATTATTATTATTATTATTTTATTATTATTATTATTATTATTATCATACAAAATTTTTTCTCTCTATTTAATTATTCACTTTTATATATTCCTTATTTTCTATATCTATTTAATCCTCATCAAATAGCAATCATTAACATATGAACCTCTAATTGAAATTTTCATTTAATGACGTGCATATGTAAAATATATTTTCATTTCATTATATCACATTTCCTATATCTTATTGCTAGTGTCCTATACTTATTAATGAAAATGTGTGTGTGTGTGTATATGTGTATATATATATATATATATAGTTTTATGAGTGAAAATGTATATATTCTACACTCACATTCATATTATATATATATGTAAAGGTCTCGACCAACACATGCA